>CM061531.1:135746300-136310807 GCA_030545055.2 Neoaliturus tenellus | reverse complement strand
TGGAACCTTGGGCATGGGGGGTACGAGCGCATGGAGGGAACAGGAGCTTGGTGGTGAGGTGGCAGGGGGCATGGGAGGGTACCAGGGGCTTGAGGGGCTTTGGTGGCACATGGGTAGTTAGACCTCCCCCGTCTACATTAGCGCCCCCCCCGCACGGGGGGGGGGGGGGCATGGAAAAGGCTTGCTGGACGTAGGGGGCATTGGGAAGAACGGCGGACATGGGGGCACAGGAGCATAGAGGCGGGAGGGGCACGAGGTGGTACGGGTGGTGCGGGGGCATGGGAGGCACGCGGGTCCCTGGCGCATATGGGGGTACTAAGCACGGGTCATGCGGGGGAACAAGGGACATGGGGGAGGCATGGGGAACACGAGGAGCTGGGGAGGTGGCACAGGGACATGGAGGCACAGGATTTCAGAATACAGTGGTGTACAGTATTAATGGGCTAGTAACCATTTTGTCATGTTGTATTGAAGTATTTTATTTATTTGAGTTACGAACTCATCACGTACATGGTTAAGGTTGAAACCATTTTCATTGCGTCCGGCAGTTTAGTAGTGTAATGAAGTTTAATTTTTCCACAAAATATACTACTGTAGGCCTACGTAATACAAGGAAAATTATTGTTTCATTGCTGTTTTGATACAACCAATAAGTTGTATCAAAGATTAAGGTATTATTTTATAAGAAAATTCAAGAGTGTAAATTCACAGTATAGCTTGAGAAGAATTACATTAACTGTGAAAGGAGGTGATGAATTGAAACTTACTTTTGGAGATAGCAGCACCATTTAAATTTTTAGGGGCCTTTGCCCCTACAAGCCCCTAGTATTATTATATTATTATTATAATAATTATATATATAATTATTACATACTAGGGGCTTGTAGGGGCAAAGGCCCCTAAAAATCTAAATGGTGCTGCTATCTTCAAAAGTAAGTTTCAATTCATCACCTCCTTGCACAGTCAATGTAATTCATCTCAAGCTATACTGTGAATTTACACTCTTGAATTTTCTTATAAAATACTACCTTAATCTTGATAGAACTTATTGGTGGTATCAAATCAGCAATGAAACAATAATTTTCCTTGTATTACGTAAAGTAGTCTATTTTGAGGAAAAATGAAAATTCATTAACTATTAAACTGCCGGACGCAATAAAAATGGTTTTAACCTTAACCATGTACGTGATGAGTTCGTAACTAAAATAAATAAAACACTTCAACACAACATGACAAAATGGTTATTAGCCTATTAATACTGTACACCACTGTATTCTGAACCACTGCCTCCATGTCCCTGTGCCCCCTCCCCAGCTCCTCGTGTTCCCCATGCCTCCCCCATGTCCCTTGTTCCCCCACATGACCCGTGCTTAGTACCCCCATATGCGCCAGGGACCCACGTGCCTTCCATGCCCCGGCACCACCCGTACCGCCTTGTGCCCCCTCCCGCTTCTATGCTCCTGTGCCCCCCTGCCCCCTATGTCCAGCAAGACTTTTCCATGTCTCCCCCGTGCCCCCCGGTCTAAATACCTATGTGCCATCAAAGCCCCCCATGCCCCTGGTGGAAATTAGAATGAGCTATCATACGTTACCCTATCTTACTTCTAACTCGAGATATTTTGTGGGGACCGATTCGTTTACGGAATTATATATATAGATGTCTAGTGTTGTGACTAATCTATCTATACTTTATTAATACGCTAAGGGTTTTTTTTTATCCCATGCCCTTGGTTCCACTCTGTCCCCCATCCTCCCTGTGTTTAAAATCGTTCTTCCCTGTGTCCCCATGCTACCAAAGGTTCTCTTTACCATTGTACCCTCCCATGCCTCCATGCCTCCACTTGGCCCCCGTTTCCCCCATGCTCCAGTCCACCATGCCCGCCTTTCTTCCCAGTACCCCTATGTCTCCCAAGCCTCCCCCATGTCCAACTACCCCCGTGCCACCAAAGCCCTTCGTGCCCCTGGTACCCTCCCATACCCCTCGCCCCCCACGTCCTATACACCCGTACCCCTATGTCCCGTGTCTGTCCCCCACTCTCCCGTGTCCCCATGCCCGCCTTTCTTCCCTGTGCCTCCATGCCCCCCAAGCCCAACTACCCCTATACCACCAAAGCCCATCTTGTCCCTTGTACCCTCCCATGCTCCCGCGCCCCCCTTCTCCCATGCCCCCTTGGCCCCCGTTTCCCCCATACTACTGTATGGGGTCCCCCATATGACCGCCGTTTCTCGCCGAGCCCCCTACCCCCCTGTCCTCCATGCCTCCCCCATTCTTCCACGTACCCCCATGCCCTTTATATCCACCCATGCCCCAACATGCCCCCAATGTACATGTACCCCCATGCCTCCTAACCCCCGTTCCATCGACGTCCCTCCAGCTATGTTTGTAGTACATTTTGTCTGTTTGTTCAATGAAAAACATTATATATTGATCTATATATTGTTTGTTTTCGCACACTGTCATTTACATGAATAGAGCCTAGCTCCCCGTCTGTATGGGTTAACCGGCATTGGTTGTTTCCATACTACCTATGTAAAGAAAGAAGTAGAGAATGAAGAAAACAAAATATTCCTCACGCAGAGGTTATTCAATGTTTGTAGTTTACAATAGTCAGTCGAAAATAAACAAACACTTTAGTAAAACAATTTAACTCTAAATAACTGTAAAACAGTAGCATAATAACTCAACGTCATTCACTGAGTAAAGACAATATATTAACTATTATACTAACTGTATCAAGGTTAAGCATATTTTAGGTCTATTCAACATACAAAATCGTTTTAGTCATCAGTCCTGATTATATACTAAATGTCCATGATTATTGGTGTTTTCCTTTTTATAGTGCATTGCCGATTTTAAAAAGTTATAATTATGGTTATCTTAACTCAAAGTAAACAGCTGAGTTGTCCAGTTAATATAAAATATTCACTGGAACATCTGCTTAATCACACGTGTAGATCTAAAAATCTCCTCCCCATAAGATTAACACTGGAACTTCACGGACCAATGGGGCAAAGCCCAGTTAACTTTTGATAATTCTGGTATTTTTCCTTGCGTCCTTGGCCCTCAAGCTTTAAAATGAGCCATAATACGTTGCCCTATCTTTCTCCTAACTCGAGATATTTCGTGGGGACCGATTCGCTTACGGAATTATATATATAGATATATATATAATCCGAAAAAGGTACAGGTTGTAGTTTTTATTTAGTCGTATTTTTAGTTTAAGATGCATTCTTGTATACTTTGTTGTATGTTTGAATAAAGATTGATTTGACTTGACTTGACTATATTGTCACGGACTTCAAAGAGCTGGAGGGGATATCCCCCTCTTCTTCCCCCTTCCTGGCTGCACTGCCCTCCCCTACTCACTTGGAAGGTGGGGTCGCCTGTGATTGGCCAGCCTCCTTCACATCTGCGGAGTGCGCATCTCCCCTACCGTGCATTCACAAATGGCCAAGGTCCGTCTCCACGATTCTCCATTCGGTCTCTCAAAGGGCGTGGAAGCTTCGAGAGGGTGGGGAGACATTATAAGTGTGGCTGCTCGTGCCGCCAACCAGTCAGTTCTCGGTTTGGACAGCAAGCCAGCACTTAGAATTGGTGACAGTGTAATTGTCAAGTGACAACTCAGTGACAGATCGAGTATGGGGACATTTAGTGACAGTATTTGTGACAGTGTTAGTGACAGTCGAGTTTGTTGTGACAAAGTTTGTGACAAAATAGTAAAAATTATTTGTGAAATATTGTTAAACCTAATTGTAAGTAGAAGTGGATAGGATTACTTTAGCTAGTAATTTAGTTAAGTATAGGCTATATAATTATTGTAATATCTTTAAGGAATCATTAATTTTAATTTTAAATTAATTTTAATAAATAGTTGGCTTGTATTTGTAATTGCCCACAGTTTTTAATTACTAGAATCCTAGGCCCATAATAATATTAAATAAATAGGCTTCTGGTTTAGACCTGAAAACGATCCATTTAAATTGGGTTTTGTGGTTTTGTTTGAATTTAATGTGCAATTATCTAATTTTTTGAGACCCTTATGAGACAACTATGAAACCCTTCATTGTTAAATACACCCTAATAGTTCATTGTTGGAAAACACATAATATACAGTTCTCTATTTAACCCGTTTAATAAACCGTCGCTTAATCCGGCACGAGGTTTGGTCCTGAGGTGGCCGGATTTGAGGGCTTCTACTGTAAAAGTAAAAACTTGTAATTCCTAATCTATCTATACTTTATTAATACGCTAAGGGTTTTTTTGTCTTGAGAACTCCTCCTACAATATTCAACCAATTTTCAAGTTTTTGGTGTCGTTGGATAGAGCTTGGTCTGTAGTTGTTTCTGCCAAAAAATGAAAATAAAGGCTCTATCCACCATTGAAATCTAAAAATTTCCCATTTAAATAACATTGAGATTGAATAAAGCATTTTAAACATATGTTAATAATCAGCTGTAAATACATGTAGTTTTTGGTAATTACAGATATTCACAGTATCAGATTGGTCGGATGTCATCGATTTAGAGCTAAAGTAACATTTTTACTTTGTTTAAATAAATTGCTCGATTTCGAGCAACACGTATACTAGTAGAATTTAAAATCTGTAAAATTACATCAACTTATTACTTAAATATAAAAAGCCCTTTATTAAATCTAAATATAAACACTTCCTAAATATAAAGATAAATATAAATTCTGGCCAGTTTTTGTTCGTAAATGTGTCCGTGTGTTTCCGTGTTTCCTTTTAATTTTAATGTAATGACAACTTCACTTGAAGGATTAATGTGTGATTGTACACTTGAAAATGGGTCAACAGGACCCGAAACCGTGGTAGTGTGAAAACTAACCCCTTGGATCACTAGACAGAGCAGGTACTGTAAACCTTTCTTTTGCTATAAACACTTCCACCTGAATTGAAAATAATGTGAAAAATTGAACATCCCAATATAACCTGCAAGATTAGGGTACAATTTGCTGCATTGTTATACTGGTGTATAAGGAGACTTTGGCCAAACCACTTAGCACGTCTGCCTCTAATCGCCACAAGTCCCCTGAATTATTGGATATTGAAGAAAAGGAAAGGTTGACAATGATTTTCAGGCTCAAACAGGCTCTGCCCTCCTACCAGCAAACCAACTGACTATCCCCTCATGATCCTCACCTTGAGTTTTCTTTGCCCGGAGGTTGACATAAACCCCTTGATATCTAAAACATGAATTGTAAGGGAAAGGGAATTTGTCACAGTAAAAAGCCAACAGACTTACCACATAATATGACATCTTTGTTTACCGTAGCCAATTAATGTTAACTTTACTACTGATACAAACCATTTTTAAAGATATCCTGGGATAATTTGCTGCATTTATTAAGTTGAATAAATCACTAAGAAATAGATAGAGCTTCAATAAGTAGTTACCATTAACCAGTAGATCGGGAAGTTTTTGCACAGGGTTTGCTTCAGTTAGGTGTAATGCAGATCGCCCTATGCTTTGATTGCTCAGCAGAAAACTTGTCAAGTCCCTCTGACCTGCGATATCTGGAAATCTGTGGTCGCCTTTCATAACATACTCTTGAATATAAACCCATTGGAATGATTGATAAAAGGTAAAAACTCAACAAAAATATCAAAACTAAATAAATAAAGAAATAAATATCTTTATTGTCGTAAATACAAAATTTACATTGCATGGCAAAAGTCATAAATGGGCTTCATGAAGCAGTTACTAATGTATGTCGTAACAAAATGGATTCTTATAATTTAAATAAATCTATTTGGGAACAAAGGAATTGAAATAGTATAATAATTTTGGAAGATGAGTTGTTTTGTATCAAAGTGTACTGTCGTCTTTCATCATCGTATACCACACCCCAATTTAATAATCACCAATGAACTTGTCTTTTAAATAAACAAACATTCCACAGCGATTTCAGGTAGAGTTATTAGTCACTGGTCAAATATAATCAGTTGTCTACCTTTTACTCTACCAAATACTACAACTATGTTAGAAAATTTAAATAAATAAATAAATCTTTATTTTCTGAACATTATACAGTTTTACAAATTTTCAATACAAAACATAGGTTAATTTACAATAAACCAGGCTGACCTCAAACTTAATATAAAATTGTAGTTCAGAAGAGTAACTGATAAAATTATAGGCTTTCCTAAAATATGTGTGGTCTACCATTCACTGGCTCTTAGGCTAAGTGGTAAAATAAACTAAACTAAAGAAAATTGGATATACAATCTTAGTTAATCTTAGTTACAATGTCAGTTAAGAAATCATTAACACAATAATATTCTTTATTTAGCAACAGAGGATGAACTTCTTTCTTAAATGTATTAAAACTTTTAATATCCTTTATTATATTTGGTAACTTATAACAAAGATTTTTTCCAAAATATTGAGGCAGTTTTTCAAAGGAACCTAATCTATGAATTAGAAACTGAAAGTCAGAGAAAATCAAAATCAGAAATTCTTTATTATTCATATTATTAGAGAAGAGAGTAAAGTTTAAGTGTTTGTGTTACAATTGTGTAGGAGAGTGTGTTTTACTTTCTCCCCCTATACCATAGTATATGGAGAAAGTATTGTTTTCGTCAAAATTTTTGAATTTGAGTTGTTTGTGGATTTATCCATTTTGGTGCCCCCTGAGTCCAAAAAAGTGGTTTTCAGAGTGATGTCTGTGTGTGTGTGTGTGTGTCCGTGTGTCTGGATGTAAAAAGAGCTAGAGAATGCCCCCATGGTCCGATTTTGGTGAAATTTGGTATGTATGTCCAAACTCACAATAATTCCAGGCGTTTTTTTCATTTTTTTGAATTTTGAATTTTTAAGGGTTGTTTACCCCCCAAAACCCTCAAAAATCGTCAAAAATAAAAATTTCTCAAAAACGGCTCTAACGATTTTGATTAAAATTTTATGGTTTATTAAGCTTAAAATGGTGAATTAAATGACACCACCCGCATCTCCGAGAAAATGCGCGTTCAAAAGTTATGGAGTAAAAAGTGTTTCAAAAATCAATTTTTTGGATTTTCAAAATAGCTGTTGTCTCGAAATAAATTTTACTTATCACCACTAAATCAAGTTCAAAAAACTAAATAATCCAGTATTTTAAATTATTGCTCTACGTAAAGTGGTTGCGGAGTGGTTTTTCGTGGTTTTTCGTTTAGCGGTAAACGCAGTACGTTGTTAAAAGTCACAGACGCGCGTAGGGTCAAACGAGCGCTGCTCAGCTGGTAGCTATCCGACTGAGTCATCAAGATATTAATATTTGAAGCTTTTAAAACTTTTTTTTAAATTGTTGGGAGAAAGTATGTGTCAGTTAACTGATACCGTTTATTTTTGCTATGGGTTCCAGTCCTCCACTGTAGAAACTCTTGTTTGGTGTAGAAGGGTCGTTGTACGAACCACGTTTTTAATGCTGGGATGAGTTCTCTTTTTGCTAGCCTATTGAAGTGGTCGGGCAATGTGTTGAAGAATAAAGCTCCTCTGTAGGATGGTTTTTTCTCAGTCAGGCTCAGGTGGTGCTGATGAAGTAGAAAGTTTCTTCCGTGTGTTATAGGGGTGTCTGTCTCCTGTTCTTGTTTGGCCTGTCTTGATTGTGTTTAGGATAGTTTCCTGAATATAGAGTCCTATGATGGTCAGAATTTCAAGGATCTAGTTCCTTGAAAGCTGCTCGACATGAGTCCAGTGGTCCAAGACCTTTCAAAGTTCTGATTGCTCTTTTTTGGATGACAAGCACTCTGTAGAGGTTTGTGGCTGTTGTCCCTTCCCAAGCTATCAAACGATATCTCAGTTGAGACTCAAATAGCAAGTAGTGTGCTGTCATGGCTACTTATTGAGGGTTGGTAATTCAAGTTATGTTATCTTCACATCTGCATAATGTAAGTACTGTAAAATGGTGTATTGCCGTATACTGAATAAATAAATCTTGTTTTGAAATAAGTTATATTCTGAAGGACATACATTTGAAAACAATGTAAATTAAATTTTTTGGTCAAAATAAAAAAAAAACATTTTCAGTTTAGTTTGTTATCAACTACAAGACCAAGAAACTTGGTGAATTCTACTATTTGTAAATTATCATTATTAAAAGTTATCTGATGATAATGTTCCTGACTGCGAGAAGTAGACTAAAGTTGATAATTGTGGTTTTACTACTATTTAACTTGAATCCATTTGCCTTGACTTGCAAGTCAGTGAGTGAATTCAGAATCATTTTATGTAAATCTGCAATGCTACTTGATTTAATTACACCCGTCGCAGTAGACCGGCATACTCAGCGAATTTCCAAAGGAGTTTTTGTATTTTTCCTAAAAACGCCATAGGACGAATGAATATGTAGGTTTGCTGCCATGAAATGTTGTTATAAAATGATAGTTGTTAGGAAATATAATGGTTAAGTAAACATCTAATTGTATCAATAATCAGCACTTTTTAATTTTCCTCATAAACCCTATGGGGATGAGTATGTAGGTTTGCCGCCATATGAGTGTTGTAAGCAAATATCAGTTCAACCCTACCTAGTGAATGTACATATCAAATTTTACTAAGTTATATCAATAAATAAGCGAGATACATGGTTTTGTTAATTCCCCATAAGAATAACATGGAAAAACCTATTTTTGAATTTCCTCCGTAGCCAGTTATGCTAATTACAAATTCAAAATACTAAATTGTTTGTTTTTTCAAGCTCTTTTAAATGGTTTCAGTTAAAATTGTTGAGTTTTAAAAATTGAGGTCAAAATATATATACATATGAAAATGAGCGAATGGTATTTTTGGCTTCTGGGGACCTTTAAATAAAAAAGTAACATGGTCCCGGGCTTAGGTCTTACCATGGCTACTACCGTAATAGCGTATTCTCTATAGGAAAATTCAATAAAATGGCTGTCAAATCATCTGCATACAGAAAAAAATTTTAACTATTCGACAAAATTTTTATATAAATTAAAATACTCCCGTCGCAGCAGACCTGCGTACTCAGCAAATTTCCAAAGGATCTTGAGATTTTGTATTTTCCTCAGAGGAATGAGTATGTAGGTTTGCTGCCATGGGATATTTTTAGAAAATGTTAGTTTTGTTAAGAAATGTAATAGTTAGGTAAGGTAAATATCAAATTGTATCAATATTAGGCACTTTTTAATTTTCCCCATAAACCCTATGGGGATGAGTATGTAGGTTTGCCGCCATATGAGTGTTGTAAGCAACTATCAGTTCAACCCTCCCTAGTGAATATACATACAGTAGAACCTTGATATAGGGGACATTGGTCCGGAGAAATCGTTTTCATCTCACCCCATTACCAAGTGCTAAATTTAGAAATTTAGGCTGTGTTTTAAATGTTTGTCATTTTAACGTAGAGGGTCTGAGCAAATCTAAAAGTGACTGCCTCAGCAAGGTGCTGCTGGCAAATGAGGTCGATGTCCTAGCACTGCAAGAAACACATGCAGAAGACTTAGAAAACAGTGCGAGGGGCAACATCCCAGGATATAAGCTTGTGGAAGAAATAGGTCACAGAGTCTACGGAGTGGCGACGTACGTTAGACAGGACATAGACGACGTTTCAGTCTCCCACAAAAGTTGTGATAACAACACATTTGTTGTTGCTGTTAAGGTGTCTGCGACTACTATTGTAAATGTCTACAAACCACCGAACACCCAGTGGTCAGACACAGTTCTCCCAACTTTTGAACATCCTGTGGTATATATAGGCGACTTCAACAGTCATCATACCCAGGGGGGATACTCGTCCGATGATGACAACGGCACTCGTCTTTCAAGCTGGGCTGAAAATAACAACCTTTTCTTGGTATATAATGCCAAGGACCCACACACCTTCCATTCAGCCCGATGGGGGTACTCTCCAGACTTGAGCTTTTGCTCCCGTGAACCATCAGCATCACCCGTGCCTACTACCAGGATGGTCCTAGGTGCATTCCCCCACTCTCAGCACAGGCCTGTAATAATATCAGTAGGAATGCAAATTCCACTAGTGAGATCTTTTCCTCGGCCTAGGTGGAACTTTAATAAAGCTGAGTGGGAGGCCTTCTCATCAAGGCTTGATAGCGGCATCAGGTTCATCCCCTCTAAAATAAAAAACTATGATCGGTTCACACGCCTTGCCCTGTCTTCCGCTAAGGCAACAATCCCAAGAGGTTTTAGAGAAGAATACATACCAGGATGGAGCAGAGAGTGCGAAGATCTTTACAGTGAGTTTACAGACACTGCTGACAGAGATGTAGCTGACCAACTCCTTAACTCTCTCGACAACTCCAGGAGAGAGAAGTGGGTGAAAACTATCGAGAACCTGAACTTCACCAAAAGTAGTCGGAAAGCTTGGTCTTTGCTCAGGAAACTCTCCACTGGTAAATCAAGTGAAAGACACGATGCCTCACAGCCTAGCCCTCGTGAAATTGCAAAACGCCTCTCCGTACTTTCAAAACCTATGCGTACGTCTGCAGACAGAAAAATTAATTTCAAGCTTAATAAGATAAAGGAGAGTCGGTAAGCACGCTTGGAAGTCTCTAGACCCTTCACTTACGACGAGCTGGAAGTGGCGATTGATGCGATGCCAATTGGCAAAGCAGCAGGCTTGGATGGCATTTTCCCGGAGTTTATAAAACACTCAGGTAACAAGGCTAGACAGTGGCTTCTTGAAGTTTTTAACACCACTCTGAAAACCGGCGACATGCCTGGGATATTTAGAAAATCCAAAATCATAGCTATCCTGAAGCCCGGAAAAGATCCAAAACTACCTGAAAGTTATCGGCCTATAGCTCTTTTAAGTGTTTGTTATAAGCTGCTAAAGAGGTTGATTTATAATAACAGAATCCTCCCTATTCTCATTGCCAGCATCCCTGTCGAACAAGCTGGATTTAGGCCTGGGCGCAACTGTTGTGAATATTTTGAAGCCTTTAAGCTAAATCCAAACCCAACAAAAACTGAGGTTGGTTGCTTCCACTTGAATAATAGACTGGCCAACCAAAAACTTAAAATCGTATTCAACAGTGTTGAGCTGAAACATAATGACCACCCACAGTATCTGGGAGTCACTTTAGATCGGTCTCTCACGTTTAAAAGCCACTTACAAAAAACGGCAGCTAAGGTGAGAACCAGGACTAACATTGTCCATCACCTTGCTGGCTCCACATGGGGAGCTAACGCACAAGTTCTGCGAACAACTGCTCTGTCATTGGTATATTCAACTGCTGAGTACTGTGCTCCCGTGTGGTTAAATAGTGTGCACGTTAGAGAGATCGACGTCCAGCTAAACAGGACCATGAGAGCCATTAGTGGTACACTCATGGCAACCCCTGTACCCTGGCTCCCGGTGCTGTGTAATATCGCTCCTCCTGAAATTAGACGAAGGGATGCACTCATTAGGGAATACACAAAGATCTTATCTGCTCCACAGCTGCCCATCCATGATTACCTACCCCAGAATGAGGGCCGATTGAGGTCCCGAAAACCACCTCTACGAACAGCCTCCCAGTTGATGGACGCGAACTTCAACATCCATACAAACTGGACTTCCTCCTGGGACGCTTTTCAAGGTCGGAAACACTTCTTGATAGCTGACCTGACCGTAGCGGTAGGTGGTATGAATCTTCCTCGGAAGCAGTGGACTATACTCAATCGTTTCCGCACTGGAGTGGGAAGATGTAATTATTGGAAGTACAAATGGGGAATGACACAAGACCAGTCATGTTACTGCGGAGCAGAGTATCAAACTATGGAACACATAGTCGAAGAGTGCCCACTGAGTGCCTTCCCCAAAGGATTGACCAGTCTGCATAGCTCAAGTGAAGCTGGGCTGCAATGGCTTAGCACCCTGGATTTAGCTCTATAAAGAGAGATCTAATTTTTGTTTTATTGTTTAGATTTTTACTTATACTGACTCAGGTGCTCTGCACCGCAGAATTTATTTTATTATTCTTAAACCATGGTGGCTGGCTAAATGAGCCATACGATATATATATATACCAAGTGCTGACCCAAACCACAATCCTTCTGAGCCGAACCCTACCCCCTTACCAAATGTTGACACAAACTACAATCCTTCTGAGCCGAACCCTCAGGCCCCAATCCTACAACATCTACAAGAGGTCCTACAAGATCTGGGGTTACAACGAGGTCCGAGAGATGTATAAAGCCTCCCCAGAGACTCAACCTTTGAAGGGGGAGATGTTATGGTTGGCTGTGTATGTCATTGTAATTTTAATCATATGTTGATATAGTTTGTTGTTGTTTATCTTCAAGAAGTTAATAAAACTTTACTTGGGTTTGCTTTCAATTTAATCTGAATAGAATTAAAACACTTCTCTTGAACTTGTTACATGGAAACCTTTAGATAACAAAGTAACGAAATCATTACTTTTGTATAACTACTTTTGCTTGGTATTTTTAACAGAATATCCATTTTGTCACTTTGTTTGCTTTACAAACTCGACAAATACATCCTACGTACATACTACGTGGTGCACGGATCAAGACTCTAAGCCTATATGTACAAATAGAATTTCACCCCTTCACAACCAAACACCAGCGAGGATTGACAATGATGCCCGAATGAAATTGTGGAACCGATATCTCTAACATGAGTGAGTTGTCTACCCTACAGCATTGATGTCACCGTGAGGGGCGGCTCAGTTGCGTTCCGAAATCATTGGCAACGCTCGCGGGTTTGTTGCAATTCTGTCTGTTGAGTGTTTGTGCGTTCGGATGCATCTTTGCGCTATAATAACGAAAGAAGCATCTTGACGTTTAGGGTCGTCGGGATTCACAGACCATGCTACCAGCTAATTTGTTAATACTATTTATAAATATTTTTCATTAATTACGGCTGAGGGGGGGGGGGCGCGCCCCCGAGCCCCCCCCCTTTGGATCCGTCACTGATTCCACCGTTTAAATCCACCATTTAAACCACAAATGAACTGGTTAATGTTTGCAGGAGAGAAAACTCTACTACGGACTAATTTGGTTTCAATATATTTATCTAAATGACAAGTATAAACTTAACCTTTTCTAAACCTAAATAAAACAAATTATTTTTATTTTGAAATTCATAATTATAAAACCCCCTGTAAATATAACCATGAGTCATCAATCTTATAGTTAGCTTTAAGTGATTAATAAGTATGGTTTGGTAAATTCTCTTAGGATATTTTTTTAATGCAAGTATTTGCCTCTGAAATACATAAGTTTTTTGGGAAGGTTTAAAAATGTTTGAATCTCTAGGTGATTTGATACTTCAAAAATATTTTTTGTAAATTATTCATTTTTTTAAAACAGACGTAAAAGTATTTCCTTTTACCTGTAGATGGTTGATGATTACCCATTGCAAAACCTGTATTAAAAGGCAAGTGAATAAAACCAGTTAGCCATGCATCACTGTCTATACAGAACCATATTATGAACAAACTACTACCATTATCATTTTTATCATGTAAAAACATTCTTATCTAATGTTGAGACATATTTTAAAGAAATCATAACAGTCTTTTAATAGAAAAAAAGATGAGTTACGGTATGCAATGCAAATTTAATAATGCTTTCTTATTCATAAAATTGTGAAAATGTGTTGAAACAGGGGAAATTCGAAACTTAAACATTGATTTATTTATCACTCAGTCTTATTTAAGCAGTACCTAATCAACAAAGCTATTTTGAAGAGATATAATTTTGAACCTTTTTTGTTAAATTCTGAAATTTAGGCTAAGATAATTTGTTTATAATCATTTAATACCTACAAACATTAGACACTATTTAGTACATCACTACAAATGAATTCAGATATTTTGAATTGAATTGAATTTTCACATCTTATTAAGGGTATTTATTTAGATGTAAACTTTTGATGTTCCATTTAAGAGTAAAATGGTAGAGTCAATTTTGTGTCACAATCTGAGAAAAAACATTTATTCTGCTATTTTTGCCCCATTTAAAAAAAATCCACAATTACATTACTGAATAAAATATACATTTAGGTGCCCCATTTCACCTTCATGAATAAAAATACATCTACCTCTATCTCTCTTTATAGCATTGAGAGGCCCTGTATAGTCCGGGGCCATTATGACAATATAGGGGTCCAATCTGACAAAACTAATAACAAAACAAAACCACTTGGGACGTGTTTGGCATGGTCCCCTGATCATTTTGTGAAAATTCCCAACTTTTCCCACTTTGGCATTTTCCACCATCTTTGAAAATGGCGGCTAAAATATTTTATTATGTAAGCGTTTATTTAAAAATTAATTGTACGATAACCATGCGATGTAAAAACCCCGAATGAAATTTATTCTACTCAAAAATATATTTCCTACAAGAAAATGTGGTATTTATTGATGGGATCTTACACGCCAAGGACAATATTTGAACGTAAACCTAAAATTTGACAAAATTTTCATGTTATATTTGAGAATTTTCTTAGTTTACGTAGATTGTATTGAAGATATGAATTTTGTCCCTTGACAAAAAATGTAACCAATAAAATTGTGCATCATTTCATGTATAATGTTTGCACATTACTCTTAAAACAAACACTACAAAATATTTTAAATTTTAACTTTTATGTATTTTAGCGACAGGCAACATAAAAATTAATATTTTCGCATGCAAGAACAACATAAATAACGTATTGAAACCAGTTGGGACTTATTTGGCATGGTTCCCTAATCATTTTGTGAAAATTCCCATTCATTCCCACCTTGGCATTTTCCGTTATCTTGGAAAATGGCGGCTAAGACATGTCATTGTGTAAGCTTTCATTTAAAAATCGATTATACGATAACAATACAGTGTAAAAACCTCAAACAAGATTTATTCTACTCACGAAAAGATTTCCTATAAGAAAATGTGGTATTTATTGCTAGTATCTTACAAGCTAGAGACAATGTTTGAACATAAACTTAAAATTTTATAGAATTTTTATGTCATATTTGCGAATTTTCCTAGTTTACTTAGATTATATTGAAGATATGAATTTCGTCTCTTCACAAAAGTTGTAGCCAATAAAATTGTGCATCTTTTCATTTATAATGTTTGCACATTACTCCTAAAACAAAGGCTAAAAAATATTTTAAATTTTAACTTTTATGTAGTTTGAAGACAGGTTAAAAACAAATTATAATTTGAGCAGGCAAATGCAATGTTATTAACCTAGTGAAAATATTTGGGACTTGTTTGGCCTGGTGCCATGATCGTTTTGTGAAAATTCCCATCCATTCCAACTTTGCCATCTTCCGCCATCTTGGAAAATGGTGGCCAAGTATGTAATTATGAAGACTTTTACTTAAAAATTAGTTGTACGATAACGATACGGTGTAAAAGCACAGACAAGACTTTTCTCCTCGAAAAAATATCCTTCAAGAAATTATGGTGTTTATTAATAGTATCCACGCCAGGGTCAATGATTGAATATAAACTTGAAACTATATTACATGTTCTTGGCTTCGTCTGAATTGAAAATATGAAGTTTGTCCCTTTACAAAAGTTGTAGCCCATGAAATTGTGCATCTTTCCGTGTATAATGTTTGTATATTACTCTTAAAATATTTTAAGGAATATTTTAAACTTTAACTTTTATGTAGTTTGGTGACAGCTAACAAACAAATTATAATTTTAGCAGGCAAGTACAACATTAGTAACTAAGTAAAACCTTTTTTAACATGTTTGGCAATTTCAACCATATTGGAAAATGATGGCTAAATAATGTAGGCCTAGCCATATCATACTTATATTTTAAAATGAATTGTACATCAACCATGAAATGTAAAACCCTTAAACAAGATGAATTGCACTTGTCAATGCATTTCCTACAAAAAATATATATATAAAAAAAACACATATGGTGTGTAGTCTATTGATGGCAAGTATTACGTGCCACACAACCATATAGTAGCTTAAACCAATGTTGGTTCAATTCTGTTACAATATTACATAAATAATCTAATTAAAAATTGAAACTTTCATTCAAGGAATAGAATTTTTCTGTAGAGATTATAATGAAACTTGTTTGAGGTTTGTATACCATGCTTGTTTTAGGCATAAGTAACAACACAGCCTAATAGGCTCCAGTTTATTATTTTTAGTTACAAGCAGTTTTATACACCCCTGACTATGCCCATTTCATGTCATGTACCTGTCCAACAACAATAAAGATTTTTGATTTTTAGATGTATTTTTATTGATTTTTGAGAAGTGAAACTGTGGAAAAATCAACAAATTTTTAAAAATTGAGAGGTCACCATGTCAAAAACGATTAAAGTGTTTTTTCTGTGTTATTATTGTACTTGAATAGTTTTTATTTCATTTTTAATCCCATCGCAAATCAATATAAAAAGTACAATTAGGAATTTTCTTTTTTTTGTACTTTCAGTAGGTCTAGTTATGTGCTGATGAACTATATTAAAAGATGCACTAATTAAAGGGCTACATATTTTGTGCAGGTACAAACTGCATATTTTCAATACCAATAAAGCAAACTTGGCGATACATAGAAATATAAATGATATTTTTACAAAATTAAAACTAAACGCTCAAATGTTGAGTGTGGCATGTAAGATATGCCATCAATAAAGACCACATTTTCTTACGCGAAACACTTTGATGAGTGCAATAGGCTTACATCTTGTTTGGGGATTTTACATCTTATGGTTAATGTACAATTAATTTTAAAACAAAAAAAGTTATATGATTCTGATACTTAGCCACCATTTTCCAAGATGGCGGAAATAACAATTTAGAAAAAGGTTAGAATTTTCACAAATTATCGGGGGACCATGCCAAACACCTCAATAAAGGCTTACTTACTTAATAATGTTGCATTTGACAGATCAAATTATAGTTTGTTCCTTACCCGACTCCAAACTACATAAAAGTTAAAAATTAAAATATTTTTACCTCTTGTTTTAGGAGTAATGTGCAAACATTATACATGAAAAGTTGCACAATTTTATCGGCTACAACTTTTGTAAAGGGACAAAAATCATATCGAAGTAAACAGGAAAATTCACAACTATAACATGAAAATCCTGTAAAATATTAAGTTTATGTTCCAATATTGTCCACAGCGTGTAAGATACCATCAATAAATACCACATTTTCTTGTAGGAAATGTTTTCGTGAGTAGAATAAATCTTGTTTGAGGTTTTACACTGTATTGTTATCGTATAATTGATTTTTAAATGAAAACTTACACAATGACATATCTTAGCCACCATTTTCCAAGATGGCGGAAAATTCCAAGGTGGGAATGAATGGGAATTTCACAAAATGATTAGGGAACCACGCCAAATAAGTCCCAACTGGTTTCAATACGTTATTAATGTTGTACTTGCATGCGAAAATATTAATTTTTATGTTGCCTGTTGCTAAAATACAAAAAAGTTAAAATTTAAAATATTTTGTAGTGTTTGTTTTAAGAGTAATGTGCAAACATTATGCATGAAAAGATGCAAAATTTTATTGGCTACAACTTTTGTCAAGGGACAAATTTCATATCTTCAATACAATCTAAGTAAACTAAGAAAATTCTAAAATGTAACATGAAAGTTCTGTCAAATTTTAGGTTTACGTTCAAATATTGTCCTTGGCTTGTATGATCCCACCAATAAATACCACATTTTCTTGTAGGAAATCTTTTTCTGAGTAGAATAAATCTTATTTGGGGTTTTTACATCGCATGGTTATCGTACAACTAATTTTTAAATAAACGCTTACATAATAAAATATTTTAGCCGCCATTTTCCAAGATGGCGGAAAATGCCAAAGTGGGAAAAGTTGGGAATTTTCACAAAATGATCAGGGGACCATGCCAAACACGTCCCAAGTGGTTTTGTTTTGTTATTAATTTTGTCAGATTGAAATGCTAACTTCCCCGGACTAGTAAGAGTTGCTGATAAAAAACCTGTGCTTAAAAATTAATTATATTAATCAAATGAAAATTAAAGGTGGTCAAATTAAAGGTTTTGGCCAGAGAAACTCGGTAAAAATAACGGCATGTCCAAAAAACTACGAGGAAATGATAAATGACTTAAAGCGTCCCCTTCAAGAAAAGCATGGAGGTAAAGAATACATATGCTTTGGTTTTATCACCATCAAAACTGTGTTTTGGTTTGATAATAACCAGATAATAACCATATGACGCCAATGAGTGAAGACGATCTTCAATTTAATTATAGACTGGCGTTGCTATATTAAAGTTTGGTGTCGCTATTGACAAGAAAATCTGCTAGAAGGGCCACAGTTTCTTCAACTTATGATTCATTATGTATGATTTACCAAATCAAGGCAATTGAATAGTTTTTTTAATCCATAGTGTAAACGGTGCTGAACTCTATTGAAAGAGGTTTGATACATGAGCTGGTTACCAGGGAGGGAGGGTATCAAAATTTCCAGAAATGCTTTAATGAAATCTCTGAAATGCATAAAACTATAATTTAAACATAATTCCTACTATATAAACCAATTTATAAACCATGTTGAAAAAAAACCTCACCAACTTTGTTGCTGTGTAAAAATTGTATGAGAAGGTTTATAAAAATTGCTAGTAATGTAAAATGAAACACATATTCTCAAGTTTTCTGGAAATAAGTTTTGTGAAAAATTTCTATTTATGGGTCCCATTTATGGCAAAAAGTTTGTTAATGTAGTTATCTGCTATAAACACATTCAAGTTGTTTTTTATCCATGATGTTGCTGAAGGCTGCAACGATTCTCAGCCTTCATTCTGGAATATTGAAGGCTTTCTAGTTGTGAACTTCATCTTTGACAAAGCTCAAAATTAAAGAAAAAGTCAAAGGTTAGGTCTGGTGACCATTTAAGCCACTGGATTCGACCGCCATGCACAATCATGGGCGCCCTTACCAATAGGAAAGGGGGGGCAACCCCACCCCCCCCCACCCAGATTAACCGCAACTTCAAAAACAACAACAAAATATACAGCCGTCGCTTGAAGACTGGTGCAGTTAAAAAAAAAAAAATATTTTTAAATTGGTGAATTGTGTATGAAATGACTTATGACTAAAACACTTTTATATGATAAATTTGTGATTTATGTGAATATTTGAATAGGACTATTGTTTTTTTAAAGTTAAAAAGTCGCAGTCCCTAAGATCGATAAAAAAGATGAGGCAGAGAAGGCGTGAGACCTGATACGTCCATCCCCTCCCCACGCCACACTTTACTGCATCTAAATTATATACTCCCGAATGTGTAACTCACTCATCGGGGTATCAGAAATTCGTCAAAAGTCGGTAAAGTAGATCTCCTATATATCACTTACTACAGAGTGATTCCCAAGCGAGAACTAAACTTACCGACCTGTATTATTGAGAAAATTGCCAACATACTGGGAGTCGCAGATTACCGAAACACTCTTTTTTAGAAATTTTACAACATTAACCAATTGTGCCTTTATAGGTAAAGCGGTCTATCCACCGAGAGTAATTTCAATGTACAGGTTGTATCTGAAATTACCTCTCCAGACCGGAAGTCACTGATGTCAAATACAAAGTCTCACTTTAAATAATTTTTTTAGTTTTACACGGTTTTTAAGAAAACTTTACAATTTGATCTTGTACGCGTAATTTTAGCAGTTTATTGAATATTTGAGGTTGAAATTTAGATTTTCCTCATTCTTCTCTGAGCATTTTAGGTTAAGCAAAAATGTCTCGGCACAAAAATGTCTTAGACTCTTTTAAATACGTTTCCAACAAAAATTGTCAGTTTGGTCCAAAATGTTTTTTTATTAAATTTACAACATGACGGAGATTAATGAACATGTATTTAAATATTTAGTAAAACTAATCACGTGATAATTGATGTTTTATGATGGTATATTATTTTAAATGAGGTTATTAGACATTTACATGTTTGGTAAGTTCTGTTATATGTAAAATGTTCAGACATAATATATGTTAAATTTTCCCCAGTTAAAAAAAATAATGTCATGCTATTTATTATTCTAAATCAGTATGATTAGGGTTTAAAATATTAAATTTTAAAGTTGCTTCAAAATTACGTCTGGTCCCTTCTGTATTGAAATCAGTGTCAATCAACAGAGCAAAATGTGTTTACCTACAACGGCACAATTTTTTTTTTAAGTACAATTTTAAAAGAGGTGCAAGGTTGGTATGGGACACCCGGTAAGACAGTATCATATTTGCACGATAGTCCTCCCAAAAATTGGTTCTTTATTTGGGATGGCACTTAATTTCTAACGAACTCATTAGGAAGTACATCATTGACTTTACCTGATAGCATGCTAATTTAAATTTTACAATTCAACAAAAATTTTAACTAAAATGGCAGATTACACAATTGATTTATCTTTTAGTGCGTAATAAGTTAATGTTTAATTAAAAAAGGTGGCAGTACAGTATTTTCATTTAAAATAAAAAAAGCTTTTTTATTTCCTGCCCCAGAAAACTATCTGATTTCAAAATTTAGCGACCAAACATTTTTACCCAAAATAAATATGACATTATTTTTTTTCTACTCTAGCGGCCAAATTATAACATCTGAGGCAATCCTCGCGAACATCTTTCAAGTTACTACAAATTTGGTTCTATGAATTTTTGCCCCCCAGTCCACACAATTAAACATAATTAAATGTTTCTTTATTTTTGCGGGGAATTTTATCCCATGTAGACGTAATTTTAAAACTAATATAATATTTTACTCAGAACCTCCACTTTGCACATAGACATATTTTGCACAGTACCAATATCAATTAAATTATCAAACTTAAAAATTATCATGGTGATTTTCAATATCACGTATTATTCTTTTGAAAGTGAGTCGGAACGAATTGCTATATCAAGCAACTGATTGTTTTACTTTGATTGTTATTTACTGACCTGGTCCTACGGCTAAAACATACGTCCTTTGATGTGTATGGTAACTTTAATATTTTAACCATTATTTAACATACTTTTGTTAGTAACTACTGTATTATTGTATTTAGAAGTTTGAAGTTTTTTTATTTGCCTTGACAGTAATTTTTTAGGAAATTAGGTAAATTTAAAGTTTTACATCATTAAAAACTGAAATGAAGGAATTGTAATGAATGCCAATATTACATTATGTATTTATCATTCATTGTATGTTCAATATTACTGGATCGTTATGTTATTCCCTTGAATTTCAACACAACTAATTGAAGGATTGTAACTGAATAGTATTTTTGTAAATAAAAGGGGTTTTTGGCAAGTTTTATCCACTTTGTTAAGATTTCCAATTATTTTGTTTTAATGGAATTTTTCATTGTTTTCGACGATCTACTGCACATTTTTATGCAGTTTATCCATATAATTTTTTCATATATTTAATTATACGTATTTTATAATTTTAAGTAAATACTTATACAATACCTACATAATAAATTTATTCACAACTCCATTAACCTTTATAGAATTCGTGGGAATTAGGGAAGGGGGTTTGGGGAAAGAGTCTCTGAAAATATTTTCATTCCTTAGATTGAGTTAGTTGCATAAGTTCAAATTTAAATTATTTCTGCAGTCGTGGGAGTTAATTTATGTTATAAATAAACTTACAAACTCATTTATTTTGCTATTTTGCTCATTTACAAACTCTTATATTTATATGTATTCTGTTCATTATATGCGACTTAAACAACAATTAACGAATTTCTGGGCAAACCCCTGAGGGGGCATGGGGGCGGAGCCCCCATCGAGCCGTAGGCGAGTCCTACCAATAAGCCCGCATGGCAGGTCATACTTTTGTCACTCATAATCAGTGTTTGTCTCCCTTTAGTTATGTTAAAAGTCAAGGCAATTGTCATGTATTGTTAAAAGTGTTGATGTGTTCATTTCTCAATCATCTTATAAAGTGTAATGTTCAATTAAGCCTTAAATTAGGGAACATTGAGTTTTATTTAATTATATACAGTGTGTAAATTAAGTATGGAAACAAATCTGTATTTTTTAAACCAAAATAGATAGAAATATTTTTTTGTGGCATTGACTGTTAACCAAGGTTCCGGAATTTTTTGCATCAGAAAAAATGTTTCACCCCCTCAGGAGGGGTAGGGGTAGGGGGTAACTTATTTTTTTTAAATAGCAACCCCTATTGAGTGACCCCTCATTTTGAAGGGTTTGTCAAAAGAAATACAATGCCGTAAACCCGAGGTCGGTATCTTACCCCTAACCAGAATGGCGGCCATTTTAAATTTCGAGATATGCAAACGAAATCCAGTGTGGATACCCATATTTACCTTTTAAATGGGTTACATTGGGTAAGCCGAACTCCAGATACCATTATTAGATTGAAAAGTGGATGTTTTTATCGTATTCAAAATTTTGCCCCAGCCCCCAAAATAGGGGATTTTGGGGGCAGCCCCAAATTTTTAAACGCAAACCCCTATTGAGTGACCCCTCGTTTTGAAGGGTTTGTCAAGACAAAAGCAGTGGCACAAATCTTAAGTCGATATGTCATCCCTAGACGAAATGGCAGGCATTCAACATTTTTAATTGGTGAAATGGGCGCTTTTTTACCCAATCAAGTTTTTGAATGCCTGCCATTTCGTCTAGGGATGATATATCGACCTAAGATTTGTGCCACTGCTTTCGTCTTGACAAACCCTTCAAAACGAGGGGTCACTCAATAGGGGTTTGCGTTTAAAAATTTGTGGCTGCCCCCAAAATCCCCTATTTTGGGGGCTGGGGCAAAATTTTGAATACGATAAAAACATCCACTTTTCAATCTAATAATGGTATCTGGAGTTCGGCTTACCCAATGTAACCCATTTAAAAGGTAAATATGGGTATCCACACTGGATTTCGTTTGCCCATCTCGAAATTTAAAATGGCCGCCATTCTGGTTAGGGGTAAGATACCGACCTCGGGTTTACGGCATTGTATTTCTTTTGAAAAACCCTTCAAAATGAGGGGTCACTCAATAGGGGTTGCTATTTAAAAAAATTAAGTTACCCCCTACCTCTACCCCCCCTGAGGGGGTTAAAAATTTTTTCTGATGCAAAAAATTCCGGAACCTTGGTTAACAGTCAATGCCACAAACCAAATATTTCTATCTATTTTGGTTTAAAAAATACAGATTTGTTTCCATACTTAATTTACACACTGTATATCAAGTATATCACCCTGTTTTCATTTGGCGTTCGATAAATCCTTTCGTCTCATGGACTTATTCTCCTTTACATTTATTATATCTTGAATCTGAGTGATTACAAAGTTATTAAGTAACGGCAGTTTATGATAACTGAAAGCTCCTTCTCTATCTTTCACAATTGTGCCATTCGACCTTTCTTGGACAAGAATTGAACCCGGGCCGGCTAGATGAAAATTTCAAACTATGAGCTAGTTAATATTTGAATTGAATGGAATTGAAAATATCTTTATTCATAAGGTATACAATGGTATACACTGTATGGCGTCATAAACTAAACAATTTATGTAGTTAGCCTGTTAATATTTTTACTTGCACAATTTTTAGGTTGATATGTAACAAATGTATAGGAACCTTATATTCTAGTTTTGTGTGTCGTTGCATTTTATTCCTTAGCAACTAATAGTGATATATATACAAACTGCATGTTTGTTAAAAGGTATAGATGAGAAATGACCAAAATCATTGAGTAAGTTTCTAGGTAATCAGAGTCAAACAATAAGAAAGCGTTGGAGTCAATCCCAATTCCATCTATTCCTTATAAGAGCAATGTTAAACGAGGAACGCATTTGCTCCTTTATTTGGAATCAGAAAATTATGGTTTACAACCCTAAAGAAACAGTTCATCAAGACGGACATGGTTTGTGAGGGTTAGTTTGATAACAAAGTATAGTTTTTTGTAAAATAGATAGAACAAATCAAATCTTTTAAAAATTTTAAACAATCTTTAGCTGATTTTATTAAATCTTTAAAGAGAATCGATCCCTCAAAAGGAACTGCCATAAAAATTGAACTTAAGAGTCTGCAGTACCTCCACCATGTTGATTTTTAGTCCTATAAGAACAATGTTAATTATAGGAGTCTTCAAAACACTTTATCTTGATAATCTTGCATCGAATTCGCATGAAACTTAAATATGTTCACAATAATGAAATGGCAGTTCATGTGACGTGGATAGTTTTTTAATAAACCTCCTAAAAATGGTTTAACGTGGTTTAAAATGGTGATAATATACATCGTTTTTTTATTTGTTATTCAAGGGGATAATTTTTTTAATTAATTTTCAATCACGTCAAATGAAAGACTTTATGGTAACATTTAAAATTACATCAAGTTTGTAGTTTTCAGACGAAAAACAAACTCACAGTAATGTTTCAAATTTAACATTGTTCTTATGGGACAAAATGCCGGAATGGCGTAGGTACTGCAGACTCTTAAGTCTTTTCCCATTAACAAACATATGTTCAAAAAGTCACCGCTTACATGTTCAACAACAAATCTTCTGGTAAATTTAAAAACAAAAAAAATTCAAAGGTGGCGTATGGAACTGTCTTGCTTTAAATTCATATAGACCTGGAGATGAAAACTCAATAGCGAACATCCTGTCTTGGGTGTGTTATGTTATTGGACACCTCAGTCTTAAACCTTGAGAGCTCTTATAGCTGTCAAAATGACCGGTTCAGCACTTTTTTGCGTAAAAATAGTATTTATTGGGTGCCGGTAGTGTCATCCATAATAGATTCCCCCATGCCACTTCACATGCCTCATGTCTTTTCATGCCTCCTGTACTTCACATGCCTCATTCCAGGAATGCCGTGACCTACTTTCCACCATCCCCCAACCCCTCCTGATAGTCCAGTGGTAGCTTTTGTCGAGTACTGGTCGAATCGATACTGTGCGTTAATGCGTGGCTAAACTATGCCTTTTTATCTTGTATTATAAAGTTTCTTTTTCATATTTATTCACAATTTATACGTATACAAAAGTTTCAGAGTTATTACTGATATGTAAGAAACAGTTTGCAAAAATATAACACTACAATGGTTATGTTTTAATTTAATTAAAACTATCCATTTTATGTTTTGTCATCTGAAGCATATTTAAAAGGTCAGATATTTAATATATTGGACTATTTTTACAATTTTATGTAGTTAAAATATAATTTTGACCGAATTATGGCTGTTTTAGCGAGTTTCCCATAGGGAATAAGCTATTACCGTAGGTCTCATGGTAAGACCTAAGCCCGGAACCATGTTACTTTTTTGTTTTTAGGTACCCAGAGACCAAAAATAATAGTCATTAAAATTTATATATATATATATATATATATGTATGTATAATTTGTATGTGTCCCTGGACACGATAACTCTCGCAAAAATGGTCCGATCGACACCAAATGTGGTAGAGATGTGTAATCCTACGTTTATTCGGATGAGTTCGTAAACCAGACATATCGACCTATCGGAAAGGGTAGTTTTGGGGGGTTTTGTACCCAAAAATGGGGTTTTTGCATTTTTCATATGTAATTTTTTTTAATTTTAAATTTTTATCTTTACCATTGGATTTAGCTAAAAAAACCACAATTTAGTATTTTGAAGCTTTGCTCTATCTCCATTGGTTACTGAGATATTAAAAAGTCTAAAGACAGTACGTTGTATTTTGAGGCTCCAATGTTAATCTTATGGATAATAAAGATGTGTTAATATTTCACTTATTAACCAATGTTTTTGGATGAAACTTGGTATTCAGCTTCATTTGGTTGAGATTCATCCATTTATGGTAAAAAATCTTGGTTTTTGTGCTTATCATGGCCGCAAACCTGCATACTCTTTTCCCATGTTAATCATATGGAGAATAGGAAAACTCCTTTAGCAATGGACAGATATTGATGAAACTTAGTATATGGCTTCATATGGTCATATGGTCGAAATATTTTTTTTTTATGCTAAAAACCTACTTTTAGTGTTCCTCATGGCAGCATACCTGCATACTCACATTTATCATAAGGAGAATAGACATTTATTTCCCTATTTATGAGCTTGTGATGATATTTGGTTTACAGGTTTATCTGGTCATAATTAATACTACTAATTTGGAAATTCGTGAGTACGCAGGTCTGCTGCGACGGGGGTATTATAATACCCAGTCAGAATGACTGTGTGTGTCTATTCACGTTTTGAATTCAGTGCGACTGATGTTGGGTTAATGAAATCCATGAATCACTTTCTTACCCCGAAATAATGTGATTCTACCACTGGGTTGGAACCAAAAATCTTCAAATAGTTTAAATACCTTGATTTCTGCCAAGTGATCCTGTAGTTTTGGTGACTACCAGTGGTTTTGAGCACTTACATGCTCTTTTTCAAGCCTTGAAACACCAAGCTTGGATATCTCGGTTATATAAATATAGATCAATCGTCATGAGGTAAAAAAAATATTTAACACTGAAACAATACATTTAAAACACTGATTTAAAACCCCGAACTGACCAGTCATCGGAACATGCGAATGATCACCGGCGGGTGATGAGTCATGAGTGATGAGACTATGGAATGTTCCACAACAGCAGATGGAAAGTATTAGAGACGATAATTCTAAAGGCTATTTACTACATACTAGAGATCGCCCACTGGTCGAAATTCGACCAAAAATTCAGTTGATCTTGAGGAAAATAATTTTAAAATGTTTTACAAATGAAACATCTGTTCTTCCTTATTTGCTAGCATTTGTTATTACAACAGCTGTCTTATGATTCAATCAATTATCCTTCTTCCATAAGATTAACATTGAAACTTTGAAAGCTTGTGGGGCGTGGCCCCAAGGGCCGGTGTGAATTAAAACGTGATTCTGCTCATCTACAGCACAATTCCGATGCAGTTGTGGATATTCGTAGAAAGGTTTTCGCTTCAATCCACTCCCTCAAGAAATTACAAAATTTTTTACCGTTACATATGAAATTGCACGTAGTCAAATCACTTGTGTTCCCTCACTTTACTTACTGCAACTCTGTGATCAATAACATGACTGTGAATTTCTCTGATATGCTCCAGCGGTCTCAGAACTATTGTCTGAGATATATCTATGATCTGAAACACTACGAGCATATCACACCTTTTTTTATTGATTCAAAACTCTTGAAATTGAATGAATTGAGAGCAATCAAAATTCTTTCATTAGTCTTTTCAATTTTGAAAACTTCAATTCCCAAATATTTTGAAAATGATTTCAAATTTGTCTCACACAGTAGTCTTAGATCCTCGTGGTCTGCTTCATTCACCTTGCGAATGCCTCACCATAGGACTGCGGTGTATGACAGAGCTTTTGTTGTTACTGCTTGCCGCCTTTGGAATGATTTGCCCCAATCCATAAAGTCTATCGATAGCCGCCCCCGGTTTGTGGCAGCACTAAAGAAACTTTTCTTTGAGCGGATGGTCTTGGTCAGTGCGTCGTAGGGAGTGTTGTCATTGCGGGGTCACTGTCGGACATGTGTTAGAGTGAATGAGTGTCTTAAACCTTTTGTTGTTTTTTTTATTTGTATTATTTTAATTTGTTTTGTATCTTTTAATTTTTTTTCTTGTAAGAAATTGATAAAGATGTATTTTGTTTTAATTATTATTTAGTTCAATATATTTAAATTAAGTATGTTTTGTAATCAGGTTAAGTGTAAGAAAGGGCCATGGGGCCCTAACTTTGCCTGTTGAAATAAAGAATTTTTCATTTCATTTCATTTCATTTTCATTTCATTTCATTTCAATTTCATTTCATTTTTATTTCATTTTCATTTCATTTCATTTTCATTTCATTTCATTTCATTTCATTTTCATTTCATTTCATTTTCATTTCATTTCATTTCATTTTCAATACCTTTCTAACGGTAGGCGCGAATTTCTCCTACGACGCACACAAGCTGAGAAAAAAGGAGGAAATGAAACATGCTTGCCTATTAATATATAGATGGAACATGGGATTTTATAAGAAAACCCTTTATTTCTTCAATTGGTTATTTATTTTTATCTTCATTTAGTTTTAAGAAACCATTAACAACGTATTCTCCTAATACTGTCTATTAAAGAAAGCTAGCTACACAATAAGAGCCAGATTATAAAATTGCACTTGATTTAGAAACTTGCTTCTTACAAATTAGATGTAATAGAGTGAAATTTAAATCTAACCAAACTACTGCTAAATCACAGTTAAAGTTTTTTCAACTCGACAAACCTGTCTTTATTACAGAAGTCTTTGTAGATATTAACAAATTGAATGTTCAGTTCTGGGTGGGTATTTATCCATTGCTGAATCAAAGGAGGATGTGAGGAGTCGACTTCTAGGAACACTAAGCCACCAGAGCGAAGGGTTGACGAGGCAAAGGTCAACAGAGGTCGCACGACCTTCAGTCCATCCCTGCCTGCCTCGAGAGCCCTCAGGTCCTCATATCTGCAACAGAGAAGCAGTAGAGAGTGTTTTGAAGAAAAATGTATATTTTTAAACCAAAGCCTTGTCTCAACTCCCCATCAAAATTGTCATCTTTGAAAAACAAGTGGAGCTCAATTTGCTTTACCATTGAAAACGGTGTTACTATTATGAAATCACAGTGTCAAAGTATGGAATCATGAAACGACGTAGTTTTGATATGTCTCGAGGGCTAGATATATGTTCTCAGTACGCTTACATTCCTGAAATAAAGCTGTGAGACTTATGGCCAAGTAAAGAACTACTGTTTCTCAATCATGCAAAAAAATACATTAAAAACCCTGATACTTTCCATGAACTGTGTGTATCCCCTCTATAGTGGCAGGTTATAGCTTCATTTTTTTATCACAAAATTAAAAAAATTATTATTCAGTAGTTTTTTTTTTAAATTTTGATTATGTTTGTATTTATTTAAATAATCTATCTTCTTATTTCTATATGGGTTTCGTCGGTTACGTCTTTTTTCCCACGACCTACTGAACCAATTTTTAAGATTGAGGTGTCATTTTAAAGATTAGGATATACCCCAGTGACGAATCATAATTAAAAAGGTCATATTGTTTCGGGCTTCGCCCCCCTCGCCTTTGATTTATTTCTAGAGGGCGCTTTAAAATGTTGACCAACTTTTATTGCAAGTTCTTTAATGTGAATTGTAATTTTACAGATGATTACCTTCAGATTAATTTTAAAAGCCAGATAGTAAACAAAAATAGATCTCGGTCACTTCATGATCAACATTCACGTACTGTAGGTGAGTTTCACATTGGTTTCACTCATACAGAATCATAAAATGCGCAATTTGCGCACGGGCCACCTCGTTAATCATACTTTTACACTTCCCCCTCTAATCTTGCCTCAGATGGTTCGGCTGCTGGATAATCCGGCTGTGGTTTTCCGTAAATCAAACATTCAGGCACGGACGTTTGCAAAGGCTAAAACAGACACAAGTCAACTGGTTCCTTGTTGAATTACAAAAATATCTCAGTTCATCTGAAGATTTCCTGTTCATTCAGTTTCAGACGTCTGTCACATCTGAAATATTGGGCTCCAATAGCGGTTTTGGTTATTTGCAGTGTTTTTCGCAGCCCAATCATCAATGTTACACAGAAGTTATTATGTTCATGAGATATATTCGTCATTTCCGCCCTTGTACAACATCTGAGCATGTAAATTATGACTGTTACAGTCGATAGCAAAGCATTAATTCATTATGTGAGAACGCTATTCTTCTTAGTTATACATACACTACACCCTAACAGTTTATCTATACACACATAGATCTTTTTTTTTAACTAGTTAATGCGGTCATTTAAAAATCTGGCAGGGGTTCTGCTAGATGTGGGAATGGTCTAGATGTTGCCGGGTTTGAGGGCATATACTGTACTTAAAGAAAATAAATTGGTAAGAGGAAAATACTAATTTTTCATTTATTAAAAGTAATTTTTGTGTGGGTTTGTTATCCTTTTAATAATTATATCACCATAACCATAAACTATTATAATGTAAAGATGACTCACAGCTTAATCTCCGGTTGAAGGTGAAGCAGTTGTGCGTAAGGCACGTAGGGTGGGTTACTGACGATGACGTCTACGGGATGGTCCAGGTCAAGATTCTGAGAGAGACTTCCATCTTCCTGCAGCTTACTATGCACCACCTGACAGGGAACAATGTGATAAGGTCTTGTTGGTGACTGCAACGTTGCACGCAAAAGCTACCCAGAATACATAGTCCCATTTTATTGAATTAAATTAACAAATACGAGAGGATATGTTAATATTCTTTAGGTTGTAATTTAATTTTCCCTTTAGCAACTAGTACCTAGTAAATGTGCTAAAATTGAGTCTATTATATGACCATTTAAAAGGATTTATTTTTTTAAAATTTCATTATATTGCTAATGTTAGGGACTTAGTAGTTAGCTAAAGTGGATTCATGAAAAAAATTAAAAAAAACTACCATTACAATAATTATACAAATTTCAAGTAAAAGATTTATTAGTATTGTCTAAAAAGAAAATTCATTAATTTTTAAAGTAGTGATGCCTCGTACACTTAATACTCACCTACAGCTCGCAACTCAGATCCCTTAGGGGTTGGCCCAAATTCGTAAATTAATAAAGAGTTGAAATATTAAACAGGCTAGTACCACCGATGAACGAGACGATGGAATTGGCTAACTCGGAACTCCCTAACTCGTGTCACGAGCCGGAACTGGCTAACCAGGAACTGCCTAACCGCCAGTTAGTGGATTCCAATGTGCATAGGGTGGAATTGGCTAAGTGTCGCCCGGCGGAATTCACTAACTCGGAATTCCCTAACCAGGCGCGGCAGCCTCCGCCTTTCGCCGCTAGTGGCGCCACACACGACGTTGCCAACCGCACCACAATAAATAATGGTGCATCCTAACGTATTTAAATCACCTTTACGGTTATGATATTTTGTTTTTGTTTTTTGATTAATTGTAAATGTTGGACAAACGACAATGATGAATGTTGTACAATGAGAAATGATAACGTAAATGTTGTAGACCTATTTTCAATTGAGTAGACTTCGTCAATTCAATTTGAAAATATTTACAGATAAAAAAGTTCACATTTAATACATTAAATAACATGTTATTTAATGTATTAAATGTGAACTTTTTTATCTGTAAATATTTTCAAATTGAATTGACGAAGTCTACTCAAGAGAGACGACAGAACAAAATGTAGCTTAGCCTGAAGTAGAAAGGACTGATGATAGTGTTTCGACACTGAAACCTAGGTCTCCATATAACAGGCTTATTTGGATCATAAGGTAAGCCTAGAATATACAATGTTAAATAATGATCCAGAGGCTATACCCCATAATGAAAACAAGTTTATCAGTTTTGTTATAGTGTCATGGTAATCAAGCTACTAAATCTAGGCCTACACCAGACTCTTCACAGATAACAGCTGTTAAAAACTGCTTAAAATTAATGTTTCTTTATTTTAATTAACTTTTTGTTATTTCGTTAAAAAAATAGCAACCCATAAGACCAATGTTAAAAATTACTACTTTTAAACTTAAATTTAGACCAAATTAGATTTTTCCTGTGATTGAGGGTGTTTCTAAACTTATTTTTGGACCAAAACACTCTTCAATACAAAGTTCAAGCAAAATCTACCCGCTAGATTTCAAGATCGTGGAACACACATCCCTTCAGACATTGCTCGTATTATAGTATAGGATTTAAATTTTATTTCCATCAATTGTAAATAGGTCTATTTATATCTAAAAAAAAGAGGAAATATGTATGTATATACCGGGTGTCCCAGGCCTCCCATACACACCTTTTAAAATCTACACAATTAATTGTTCGTTCACAAAAACAAATTGTGCCATTATAGGTAAACCGGTTGCGCTCTATCCATTGATGATAATTTCAATGTACAGGGTGTACCGGTGTACCGGAAGTAACCTACCCAGACCGGAAGTCATTAATTTTAAATACGAACCCTCACTTTTTATGGTATTTTTGGATTCTACGAACCCCTATTAAGACTACTTAATAGGGGTTTGTATTTAAAATTTATGACTTTCGGTCTGGGTAGGTTACTTCCGGTACACCCTGTACATTGAAATTATCATCAATGGATAGAGCGCAACCGGTTTACCTATAATGGCACAATTTGTTTTTGTGAACGAACAATTAATTGTGTAGATTTTAATAGGGGTGTACGGGTGGTCTGGGACACCCGGTATGTATGTTACCCTATAGAATCTGAAACCGCTCGACAGATTGTTATGAAACTTTCAGGCATTATTCAAGGATGGTTTGTGTGAAGTTTGGTGCAAATCTGTCCAAAGGGTTCTGACCCAGAGGGCATACAATAAATTGTAAAAAATCTGAAAATCTCTGAAAAATTTTTTTAAACTTAAATTTAGACCAAATTCCTGGGATTGAGGCTGTTTCTAAACTGATTTTTGGGCCAAACCACTCTTAAATGCAATATTAAAGCAAAATCTACCCGCTAGATTTCGAGATCGTGAAACACGCACATCCCTTCAGACATTGCTCGTATTATAGTATAACCGTACATAAACGTTATGCTGTGTGAACGAGGCTTCAAATTTTTTTTGTAAAAGGCAACTTATTGACCCAGATAATATTAGAAATATTTTTAATGCCATATTTTTTGTAATGTTTACATCAAATTTGGCCCTAAATAAAAAAATAAGAACAGAATAAAGCAATTTTCCACCAACTACTTGTTGCTGCGCTCAAAATAAGTCCTTGTGGTTATGTAAAAAGATCTAAGATATATAACGATAGAACTATTTAACATGAATAACAATGCTTATAATAGTCACATAGGAAAATTGCAGGTGACCGCTTACGTTGTTGCCCGTATGACCGCTTACGGTCGCCTATTTTAAATTTATAAATACATATAAATACATATTATTAGATAATAGGAAATGAAATATAGGTTTTTGTAAGGTTATACAATAATTTTCACTAGAGATCGCCTCATGGTTGAAATTCAACCAAAATGTCAGATCGTCTGGACCCAATCAGTTTAAAAAATATCTATATATTTAAAACAGTAAGGAAAAACCTTTGGACAGTTCGTATGTGACTTCTACTGGACCGATTTACATGCGGGTTGCACCAAAATAAACTTTTTTCAGTTCTATATTAACAAGTGTTATTTGTATTTAAAAAATATCGGTAAAATATGAAAAATAAACTTTTCTTAAGGAGATATGGGGGAAAAAGCCAACAATTCCAATCCTTTGGACAGTTCGTCTGAGACTTCCACTGGACCAATTTTTTTTTTCACGCAGTTTGTACCAAATAAAACGTAAACCTTTGTATATTAGCAGATTTTATTTACTTTAGCGTTAACTTACTTCCTTAAATTAAAAATATCGACATTTTCAAACCTTTACAATTTATTTATTTTACAAGATTTCAATCAGCTGATTATAAACACACGAGGTATTTTGTCTAAATAAAGAGTGGATGAACAAAAGGTCATAAAAGATTTGGTTTATTATGGCCAGTACCTAAAAACGTTCACAATTTTTATGATGTATTGTCATTTTTGGAAAGAAAGTTGCTTAATTATGTAATTAACGTTATCTTACTTCTTTAAATAAAAAATATCGACATTTTCAATCCATTACAGTAAATTTATTTTGCACGCTTTCAATCATCTGATTGTAAAACCACTAGGTATTTTGTCTAAATACACAGAGTTGATGAGCAAAAGCCCAAGAAGGATTTTGTTTACTATGGCCAGTGCCGTATACCTAAAAACGTTTGCAATTATTATAATGTATTAGTATTATCCTTTAAATGGAAAGAAAGTTGCTTAATTATGTGAAATAGGTGATTGCTATGAAATTAAGACTAAATTGTAAAGGTTCAGTTTAAATAGATTGTTTACATTTGTATGAAAAGAAACGGATGTATCGGAAATTCGTTGTGCAATCAATTTGTCGTTTGAAACATTAATTGTAATGCTTTTCATTCCTCCCCCACCTCGACGGTATTCGTGGCCCAGTCGGTAGCGTGACTTGCTTTAATCATGACAGCCCGAGTTCAAGACCGATCTACAGATGTATACTTTTTGTAATGTGTCTAATAACGGTGTCACTAATAAATGTTTTACTGATGGTACCGATATTTATTTTAAGCAAAATAGAGACATTAAAATATTTATAGGCCTTTTCAAATCCTCCAAAAAACTTATTTATTAAACTAAAAAATTTAATAAATACAAATTGCTAGTTTAGGCCTGCTTATTTCTCTGATATTGTTTAATTAATACAACGCTTTGATTAGGCTACTAAGGTTTAGGCCTAAGTAGTAGGTTAAACAGGCATTCTGAAACACTCGTAGTTTTTTTTGACCGCTTTCAGCTTCAAATTGACCGGTTTTTGACCGGATTCTGGCCGGTTTTGGCCAAATATCAGCCCATTTCAGGGCATTTTTCAGGATTTCAGACAGTGATTTCAAGGAGCATTTTAAATTTAAGCCAGGGAACTACGAGATGCCCTCTTAAGTTAACCATAACTTTTAAATGAAAAGCGGCCGACTCCCCTTAAGGATTTTATGTTTATAAAATACTAAACAGTGTTTGTATTACATAGTAATGGTGCAGCATTATTGTCTTTAAGGAATAAGCCTATAGGCCTACTTTGACATGCAGTTTTTCATGTAATGAAAAAGAACAGAAATTGATAACATAAAAAGGTAAGTAATTGATAAAATTGGGTATAAAAATTGATATCTAGTTACTCTAAAGTTACACCATTAATATCTAATTCTTTTAAACGACCACATCTTTTGTATATGTTCTGTTAAAATAATAGCCTACTTAAAAAATCTATTAATTTTGCTGCACGCCTAAGCGCACTTGATTTCAAAACCATTATGATAAATCACATCTTTAATCGTCATTATATTCTACATTCTAATTCCACAATCATTGTAATAGCAAATAAAATATTTACAGTGTACCATACCATATTATGGTATCGGCACATAATTATTTGTACGGCACGTGGCAGCACTGAGCAGCGCGACTCATTCCCGACCGCCGTTCTGATTGGTGAGGGATCGACGCTTCTGATTGGTAGTTAGCGAGTTCCAGCCGTAGACAAGTAGTTAGCCAGTTCCGCCGCCGTACAGTGTCTATCTCGGAATCCGCTAACTTTCTCCTAACCTGGGTTAGCGGATTCCGGGTTAGGCAATTCCAGGGACGACAAAGTTAGTGAATTCCGTAAACGTTAAGTTTTTGGAGATAGGGATTTTAACATTGGGTTAGCGGATTCCGAGTTAGCCAATTCTGCGCTCCCCGATGAACTGGTCAGCCACGACAGTAACAGAACCGACCGATACACACTACTCAAAAACAATAATAATAAAAACATTTGACAATTGCCGACAACTCATTTTTAAGACCTCCTGTTCGCAAAAAAAAATAAAAAATATTGAAAGTTGTGATACAATAATTGTGAGGGAGAAAGGAAAAAGCGACCTCTTCGCGGCAAAGTAAAAATTTCAGTATGGACAGTTTTATCGATTGAGGTCAAAAATAATGATTTTCGGTTGTTTGCATTTTAATATGCTCCATTTCGTCCTTTATTGGTTGAAATAGATTGCAAAACACATGTAATGGAATAAAACATCCAAAATAATGATTAAAGTAGTCAATGTCTAGCTTGAGAAAAGGTACCTCTTCGCGATTATGGAGAAATAACATTGCCGCGAACAGGTCTCATATTTATATGAAAAATGAAATGTTTTATGCTAATTTGAATTTTCAAATCGATTTTTCTCAAAATGGCCCTTTTTTCTCAAGTAATTTCAAAATCTTTACCTTTAACAAAAAATATCGTAGACTCGCAGGACTTACGCCAAATTGGTATGAATTAAATGAGGAATTCAAAAATATGAATAACTCAAAATCAAAAATTTCCACAAACAGTTCCCTTTTTTCTGCCTCACAATTAATTATATAAATATTATAGGTATTATGCTTTAAATTGGTTGTGTTAAAAATTTGGAGATATGATTATGATTACATTTGATTGAAGTAATTGGTGTATTCTGGTATTCTATTATTTAATAGAAGTGGAATAAAAATATCAGTTTTTATTGAGGTAGGTAGCAGGGGTGGACTGACACTATGAAAAGGGAGGTGGAATAGGTACCGGAGGGGCGCCATATATATATATATGCCATATATATACATATATGGCATTCATATTATTATGTATATAATAAAGAACATTTATTATACATGTTTCGACTATCATATAATTTTCTAGCAATTAAAATTGTAACCTTACAATATTAAAGAGTTTATAGTTTAATTACTTGAAAATGGCATAGGTAGTTAAAATATGTGACAAAAAAAAAAACAAAAAACAAAACAAAATATCGATACTTTGGTCTTTATTTCTAATGATTATAATAACAAAATCCCTTAAAATTTAAACAATTTACAATCTATAGAAGTATACTACTGCAGTTTGTAAAATACAGTAAATCAAAAGTGTTAAACAGTAACTTCTTAATTTTCAATAAACATTATAAACTGATATTAAAAATCGAACTAATGAAAGTAAAAATAACTTTACAGTAAGCATTTTAAGGCTTTGTAGCCATAGTTGAAAGCCATAGTTTGAAAGCCATAGTTTTTTTATCTTTATCAAAACCAACATATTTTTATTTAGATTACTGTTTGTTTATATTGCTGCCCATAAAAGTTAAGTCAACATACCAACAGTTTATACTTGAAGAAGTCTTTAATTGTTCACTCTTCTCACTTAGCTTGTCGATTATCTTATAATTATTGATCTTGACAAGAATATCACCCTCCATGTTCATGAGAAATAAGATCTGAAGGTGTTCATCAGTGAGTTGTGAACGGACTCCGTTCAACGGAGCCTTGTTTTGATATATTTTAATTTTGCAAAGGGCCGTTCACATGACACTTGGGTAACTGGTAATGTCAAGAGATATGCTTAAAGACTTTAAAAAGGTTCGTGTACAGCCTTGAAAACAAAAACATTGTATTCAAGTAAGACGTCGAATGCACACTTGAAGCAAGTATTGCATTTTTACCACTTTTACACTGAATAGGCCTATACTGCAAATCGTTTAGGTCTCTTTATTCGTCATCATTTAAGTTGGAAAACAATTCTTATTCTGAGAGCTCACTTTCAAAATCATCGGTTGGTTCTCTATTATGTTTACCGGCTTCGACAACTGATGACACGGTGATTAAAATATACTAATTCCTCCTCCAGTTTCCCCTCCTCGCAATCGGTAACTAATTCTATTATCCTTTAAAAGCTATAAGAGTTAATGTCAATGCTGTTAAACCGCTTGGGATCAAAATATTTTAAATCTAAGCATATACTTTGTTTTGCTGAAAACCTTTTTTTTTCATACATTTGACAGAGCTTGATCTATAACACAGTTAAAAACGGTTACTTCAAATCGGCGATTGCTGTCATGCTGTCCTCAATTAGGCCACGTCTCCTGATGAAGTTTCCCCCGGCATTTTCTTCTTCTTCCTACTCTCACCCCAGGCAGTTTTGTTTCAATGATGATTTCTTCCATATTTGAAACTGTACCCGACAAGTGACGAACATCAATAGAACAGCTTGTGTTATAGATCAAGCTGTCAAATGTATGAAAGTTCAATTTTGTTCGTTATTTCGGTGACGAAGACCTCTGCAGCTTTGAAGACATCGGCAAACTTGGACCTAGCACCTTTTGGCGCCTTTTTTCCTAAGTGCAGCTTACTAGCCTCAATAACATAGTCAAGATCCTTGGTTTGCAGGTAACCTGTAAGTGGAGTGGTGTGCTAAAAAATCATCAGGAAAGTCATTGTAACGAAGATTGCCTGGAAACTGCATAGTTTCTGCAAAAGGCAAATACCTAACCTGTCGAAATACCTAACGTTCCTAACCTGTTAAAATTGTCGATTTATTAAAATAATGGATTACAAGAGTTATTTTAACGCGTATTTATATTCAAAATTGTACATATTCCAGAATAAATACAAATATACACTTTGTGTAAGGTTTAACAAAATCATCCCCCTGAGATTAACCTATACTCTACTCGTACTACGTCGCAATGGTCGCGCCCAGGCTGACAGCTGCTGTTTCGCCGCACAGGTTAGCCAACTATGTCGAGTCATTGCTACACAAAAGAGTTCCCACTATGGAGCAATTTATCAAAGTTGAACATTCAACTTATATGAAGATAAACGTATTATGTTAAAGTCATGAAGTGCAAACACGTATTAATCGTTTTAAGAAAAATAAAAATTCACAAATATTGAACTTTCAAAAAATATTTTACAATTCCTTATAATAAAAAAATCTCATCCTAGGGGCGCCGGGGCGCCTTGATGGGGAGGGCGCACCGGGAATTTTCCCCGGTGTCCCGGCGGCTCAGTCCACCCCTGGTAGGTAGTACTAAAAAGAAAAGGCAAAAGAAAGATATTTGAAATTTCAAAAATTTATGGTGTATGTTTAAAGATGCTTCAGTTCCGCCACGGAAAGGTTGAGAAACCGAGTATTCATATATGTACCATACAAAGAAGCGATTACAATTTTGACTATCCAATTTCATCAATTTTTAATTTACAATTTTAACCCTTTCCTCTCTCATTTTTTGGACTGGCCTATTCCTATCTACTTGTATTTAAATGGAGATAGAAAGAACAGCTGTTCACTTAATGATTTATTAGTTGTGAATTTTAATTTTACAAAGCAGACTTTTGTGTTTTTATTTCATATTGGATGATAAGGTATAAAAAAATAAAAATATAATTTTGAGAGATTTTTTTTATTTATTCTATTTATACATGTAATTATATAGTTAACATTTTATTTTCTAATCATAAAATTCTAAATGTTAATCACTATTTGTCGTCTAATATTACAAACTAGGAATTGTTCACTGCTCGAATTTCGAGCAAAATGTCAGTTTATCTGATGCCAATTAATCAGTTGAATAGTATTGTACAACAAACATCTGTTCTTCCTGATTTGCTTACAAATTTGTTATTACAACCAACAGCTGTATAATTATTCAGATTACCCTTCAATCAATTACCCATACTAGTATACGTGTTGCCCGAAATCGAGCAATTTATTATAATACAATACAAATGTTACTTTTAGCTATAAATCAATGACATCCGAGATCCGACCAATACAATATTGTGAAACTCTTTTATCACCAATCACTACACACGTATTTACAGCTCTTTAATAACAGATGTTTAAATGCTTTATTCAATCCCAATGTTATTTAAATGGGAAATTTTGAGATTTCAATGGTGAATAGTGCCTTTATTTTCAGTCAGATTATCATCAATTTTTGGCGGAAACAACTACTGACCAAGCCCTATCCAACGACACCAAAAACTTGAAAATCGGTTGAAAATTGTAGGAGGAGTTCTCAAGACAAAAAACCCCTTAGCGTATTAAATAAGTATAGATTTTACCATATTATCATAGTAACTTTCAAAGCCTGTAGGGTGTAGCCCTGATGGCCAATGTGAAATATAATGGGATTCTGCTCATCTACAGGACACTATATTTCTAACGGTATGCACTGATTTCTCCTAGAATGCTCACAAGTTGAGAAAAAAGGAGGAAAATAAACATGCTTCTCTAATAATATATCAATAAAAATTAAACTTGTACATATTTTAAAAGGCCATTTAATAAGGAATAAAAATCAGTATATATTACTTATTATATATAACAACTATATATATCTTGTATATTACAAGAAATCATGAAAATGTATATTTCATGATTTCTACGTAATGATATATTACGGTCTTTCATCCGTAATATATATATTAGGGATGTGTCGGTACCACTTTTTCAAAGTCGGTACCGGTCCCAGTTCTTTTAGAGGATCGGTTCTCGATTCTCGGTTCTATGAGAATGTGTGAGTGACAATTAATTAAGGTAAGGGCAGTGTTGTAAAATGGGAAAACATTCATATCAATAGATAGTTAGGTGAGTAAAAACTATAAAAAATAGTAAATGTTTGCTTTAGAATTATCTTTATGTATCAGATCTAGGGTTCTGCAGGCCAGCTTTTAACCCTCAACTTCGGGTGGGGGTCTGGTAAAAAATTCATTACCCATAGTTCTCAGAGTTGGGCACAAAATTATTTTTATTTCTACTATTAATTCATCTACTCTCTGTTTTAATAAACTTAGTTAATTTTCACTCTGAAAATTAAAATCAAATAATAACTTAATAATTAGTTATCTGCCCAAGTTTTTAAGTTACATAGTGTAAATTAAAGTGAATTTCAATTTTCATTTGTGCTAAATATAATTATTTTATGACCATTATATGTTTTTGTGCTTTTCACTCCCACCCTTCCTCATAGTTTTAACCCTCCAAGCGTTCAATATAGCACCCCTGGAGCGTTCCGCATTTTTTGAAGGTTTTGCATACTTTCAAATAAAAATTTGTAAAAAATATATTTTATGACCTAGCACTATAAATGTATATATTAGATGAAAGAAGATAAAATGGGCTACCTAATAATACAAAAATTTTTACCCTTACTTATTGTTAACAAAATTAGGCTATAGGTTTAACATTAAAAAATTACAAAAAAATTTTGTATATAACTTTGCTCTCCTCCAAAATATTTTTGGATACACATAATTAAAATTCAAAGATATACATTTTGTTTAGAATTTTATGCAGTTCAAGAAAATATATAATTTATATAGGTTTGAAGTATTTGAAAAAAAATTTATGTTGAATAAAATCAAATATGTCCTACGGTACTTACCCTAATCCCATAAGAACACATGTAAAATCAAGCTAGGAATATTACACTAACTCCTACTCTTATTTATGATTATAAACTCGATAAAACATATTAATTTATTCCAATAATGTAAATTAAATTTATTAGTAACACTTTTAATCATTCGTAACCTTAAAACGATTGGTAAAATATGCATTGTTGTTTACAAAGTTAGCAGATGGTAATAGTTTTTTTACCAGATGTTTCATTTCATACTACAAACAACCAATCACGTTCCGCCATTTGAAATGGGTGTTTTTGGATAGCTTAGAATCTCCCGGTAACATCGGTAGCGTTCACGGGTCCGTTTCTATCATTCACTATAAAGTTACGTCACTTTTTTAAAAGGTCGAAAAATCGACTTAAACGCTCGGAGGCCGAAAAGCTGGGCCGAAAAATCGACGATTAATCTCTCGGAGGGTTAAACTAATCAAAAAACTAACAGAGGAAAATTGAAAGAAAGAAATTTAACATTAATAATACAAAATATTTTTTTATTCGGATACCGGTTAAACGTATTGTTGAATTAATGTTATTCCCTTGAAAAAAATGTTATTCCTTTAACAAAATTAATTTGAAATTGTGAGTAAGGAAATTACATTTTGTTTGGATGATATCTATTTATTTTCAATAGCTCAGCCATAACTCAAAGGGACACAAATGTTTACAAAGTCTGATTCTATGGTTGCAGTTCAATAAAAAATAAATTGATAACAAAACTAAAAACTTGATTTAAAAAATATCAAATTAATTGTAAAACGTTTTTTCTTGAGAAAGATATTGCATACGTTTTTATTTATTTATTCCAGGTTTTATGTATGATACTGACTTGTCCAATCATATATGTACCTAAAATTAAAAAAATATAATACACAAAAAGTAATTTAAAGATCAAATAATAATACATAATACAGTAAAATAATAGTATTTCAAATAATTAGTATATATTAAAGATGTAATAAACCAATAAGGATTTATTGAAAATTCCAATATTGAAACAAAATTATTACAAACTTCTTTTACTAAAAGTCAACTTATATTTCTATCAATTTGTAAAAATTAACCCATTAAGGCCCATGGTCCCCATCTGGAACACTTAGAATTAAGACTGGAGTATGGCGTCATGGAGCTATGGCATCATTAGAATGAATTTAATTGACATTTTGAATTGAAAATATGATTATCTTTCGTATTTCAAAGCCGTAATGGCACACACACAGTTAACAGTGGTAAAAAGTAGCAAAATCAGTGTTGACCAAGGTGCAACTCTCAAAGAATCAACCGATCCCGTCAACTTCCACGCAAGCCTGCCACCGGTTATTTAACGTGGGCCCTCCCACCAACGTTACCACAGATCGGCTAACCCTTTAAGAGTTGCACCACCAGGTCAGGGTTTGGTGTGAGCGGATTTGAACCCGCGCCTACGCAGACATCCTGGCCAAGGATGCCTACGCCTTAGCCATCTGAGCTATCACGACCGGCAGCCTAGACACGAGAATTAGGGTTATGAACAGTGCGCGCCCCTAGCGGGGCAGACTGTAGGCCGTTGGTATGCGAGTTCGCTACGAGAGCGCAGCACTAAGCCACCGAACTAAATTTAAAAGAAATAATTTGGCATTAAATGGGTTGACATAAAATTGGCCATGATTTGTTTGTATATTTAATTTAGGATATAGGAGATAACATAAAAAAAAAAAAAACTCTTATCTTATCAGTCAGTTATTGTGGCTAACCCTTGCCCATCCTCCTCCTCCTCAGCCGCAGAACAACAATTGACAGATAAGATAAGACCTTTGGAGTCACGTCAGTCTACCTGGCCGTCTCAAATTACAATTGTATTGTTATTTTCCAAGAACAGTGGGCACTTCTTTCTAGTTTAGGCTACGGGCATCGTTAGGAGGCACTTGGTTTTAGTTTCTTTTGTTGTAAAAACGACAGACCGTGGTACCGAAGTACTGGTACTGACATTTTGACGTCCCGGAGGTACCGAGAACCGACTTTAGGTACCGACAAATCCCTAATACATAAATAACTATTATTAATCACAGTGGAACCTCTAGATTCTAAAGGGTTCATACAAAACAGACATCTTATCAAGGTGCTCGACTAATTGTCGAGCTATTAAGGTCATTTTACTGATAATCCGTCTTATCGGGGGACCATTTTTTTAGCTATCTTTTTAGCAAAAGCAATTTTAATAAACCTTACAAGCAAAAGTTCATTGAAAATTAACATAATCAACGATTAATTAAAATGCATATACAAAAAATAATGTTTTAATGTTATAAAACAATATGTTCATAAATTCAACCGTCATCAGTGTAAGTTAAGGTTTTTAAACGTGTTTCTGTAATCCTTGTTCACTGCCATCACTACACTGAAGTTTAAATTTAACAAAGAGCTTAAAAGGGCCGCAATGAAGCTCTGTGAAACAAGATGTAAATAAAATCCATAACGTTAGTTTGACAGCAGACACTGAACTAATTGATAAATTTTTAGTGGTATATCTTAAAATGAGATGCATTTTCAGAGACAAACAAAAACATTTCACTACTATTGAGGTTCTTATTCCAACAGATTTTTATCTCACCTGCAAGTTATCAGTCAAATCATTTAATTCTGCGTTTCTTCTTGTCAACTGACAAGCCAACTTGCTTTGATCAATTGCTATTACTTGAGCCTGTAACAGAAGTAATAATAGAATGTAAGAGTAAGAGCTTTTGCCTCACAATCTGACTTTTAATAGGTTAGGGAAAAGTATTACTCGATCAAGTGTTTTGAGGAATAGTCTGAATTAAATCAAGTTTATTATAAACTGGAAGGATGAAATTAATTAATCGTATAAGAATTTCATGAGCCGTAAGCTAAATGAGGGTTCAAGAAAGATATTGCTGGTTGTTTGTCGTATTATTCAAAGAGTGAGAAGCACTCCTTTTTTTATTACTAGTGTAACCATTGCTCAGAATCACGCTACTAGGTTGGATATTGATAAAATGTACTTTTTACTGTTTATACACTCTTGATAAAAATATTATGTTTGGTTTTAAATCAATTATTTATATCTGACCAATTCAATATTTGTGTTTAACAGTAAACACCCAAAACTAAACTTATTTACAGCTGTACAACAGATGTTTAAAATTCCCAATCCATTCCCAATGTTATTCTAATAAGAATATTTCAAATTTAAATAATGGATAACAACTTTATTTTAATTCAGGTTGAAATAACAAAACGTCTTCCAACACTACTTGATACATTTAAACGTACACTGTAATTGTATACAAGACGGTAAATTATATATGAAAGATCTTATAATGGCGATCGATTTCAACCGGTCACACCAAGTCTTGGATTGGGCCTATTCATGACCCATGATACTGGTAGAAATCTATCACCATTTATAAGATCTTCGCATATAATTACCGTCTTTTAAACAATTACAGTGTAAGTGTAAATATATCGAGTAGTGTTGGAAGATGTTTTATTATTTCAACCTGAATAACAGTACTAACACGTATAATATGAACTGAGAAGTTCTTTATTTTAAGTGCGTTTCTCATCAACTTTTGGTGGAAACAACTACAGACCAAGCTAATACCACTACACTACAGGCCGGAATGTCCCCCACCACTTTTGGTGATACGTCACACTATTGGGCTAGATGATCTGAAATGACGATATTTTAGTGAAATTTCCCTCATCATTACCTGGAAATCCCCTAAAATGCCCAAATTTCTACCTGTCCTTCAAATCCACTTTTGAATCTATGACACTGACCATCTGGCCCATCAGATACAGATACTGTGACTTCAAGCTCCAAGCAATCTGGCCTGCAGTGAGTTGGCCTTGACCAACGACACCAAAAAGTTCAAAATTGGATGAAAATTGTAGGAGGAATTCCACGTTCCTTGTAAAAACCCCTTAGCGTATTAAATAAGTATATATGTATATATGTGAATAAATCCTAAAACCACAGCAATTCCAAAAAGATCAATTAGTTAAAGATTTCTATATTTAGCAGACAGCCTCTTGTTTTCTATTTGTAATAAAGTGCAACCAACGAGGTTTATAAATTGCTCAATCTTTCAAGTAGTTCGGTTATTGACGGGGCAATGTTCTTATGAGGAAGTGAGATAGCCGCTCACAAAATACTGATAGTACCACCATTGACTATATACACTAACATGAATAGACTTCTCATCCAATGCATTTAGTTTGAGGCAAAAATTTGGAAGTTCTGTGTACGAGGCACCAGAATTGCTGCCATCGATGTTGTTATTATTCAGCTGAATTTACAGTGCTGCAAAAACATTTTACCAAAACATAAACATAACTTTCAGTTATAAAATGTTTCATCCTTGGTTAAGAAGAGTGGTAATACTGATTTATCTATCATATGTTACGTGTACTTACATGTACGCCGCATGAGATCGCACCACCTTCAATAGATTTCACACACGCCTATGCTATGAGAAGTCTACTCACGTTAATGTACATAGTCAATGGTACCACTGTCATTTTCATTCAAGGATCATGCTGATTGGTTGAATGGAATCAGATGGTTTTAGAACATTTTTGCAGGAGTTTGTTATTGTTTTTTATTTTGTGTAAACAAACAAATATGCTTATTTTGACATTTAGAAGGTAAAAAGAGCGCTTCCCGTGGCAGTAAGGAGAAGTAATCCTAGCATCATCGCTTTATTTTCCTCTGTTTTTCGACAAAATTTTTTAACATGGGATGTCCCGATTTATTTGGTTTTGCATACATTGGCAATACATGGGGTTTTAGATAGGAAGGTAAATCTAAAGACAAAAAAATTTTATTAAGTAGACCTAATATCTATTTTACAATATCTACACTGGTGCGGTGCCTAAGGTGTTGCGTTGTTTTACTTGGTTTGGATATTCAAGTTTTAATTAATTTTGAATTTGGATTAAATGTTGTACATGTCTGTACATATCTTTCATGAGCAGAACAAGATTTGCAGGGGTGGGGTACATTGGATTTGGTATAGCTATTGTCACGTCCAATCAAGGATTCAATATTAGATTTCATAAGAATCTATAATATTTTTGACAAGTCTGAGTGTTCTGAAGTCGTCTATGAGTTTATACTCATAGAACTATAAAGTAAATCACTATACGAATATAAATGTTTAATCAAACTGCAACAAAAACATTAATAGAGATAACTTCCAACCCAAATGAGATATGTATATAATAAGATTTTGACAACTGCACCTGGGAGCTATTACAGTACATTCTCGTTCATCGGACTCGGCGACATCGGAACTCCGCTTCATCGGAACTGAAAATCTGGATGTTATTAATTTTTGTTTCTTACGAAATAAATAATTTTTCCGTTTTAGCGCCTTCAATTTCTATTCGTTCTATCCGCACAACAGTGAAGTATCACATTTTGCATCAAACGTCATCAGGCGTTTTCCATAATCTGTACCCATCGATGTGATTTACGAGGCTGTGGAGTATTTGCACAAAAATAGAAAGAGGAAGGGGGCAGGAAGTGAACATCCGCTTCGACTGCTTCCCAAACTGTCATTCAGTCTGTCTCGCTTCGCGACTGCACCTGTGTTACGTGGAAGTCAGTTGACTGCTGAAATATGAATATGGAATATGAGAATTAAGATTTTGGATCTTTATTTCCTGCGTTGTTTTTATTCCTATAGGTTCATTGTTACCATGTTCAAAGTTTGAGTGCCTTATTTTCATAAAATCTCTTGTGTTATCTTAAAAACAAGAGTGGATACAATCACGATAGCTCACCGTACGGGCGGAAATGATGACTCACGACGGACTTCGCTTCATCGTAATTTTTTGACATTCGAACCGGCCGTCCGCCACATTAGTTCCGATGAACGAGAGTGTACTGTACGCATAAAACTTGATATCTAGATACGTTGGAATAAACCAACTGAAGGTGATATATTGAATTTGTGAAAGCATTGCTATAATTCGTTTAATAAACTGTACACACACCTCGTGCGAAGAACGGGTACACAGTTTGTTAAGGTTAAATACCCCCGTCGCAGCAGACCTGCGTATTCAGCGAATTTCCAATTGAATTTCAGATTATCTACTTTCCCCATAAAAACACCATAGGATCGAGTATGTAGGTTTGCTACCATTGGGTGTTGTTAGAAAATCTAAGTTAATCAATAATTGGTGAATTTAAACACAAAATTGTATCAAGCTCTGGCAATTTTTTATTTTCCCCATAAACCCCATGGGAGTGAGTATGTAGGTTTGCCGCCATATGGGTTTTGTAAGCAAGTATACGTTAAACCTTATCTAGATAAATTACATACCAAATTTGATTAAGTTATGTCAATAAATCAGCAAGATATAGGGTTTTATTGATTTCCCATAAGAATAACATGGAAAACACATTTTTTGATTTGCCCCGTAACCAGTTATGCTATGACAAAAATTCAGAATACCAAATTGTTTGTTTTTTAAGCTCTTTTAAATGGTTTCAGTTAAAATTGTTGAATTTTAAAAATTAAGGTCCAAAAATGCCAAAAACCCATTTTTGACCCCTTTGAAACCCCATAAAACCCCGTTCCCATAACCCAACACTGCTGGTTCGCGAACTCATGAAAATAGACCTTGCCTTACACCTTCATACCAAATTTAATCAAAATCGGAGGTTCCCTTCAAAAGTTATCGGTACCACGGACAAATATATATATCAGATGTTACCAACTCACATATATACATATATATGAAAGTGAACGAATTGTGTTTTTGGATTCTGGGGACCTCGAAATGAAAAAGTAAAGTGGTCCCGGGCTTAGGTCTTACCATGGCTACCACCGTAATAGCGTATTCCCTATAGGGAAATTCGCTAAAAAACTTTCTGAATAGTTTGTTATTGGTAGCATGTGACTCACCTGAGGCAAAGCTTTTACAAGAGAAAGGCAGATTGCACCCGAGCCGCAGCCGATCTCTAGCAACACAGATGCAGAAGATGCCTTTGCCAGTACCAAGCTCACCTGTTACAGATACATCATCAGAAGAAGAAGGTTCTACAAATTGTTTACTGTTAGGCCCGTTACACACTTAAGTGATGTGGCTGCCACATAGTGACATGCTGCATGCGTCTGGCCAATGAATCTCCTAGTGTGATGCGATTCGTGAGTTTACACTCCAAAGCCTTGCATCCACCACATTTTATCTTAACAAGTCATTGCCCGTTGATACTCGATGGATACAGCTTTAGTCCTGGTAAGTGGAGTGCTAATTAATCAGCTGCTTTACATAATTAAGGAAATTTAGATATAGTACTAAACAGTTTAACAATCAAAACTTATTTATTTTTTAATTCACCAACTATAAAATTGTGTAGTTTAATTAGTAGTACCAGGTTAACCAAGCCTTGCTCGTTGGTTTTAATTTACTTTTATTATAGTATCATAGTAATAAAACTATTAAAATTCCACCAACAACCAACTCTTCACAGTTAACAGCTGTTTAAAAAATACTGCTAACATTAATGTTCCTTTATTTTTGTATACCTTTCGTTGTTATTTCGTTACCAAAATAGCATCCCATTAGACCAATGTTAAAAATTACAATTTTGAAACTTAAATTTAGACCAAATTCGATTTTTCCTGGGATTGAGGCTGCTTCTTAACTTATTTTTGGACCAAAACACTCATAAATGCAAAGTTTAAGCAAAATCTACCTGCTAGATTTTGAGATCATGGAACACACATCCATTCAGAGCTCCGCCCCACTGGACTTCAAAATTACTTTAGGGCCCCCAGGGTTGAAATTTGACATGGACTTGCCTCTCTGCTTATAGGTGCTCTTGCATTTGCAATTACGATCAATAAGATACAAGGACAATCTTTGACTATTCCAGGTTTAAATTTGGAAAGTGCCTGTTTTTCGCACGGCCAGTTATGGTGTGCCTACGAGTTGGTATGCCTGAAATTTTCACATTTATACACTAAGTCAAAAGAGAAAAACTATTGTTTATCCTTTGGCCTTACAATAAAATTTATATACTTACTTTCTATTCCTTTTTTTATTAAATAACTAATAAAATGGCTTTATTTCTGTAAACAACTTAATTTGAGCGCAGCTACGCGGGCCGGGTAACTGGTACTTGTAAGTATATATAGTGTTTATTTATATAATTACTTAACACGTTCGCTTCTGAAAAGTGCTCCATAGATATACCGCAGTGCAGGACTGCACTCCACAAGGCTTTGCCCTCACTGGCTTTAAAAAATTGCTGACTAATACCATAGAACAGTGTTTCTCAGCCGGTGGTACGCGTACCACTAGTGGTACGCGAGAGCATTTCGGGTGGTACGCAAGACGAAAAGGGAGAAATACAAAATTAAATATATATGAACAATATAGGTATATTGTTTCTGATTGACGTGATTGATGGCTGTGTTGGTCAGCTCAGTTGTACGGGTCGCCGTCAGGTTGGCACCACGACAGATTGTCACCACGGCGTTTTAGCACCCGGCGTCAAATTGGATCCGATCCCCTGAAATAACACTCCCCGTCAGATTGTCACCCCGACAGATTGGATCCGATCCTTTCTCGAGGTTCCAACCTGTCGGGTACTGTCACGACAGATTGTCACCCCAAGCGGCCTGCGTCAAATTGTCAAACGTCAGATTGGCACCGATCCTTTCTCGAGGTTCCAACCTGTCGGTTACTGTCACGACAGATTGTCACCCCAAGCGGCCGGCGTCAAATTGTCACCAAGTCAGATTGGCACCGATCCTCAGAGCCGGCCTTAGGGCGGTGCGAACGCACCGGGCCTCGCGCTTACAAAGGCCCCGCGCAAAAAATAAAACAAAATAAATAGACAAGATTTAACTAGAGCAGTGGGAGACGGCCGTTTATAGTGCCACGGCCTTGAAACGGTCATCTACGTCTAAACATTTTGTACTAGTAAAAACCCTGTGAAAAACACCTTGAAAGTGGTTACATTATTATGTCATATGAAAGGTAATATTATGAAATTTCTTATTATAATAAGAGATAACCGATAAGTAGTTGTGTTACAGCAACTAATAACTCACAGAATATTTCTTGATTTTTATCGACGTCAATCCAAGTAGCCACCACCTTTGAAACGTCAAAACATTACTTTTTGCTGAACTTACCTAGCTCAGGTAGTAATTTGTATCGTATAAATTTGTATTTGCACCTCTGGTTTGTCAAAAGAGTTAATCAATTTATACGTCAAGAGTTACTAGTATCAATTTATACGTCGTAAGGTCTCATAAGTTTGAATGTACAATATACGTATTTTCGAACTCTATAACAAATGGCGAACGGCTGGCAGACGACCGCTAGCTAAAATTGTTATTTGATGTAGTGTACATCATTATTACTAGTCAAATGAAATGTCATTTTGAAGAGGAAGAAAATGTAGATGTATGTAGCTTAGGTCGGTAGTATTATGATGATCGCATGGAGTGCGACATCATCAGAGTGCATTGTTTACATGCACTCTGTCTTACTTTCTTCGCGCTCCTTGCAATTCTTTTAGAACCTCGTAATGCAGGTGTTTACAGCATTAAAAATGTATTTAAAAAATTGTACAACATTCAAAATTTTTTATACTCTATTATTTATGCCTACTCTTATAAAGACAATAATATTCAAATTTATTACTAGTACATAGCCTACTTAATTTTTATTGCTTGTTTCCAAAATAATCTTACATGTTACCACTAACTTACAAACTTTCCAATTTTCCTTACTCCTACAATATCACTAAGGACTACAAAAACATTTTCTCTCCATTTATTTTATGTTTTTGTGTAAGGAATAATTGTCTACAGTATTTATGTAATAAGTGTTTTATTCAATTTTATATTAATTCACACAACATTTTTCACCGAGGCTGTTTTTAGAATGTTGAATAAAAAATATTATTATTTTTTTTAATATTTATCTTAAAACAAAATTTAAAATATACTATTGTTCTCTTGCTTTATTCAAATTCTACTGCGCATTCTGAACTAAATGTATGCATTTTAATACCTTTTCATAATAATTACATTATATACAGTTAAAAATTAAAAGAAACATTTTCAACTTGTGCTAGACTACAAGTTAATAAAAGTGTAAAATCTATAATTGGAAAGTTTTTTTAGACACAATTTTCATTATTATAAGCATTATGTTTATTACGGTACAGTACTTCATTTTTTATGGATTACGTTTGGGCTTTGAAGAAGTGAAAAATTGCCTAGGAGGGGAAGGTTAGTTTTGAAAACCCTCGCACTGGAGTTGGCAACGGGCCCCGCACACGCCAAGGTCGGCCCTGCCGATCCTTTCTTGCATGAGGTCTCAAAAATATTACATTTTTAAAAAATATATATATATTGTTCAATATGTATTTTTTACTGTAGGTCTATGTAGTGTTATAAATTTTACTCAACCAGAAAACAAAATAAAATAATTGTTAATATATTTCTTTGATTTTAAGTCAATCATTGGACATTCTATAGATTCTTTGGTAAATCATCTTAATAGTGGGAAAAGTTAAATATATCAAACTGTTGTGACTTATCGTGAGCTTAATCAATACATTTTTTTTTTTTTTTTTTTTTTTTTATACAAACAGTAAATGAATACAACAAATGCTAAAATTTAATTAATAATGACTGATTGATATACTTTTTGAAGAACGATCAATAGAAAGAGCATTATACACAGTTATTTATTATTTACATAGTTCAACCATACTGCATAACCTATTATATAGTTTGTGAAATCGCTAGTTAAAAATAACGTTCTGCGTTTACCATATGTTGCAAACAAAAACTCTCCAATTTTAAATTAATCCATAAAGTGTTTGTAGTCAGTATATTTTGAATTGTTAAAGTAGGAGAACACTGTGCACAAAAGTGAGTAATTTATTTATTACCTTTATAATTAACAAAATTAGTAAGTACTTTTTTACAATAAAGGATATAATTTAAAGTACGCAGGAACAGGTCAGAAAACCAACAATTAAAAAGTAAAACTCATTTATTAAAAAAAAACTCTAATTATCTGGCCGACAATTGTGCGGCATGCCGGACAAGTTAACGGAAGGCGGAGGGACGTTTCGATGATGTCCCCGCTGCCGCTTGTCACGGAGTGGTAGACCTCCCGCCTGACGAACAGAGGTACGCACTGACCGCACATAACTACGTGGCCGCATGGGCTGCACAGCCTAGTTGCTCGCATGGTAACGCATATCATGCATGCCACCTCATTGGTTGATGCCGGTGCGCAAACCTCCGGAGCTGAATTTGCGGTCACGGACCTCTCCAACTCCAACTGCTGCTGGCAGATCGCCGTTATGGGCATGAACTCGTTCGGCGTAATCTGTGTTGCCTGCCACCTGTAGTTTGCGTAGTTTGCCCCTTGTCCTCTGCCTTGATCGGTTCCTAAAACATTAAAAAACCCATTGTATCGCATATGTAGTTAAACGTACTTCAATAAAAAATATATATAATCAAACCAAATCACGCCGAACCTTAGTATTTGTATTTTGTTTAGATGGCGATTTTATTGTAGTTTAAACTTATCTATATTTGGGCCTTGATGTTATCAGCTCTGTCACTGACAATAATAAATATGATCAATCGCATTAACTTTGACAAATTTTATAAAAACACAAAAAATATTAATAATTTGTTGAATACTAATGACAAAACAGACATAAAACAAACACGCATTGTTGACGGCTAACTCTGCACTCTCGTGTTTTAAAACGTCAGCTGGTTATTTTAATAACCCTCCGGATTGAACTGACATGATTTTGACAAACCGGTACTTCCAGAAATTGGGTCATATGTAAGAACTGCGGAAAATTGTTATAGCCATTTCATTTAAAACTAAATACAGTATTGTAGTTATTTAGTTTTGATTATCAACTTAGTTTCACAATGACATCAAAACATATCCCTCATCAGTAAATCAGCCTTTTTTATAAATTATCTAAAAACTAACCAAGCAATTACTCTATTTTAGCTAAAACTCCCAGATAACGTAAAATTTCTTTGTCGATAGTATCTTTTCGGAAACTTTCTTGGAAATACTCTAAATTTAAATTTTAAACCATATTTTTACACATATATAATATGTAAACACGCAATCAATGATATCTGCAAAAGTTCACTAAAACAATAACAATGTACATACAAAATCAGGCAATTTACTATTTTTTAAATTGAAGATCCCCTAAGAATAAATTCTTTAACAATTGAAATGTGGTTCATGCCAGTCATTGAAAACACACTTTAACCCATGCTGAAAATTGTTCTATTATAAGTATATTTTACTTTTCCCCGCTTATATATATATTTTTTTTTAATTACAAGTTTCTTTCAGATAACAGCTCATGGTAACTAGTTTGAATAAAAAATAAAAAATACACACATTATTGATACACTTTGAATTACAATTGATAAGTTGGCATAATAAACTACATATAATAAATAGAAGACTAAGGTGCTGCCGTGAAAACGATTATAAAACCACAGCCAAACGATTATAAGAACAATTAGGAAAAACGGCTGTGAAAACCAAAGCTAAATGCCATAAAACTGTATTAACCTTAAGCCAATAATCTGGGACATTTACTGTACATTACTCGTACCTTCAGCTTGAGACGCATCTAGAGGAATAAGTTCTCCCTCTTCGACATCCTCCCCACTGGCATCCACGGCTTCAGATACAAGTGAACGGCGAATGTTGAAGATCCGACGAGAAGCTGCGGTCAAAAAGGTTGTGATGGACAGATGCCCATCCAAGACTTTCTGCTGAAGTATAATGAGGTAGAGTGGTGGTAATTATAAATTGTCCCACTCCAAGAATTCATTGACACTATCAAATGGATGTTCTAATAGCCACGTTTTTAGCTTCATTTTAAAATGTCCTTAAATTACCGTAATTTATTTATTACCTGTAATCGTCAAGTTGTGCTGCATATGCATTAAGAATTTAAATTCAAATTCTGAATTATTGCAGATTAACAATCATACAACCTTGATGTAAAGGAATATACGGTAGGCCTACTAATGATGGTACCCCGTTCAAAATAAATGTGCGGAGTTTCAAGGGTAAAATTAAAATAGCAAATGATTGTGAAGAAAATAGGGGAAATCGGGATGGTAGTGAGGTAATTTTCCTTGTGCTTGGAAGTAAAATTCTGTCTTTCGACCGCATATTACATTTGAACCTGTTATAGACTTTTTTTTAAATTATGATGTAAAAATCAGCGGTAATTTTTTTTAAAGATTTGTAAGATTATAGCAACGTGCCTAGTGGATTTGACGAAAAAATGTTATATGACTATTTTAGGTGATTAGTGTGATATAAGATCATCACTGGTCTTCCACCTGGCTCTTCTTTATAAAATCAAACCAAAACACATGTTGTAATGTAGACACAGCAGACGTTTTTGAAATCCCGATGATATTTTTATGGAGAACGTTTTACGTCATTTCTCATTTCCTGGTAACTTTATGTACACATTGATAATTTTTCCTCGTGCACGGGACCAAGACCTTTAATTTGAGACCCCTTCCATCTTCCTGCAATTTGTATTATTCTCACTAGGCCTACCCTTGTGCCAATGAAAAAATCCAAAATAAAAAGAAATTAAACCAAATAAAAACTAAACTTTATTTAGACCAATCTAAGATCTAATTTAGTTAATTTACTTACCGCTCCAGGTGATCCATATCCTACACTGAAACATGGCACCACTGCTGATTTAAAAGGTAGTTTTTGTGAGCAAAGAAAATACCTCCAAATCTTGATAGTTTACAGATGATAGTTTGTCAATTACACTTCCGGTTTATGAAAAATTTTTCTCCTTTTTTGGGATAAAATGAATAAAACAAACCTTTTGTTTGGTTTTATTATTTTATAGTTTGATGAATACAATTGGTATATTGTTTGTAAAGTCACTATGAAAAATGTTTTCTATATCATAATTATATAATATATTTAATAGACATATGATTTATAAGTAAATATTGGACCTTTTAAATTTTAATATTTTTTATTACAGATACATAATAGATATAATAGATATTTTATGATAATAGATACTTGACATAGAACTATGCTAGTGTAATACCGCCCTAAAGCACTTTATAGACGGGTAAAGTAGAGAAGGCAAGTTGGCAGAAAGTATACTGTCCATTACTTCACTTGACGTCTGTTTTCCTAAATTAAAAACAGAAAGTACCTCTATAGACAAGGTAAGTTTGCGGTGCGCAACAGGCAAGTACTCTCAGCCATCAACGTGCCATTTCTACTTTCCCCTTCTATAAGCCCCTTAAGGTCCATTATATACGGGTAGATTGTCCTCCGCGGATCTGCTCATGCGAAGTCTGTTGTTGGTGAGAAAACTATACGAGCGGTAAATCGGCGCAACAGTGTTGCCTTCCATTCTGCTATTGTCAAAAATACCGTTTTAAGTAACATTTATATCTTAGACCTTGGTAGAATTGCTTCCACACATATTATTAAAACAATTGTAGCAAAAGAAAATAAATAATTGCGATTGATTAAAATTATAAAATGAATAACTATTTACTAATAAACTATTGAAAAAACTATTTTCTAAAAATATAACATTATCATTAACATTAGAAGAACTTTAAGTCTTTTTCAACTAAAAGGTGATTGATTTATATGTATTTATTATAAACCTGACTTTATATACGTTTAATGTTAAGAGATAGGTAATCAAATGCCTATAGTAATTTTTTTTACTTTTTACCTCAAACAACTTGACATGTCCTTCGAACTGAGCATGTATGTAACCGTTGGTTCTAGCCTAATTATTTAAACGCCTTTTGTCATCTAATCATTCCCTTCCTCTTTTTGAATTTAGTCCTTCTTTTTCCTTCCATGGACATTTTCTCTGAGTCCTATTTTTGTAAATAAACGAGGGTGATATTGTGTTGAAGAATATAAAAGTTAATTGATTGAAAAGAGGAGGAAAAGAATCATGCTTGCCTATTAATTTATAGACATTTTAAAAATTGTTTTAAAACCTAAAAACCGTCAACCATTAGGGTTTTCCTCTGCCTATCAAAACCAACACTGACCCCACAAATAATGAGCTTACTACCCCTATTACAACCACATTGCAATGTATACTGTTGATAAGTTCTTGAAGAAACTAAACAATTGGTTGGTCAAAAACCCTTTTTATAACATCAATGAATTTTTTGAATGCAAAGAAATAATATTATAATTTTGCTAAGGAGGCCAATTATTCCTTTTGCATTACTGTCTTGAACATTTCATATTTATATTGTATTCTTCTGGCTAGTTACCACACCCCACCAATGTATTTTCAGCCTTTTCTGTATTAACCGGATACTGATAAGTGATGTTGAACTTATTAACCCGACAATGTTTTTACTGCCACTGACTCTTGTCCATGCATGTATTTGCAGATGACAATAAATATATTCATTATTCATTATTCCTGGATCACTGATGAACCATTCCGATGGAATTATTCTCTGGATCAAAAGGTTGTGAAGAGTTGTAAGAGGGCGGGTGATGGAAATTCCACCGGCAAATAAACTTACTTGGACCGGGACGTCTACATATCCAATGCGCCGAGGGGTTGCCCGCGGATTCCAAAAGAAGTGTAAAGAATTGTATTTAAACCACGATAACCGTATGGGCAAAACTGATACTGTGATTCGAACTATGTGGTTCGACAAATTTACATGAGAGTGTTGCACAGGCACACAGAAAGCGACACGGCTGGCGGGGCCGGTCATGACGCTTTAAAAACAAAGTACAGTACAGGGTTGACCGAGCCTTGCTCGTTGGTTTTAATTTACTTTATAGTATGGTTAACAGACTATTAATCTTACACCAGTAAACATATATATTAAACTATAAAAATACTCGTCAGTGTTTATATAAAAGAAAAGATGTACAAATCACAAATTTAACAAACGATTTTAAAACATATGAATAAAATAATGGTATTTCAATTAAAAAAACAACATTCGTGGGGCTTTAAAGTTTGTTTTGAGGATTGTGATCCACATCAAATGAATATTTTGAGCTTACATTTTATAGGAATAAAAACAAATATCAGATATTCATACACATTTATTTTAGTTTACAAAAATTGATTTATTGTATTTGAAAGTTACCATATTGTTTTTATGGTCATAATAGACTGACCGATTATTTTATTTATTTCAATTATCTGATGTTATAAATTAAATCAATAGCATATGTTTCAAAAAGTGTACAACATAATGCAGTAGTCTACTTACATATTTTACTGCAGTAAAATATTTAGTATTACAGTATTTATTTTACTGCAGACTTTATGTACTACCGTTTTATATATACTTACATTTACGGCAGGAAGGTGGAGTTGCAATGTACAAAATTATTGAATCGAATGAGCTCGCTCTAATATTATTACAGTAGGTATTGGAAAATTTAATCTTTTGTTTTTAAACTTCTGTTGCGAAACAAGAGTAGAAATACTACAGTAGTACCATACGTATTGCTGACTTATGTAGGACTATTTAGATATAAGTACTTAGTAATATGTTGTATTATACTGTTGAATAAATAATTTGGTTTATTTCTTAATCGTTAGGACTTTACTTATCAATGAAAACATGTAAGTCGGATTGTAAGGTTTTTCTTCATCAACTTAGCGTCGAAGGAAAGTTCACAGGCATTGTAGAGTTATGTTTGGAAATCTACAAAATAACAAATCCAATAAATAACCAAAACCAAATTGTTGTTTGTTGTAGCTCCATAACAATAAATAAATAATCCGAACATCCTGTTTGCCGCGAATTCTGTGTAGCTAGTGTTGTATTTTCCATGTTTAAAAATGTTTCATTGGAAGTTGTCAAATTTAAGAAGGGTCCCCTTGAATAGAAAATACCATACAAGGGTTAGGTCGTTCCATGAAAGGTATTGAAATCTGGAATGTCCAGGTATAGCAACGGTCCAGATTCCGACAAGACCTTTGCGAAATCGTAAGGGTTTGGAATGCCAGGATTCTTATTCTTACGAGGAAGGAAAATTCTGGGATTACGGGTCATTTGAGCAAGCAACCGTGAAACAGCAGATTTTGGCTGGGTCCATATTGTTAGGTTGATTTTTTACTTCGTAAAATAATAATAACTAGAGATCGCTTTTGGCCAAAACTTTACCAAAATTTTAGTTGATTTCTGATGTTTTTTAAAACATTTGTTTTAAAAACTGTTAGAAAGTTTATAGACATATAGGGCCTAATTAGGCCTAATGGATGATTTGAGGTATGTTTATATTAGCAAAGTTTGAGTTTTTTAACAAAATAAAATTTTAAATTTCTGTAAAAGGTGGTGCTCAAACGAGTTTAACTTATGATTTGACATTTGATTGCATTTAAATTGGAAATTTTTGAGTTTTACAAAGTGATCCAACAACTGATTTTTTTTTTTATGTTTGGGCATTGAATTAGGTGGTTTTGTAAAATATCGACATAAAGCTTATCGAATCACAAGGAAACACTTTGGATCAGAATTAATTTTCATGCTATCGTTATAAAGTTACAGGGTATTCGTATCTAAAATTTTTGAACCAAAAAATATCCCTCATATTGGAATGGAGTAAGATATAGAAATTCATCTAAATATCTATCTTCTTAATTCTATAGGGGTTTGTTTAATAAATCCCTTTTTCTCTCAAACTACTTAACCGATTTATAAGATTGAGGTGTCATTTTAAAGATCTACCGCGTTGACGAATGGTGATTAAAAAGGTCATTTCGTTTTGGGCTTCACCCCCCTAGCCTTTGATTTATTTCTCGATGGCGCTTTAAAATGTTAACCAACTTTCATTATAAAAACTTTTAATGTGAATTGTAACTAAAAAATAAATTAGCTTGTAGTACTCAGTGTGGTCTGTTGGTCATTAAAATTGTGACTTCCCCGCTCGCCAACTGGATCCGTCCATGTGTAACATGGATTGATCTACCAGTTAGGAATAATGATATGTGATGACATCGAAAACGAGCGCACTGGATAGCAAAAAAATATGATTCCCAGTTTTTTGACATTAAATATGGCAGTTTTTATTTCTAAATTGACTATTTGTTTGTAATTTTCCATCACCATGAAAGTGTACTTAAATGCATTAAATGGTAATTTGTATGTTTAAGGCCTACAAAGTAATTCGGGTGTGTTGTGCTAGAATGGAAACGGTTATGATTCAAACTTACAACTTGTATGAAAAATATCCTTACATTTTACACTATATTTGAAAGTTTTAGAAAACGTATTATTTACAAAAGTATCCATGCATTGGTTCTGCAGCCACCGTACTGCTTCCATCAGGTGGATTTCAAGTGTGGTCATTCCTATCGGTTATTCGACGAATGCGCGTAACAATGAACTAGTAGAACGCTCCTCCCAGAACCATTGGAATACAGTTTTCATCATTTTTACAAATTCCAGAATACCGTCCGAACCTTTAAAGAAACCTCATGTCATTTCATGGTATCTTATAAAACTGCATTTCATGGTACCTTATAAAACTGCCCTCCTGGTGAAATTGTTTTTGACGCGAAAGGGCAAATAAGCTTTTTACACAGGTTATTTATTGGAATCCAGGTTAAGATTTAGTGAAAGTAGTAAGTTATACAAAAAGAAATATATAAACTGCATTTATTGCCAGTTTTAAATTAATTTTTGCGACTCTTAAAGTTTTGCGTTTTCAAGCCATAAGGTATATTGCGTAAAGTTGTTTTTTTTTTTTTTTTTTTTTATTTTTTAATTACATCCATTTTGGGATCTTATAAGGTATCTTCAATGAGTTATATGAGTTCCACCGTCCCATTCGTAGGCTACGAAAACTGACTGGCCTGCATGCTTCTCCCCACCACCAAAGTGACATCTTGCGGCCGATTTTCAGCACAAGTTTCAATACGATAAAATTATTGAAATGTGACATCTTTCACTTATCTTCTGCCTTTTAGGTCATAGGTTATTCGACAAGATATTCTAATCTAGATTAAATAAGGAACAAAATTATACTATTACTCTAAAGTTAAAAAATATTCTAATACTTTTTTATTACGATATAAAGTCAAAACTTTATTCAACTTATAGTTTTGTTTACACTTTACATAAATTTATATTAAATTGCTAATAAAAAACTTTTGGAACATAAAATTTAGAATTTAATTTGCTTTATCGAAAATAAAAAAATGCTAACTGGCAAACAACTGATTTAAGACGTTTATTTGATCTAATTAATAGAAATAAGCATCTTCGTACGCATTGGAAGAAAACCGTTTACTAAAAAGGTCAATGTATCCTACAGTGGTAGAAATTCTAGTTTTTCTTTTAACTAAAAAGTAAGTTTTAAGTTTTGAAATCAGAGGGTCATTAGTATAATTCAATGAGGATTTAATGAGGATTAGAATGATAGTCTCTGCTTATGACTTCATTTACTTGTATTTAAAACTACACGTAACACTGATACTAAGTTAGGCTATTGCAATGGTTCCAAATAATTGAAATTTGACCGCATCTGGTCACGTGACCAAAATTGTAAGCAGGCCCGTTAAGTTTTCGTGTGCCCCGCTCGATGACGTTTTGCTGAAAATTAGATTTTGCTTAGGGATATTTTACTCTAATCAGTAGTAAATATTGATTTTTCTTTATGGGGGTAAATATTTCCATAACATTAAAAAAATGATTTAATAATTTAGATATAACGAAACATGAATTATTGGTTTTTGCCTTTCTATAAACAAATTTATAGTTCGATTTTATGAAAATAATAACATTATTTTATAATGTTTTTATCAGTCATTAGGTATAGGCTATAGTTACAAATTATAATGGTTAGTACTATTTAATACAAATTTTTCTTTTGATTTTTTACATCAGATTAGGTCTTAGGAAATTATAAATATTATATTATAGGTAAAAGGAGGAGGACCTCAGGTGCGAGGAGGAGCATAGTGGTGCCATTCTGTCGGGTACTGTCACGACAGATTGTCACCCCAAGCGGCCGGCGTCAGGTTGTCACCACGACAGATTGGCACCGCGCCTTTCTCGAGGTTCCAACCTGTCGGGTACCGCGCAGTCAGATTGTCACCGATAGCGGTAGGCGTCAGGTTGTCCCCACGACAGATTGGCACCGGCCCTTCTCGGGGTGACAATCTGTCGGGTAGCGCAGGCGACTGATTGTCACCTCTACGATCGGTGCCAAACTGTCGTGGTGCCAATCTGACGGGGTGACAATCTGACGCGTACCCAGTTGTACATTATGCATTTCAATTTAGTTCGAGAGACTCCAAAGGTCGAGAGACCACTTTTACCTTGTTTAGCAAGACAAAGGTGGTCTCTCGACCTATTGGATTTTTTGACCTATGCAATTTTGTACCAACTTAGCAAAGTAAATTAATTTTAAGAATCTCGTTACCGAGCACATTTTTACTAACGAATAATGATTTTGTGCCCAGTACTCTTCCAAACCTAATTATTTTAAGTTCAAGATTTACCTTGACCTTTAAAATTGAGAGACACGCGCAGCAGAAACAATGAAAGAGAGGAAAAATTTATTTGGTCATCACAGACAATTTTTACTATAACACTGGAACACGTGCTATGTATTCATTCAGTAAAGCTCAGTGAGTGATCTGTTACAATAGTTTGTGTCGTGATATTTATTTATTAATGTGTGGAAGTAGTCCCGATGGTTAATTTGTCCTTACATTGAGACTTCTCTGGGCAAGAAAAAAGAGCAAGTTTTCCATTAACAACCTTAAAATTTTTTAAAACAAAAAATGACTTTCTTTTAAACAGTTTTTTTCAAATTTATTGAATTTATCTTTGTTTATCTTTGTATTACCATTGAATCAAGCTAATTTTTTGTGTTATTAATCAGTGTCTTTGTACTGTATTTTGCCCAATTAATTGCAATAATCAATCCTAATATGGTATTAATTTAGCTACAATTAGTTTGACATAGGTACTATCAGTTGTAATTCCTTAGAACTCCCATACTTTAACAGTGGTAGTTAGGAACTAGTAGATTTCACCCAGTGATTCTGACTTACCAGCTGTTCGGTCTCCGGCCGAGGGATGAACACGGGAGGTGCCATGGCGAGTCGCAGCTCCCGGAAGTCCCACTCCTTGATGATGTACTGCACAGGCATCCTATGAGCAGACAACCAATGCATCACTAACTCCAACACAAAGCCGTTTACATATCATGTGATATATGGTCACGGAAACAAATTACTGTCAGTTTTACTATAGCCTATCAAAGATTTATTATTTTAATACTATAAAATTCAAGGACAGATCCATGTTGCAAGCCAATAGTGACCTTGAAAGTACATTAAACTCTACATGGACATATCTTTAATCTGTAATTTATGAAAAAATTTAATAGCTTTGAACTTGGGGCTTTGAACTCTAAGAGGGTGCCACTTTGGTGGCATCATCTACTAATCATCTTTCAGTCATCTTTCATTATCTTTCTGTGTGATTTCAGTTTTCCTTAACAAATACTCCCATTTGGCATACAGTCTACTACAAGCATTAAGCAAATGTTTTGTTATGGTAAGCATTTTTTTGTGAGACTCCACCTAGAGACTCATCTTTTGGGGTCATACACACTAAATCCAAAACCTTTCTCAGACATTAAATTATATAAGTAAATTATTAAATAAAGGAAAAAGTTATATTTTACGGAAGGATATTTCATTAAGGTTAAATATGAATTAAAATTTTCTTTTTAGTACTGTAGGTTTAATACATCGTATGGCTCATTTAGCCAGCCAACAAGTTTTAAGAATGAGAAAATAAATTCTGTGGGGCAGAGCACCTGAGTCAGTATAAAGTGCTCTATTAACCATCCAACAATGAGGGATGACAAATTTACTTTTGAACTTAAAACATTGAAAAAATAAAGTTGTATCATTTAAAGCTAATTATTTAAATGAAACAATTAAACAGTCAGAAAATGTAATTTGGAGCTTAACCAACTCAGAATTAAGCAAGCGAAAATCTAACGCACCATGTGAAGATCTAAAGCTTAAAGTAAATGGAAGATAAATTGATGACCCTCTTCAAATTAATGAGTCTTTTAACAATTTTTTTATAAATGCAGTCGATGATCTTATTGCTCCTAATCTATTGAATCAAGCAACAAGAAATATAAATTCAGATGTTGAAATAAGAAATTTACATTAAAACAAGTGGAAGACAAGGAAATTAGAAATCAACAACTTAAAAAATAAATATTCATCACAATATGATGAGATACCAACTTCAGTAATCAAGAAAACAGCTCAAAATATTGCCAAACTATTGACACACTTGGTGAATGCATCATTAATATCTGGAATTTTTCCTGAACAACTTAAAATTACAAAAGTTGTACCAATATACAAAAAAGAGAGTAAACCCGACGTTAAAAATTGTAGACCTATATCATTCTTACCTAACTTTTCAAAAACGTATGAACGTGTCGTTTACAATCAATTAATTGAATATTTGAAATCTGATTACCTTTTTGATGAAGAACAACATGGATTTCATCCAGGAAAATCAACCACTACAGCTATAGCAGATTTTGTTACTAGCCTCGTAAGTGCAATTGATAAGGGAGAAAAGGCAAACAGTATTTTCATGGACCTAAGTCGTGCTTTCGACAGTGTTAAGCATGAAAAATTAATTTAAACTCTTTATAAAATTTGATTAGGTACTTAAAAAATCCCTCCATTGGTTTAATAGCTATCTACAAAATCGGACTCAATACGTAGAAATTAAACATAAATCTGGAAGTAGCTCAGAGTTCGAAAATTATCAATCTACTCGTCAGAAGATCAGGTATGGAGTCCCTCAAGGGTCAATCCTGGGCCCGAAACTCTTCATTTGCTGTATTAAAGGATTACAAAAATTACTATTAGATGAAGATGAAAATAATACCCCCGTCGCAGCTGACCTGCGAACTCAGGGAATTTCCAAAGAATTTCAGATTATTTACTTTCCCCATAAAAACACCATAAGATCGAGTAAGTAGGTTTGTTGCCATTGGGTGTTGTTAGTCTTAGTTAATCAATAATTGGTAAATGTAAACACAAAATTGTATCAAGCTCTGGCAATTTTTATTTTCCCCATAAACCCCATGGGGGTGAGTATGTAGGTTTGCCGCCATATGGGTTTTGTAAGCAAGTATAAGTTAAACCTTATGTAGATAATGTACATACCAAATTTGATTAAGTTATGTCAATAAATAAGCAAGATATAGGATTTTCTTGATTTCCCATAAGAATAACATGGAAAACACATTTTTTTATTTTCCCCATAACCAGTTATGCTAAGATAAAAATTAAAAATATCAAATTGTTTGTTTTTTTAAGCTCTTTTAAATGGTTTCAGTTAAAATTGATAAATTTTAAAAACTAAGGTCCACAAATGCCAAAAAACCATTTTTGACTCCTTTGACAGCCTATAAAACCCCGTTCCCATAACCCGACAATGCTGGTTCACGAACTCATGAAAATAGACCTGGTCTTACACTTTCATACCAAATTTCATCAAAATCGGAGGTTCCCTTCAAAAGTTATCAGTACCACAGACACACACACACACACACACATTAGAAGTTCCGTCGCGTAGCAAAATTGTGCTGTGGGTTACTAACTTTAGATCAACTTGTATTATTGAGTTGAAAACGAAGCCAACAGGCCGGTCAAGGTCAGCGCAGACGCCAGATAACATCGATAGAGTCCATGCGGCTGTGTGGAAAACAGTCCTCGTCGGCCCGCAAGAAAACAAGCTAGTGCTTTTGTTTACGACAGTGGAATCTTCCGAATATTGTTAAGAAAATTGTACAATGTACACTAAACGCTAAAGGGAGAGTATTCCAAACCCATCACATTGCTGTAGACACCCCGGAAATCAAATCAGTGACCTCTTGAACCAGAGTCCAATACGCTAACCGGTAGGTTAGCGAGGTAGTCGAGATGCCTTGAACATGGCTGACCATTCGGTTTGACAAATTTTGTGGTTCGATCTTAATTTCCATCCATACCAATTAAGTGGATATTATTCAGTAATTAAAGACCACTGACCATGCAAAGCGACAAATATTTGACAAACAAATGATTGACTTAAATGCCGATAAAGAAATTTTAATGTTTACTGATGAGGCGCACGAAATACGCCCCGATAACAAACGCGCGTTCCTCAACATGCCTAATGTAAACATGTAGGTTAGGCTGCCTCTACTCCATGACTACTGAAATGGCATAAAATTTGCGTTCCAATAAGCCCACCCTCATCATCCTCAGACGTCCAGTCGCTGAATGGTGCAAGAAGGAAAATAGATTAGTTTTTTGCCGCACCCTGTATATATGAAAATGAACGAACGGTGTTTTTGGCTTTCGGGGGACCTCAAAATGAAAAAGTAACATGGTCCGGGGCTTAGGTCTTGCCATGACTACTACCGTAATAGCGTATTCCCTATAGGGAAATTCGCTAAAATGTTGTTATATGCAGATGATGCAAATTTACTAATCACAGGAAAATCACTTATGTCTTTAAAAATTTATTCATATCAACTTGACATACATCAAACAATACCGTATTTTAATAGCAAAAATCTTTTATTAACGAATAGTAAACCTAATTTTATATCCTTTAGTACTTATAAAAACAAAAATTAACATTCTCCAGAAATTTATTATGATTTGAACATACTAACAGAAGTCAAAGAAACCAAGTTTTTAGGCGTAATAATTGACAAGAATTTAAGTTTTAATGAACATATTAAATTTCATGAGCAAAAAGATTGGATCTGGAATTTATGCTTTAATGAGAATATCAAATTATCGTAATATGGCAGTAAATAAGATTGTATATTTCTCTCTTATTCAATCTCACATTGTCTATCGAATAACATGTTATGGATCCACATATCATCAAAATTTATACAAACTAGTATACGTGTTGCTCAAAATCGAGCAATTTATTTTAATACAATACAAATGTTACTTTTATCTCTAAATCAATGACATCCGACCAATCCAATATTGTGAATCTCTTTTAATCACCAAAACTACACGTATTTACAGCTGATTATTAACAGAGGTTTAAAATGTTTTATTCAATCCCAATGTTATTTAAATGGGAAATTTTGATATTTCAATGGTGGATTGCGCCTTTATTTTCAGTCCGATTCTCATAAGTTTTTGGCGGAAACAACTACAGACCAAGCCCTATCCAACGACACCAAAAACTTGAAAATCGGTTGAAAATTGTAGGAGGAGTTCTCAAGACAAAAAAACCCTTAGCGTATTAAATAAGTATAGATTTCTTATAATACAGAAGAAAGCTTTGAGAGTAATGCTAAATTTGAAATATACGGAATCGGTGAAGAAATATTTTGCCGAGATCAAAATTTTGACTGTATTTGGATTATACATTTTTGAGACAATTAAATATACAAAATAACACTAACTAATCAAAATTAATACTGTAAATCATTATCATTACACTATAAATCATAAGTAGTCTACGGCAAATCACCATAATTTAAATTTCTATAGTAAAATTCCAGGTTACATAGGTTTAAAATTTATAAAAAATTTACCAAACCATATAAAATTTGAACAAAATAAGAATAGTTTTTACCGAAAGTTGAAAGGATATCTTTTTTATTTCAAAATCCCTTTATTTATTAGAAAGACATTAGTAAAGAAGATTAAATTATGAAAGTAAAATGAAGCAAGAAAGTAATTGAATTGAAAGTAATTTGAATGTGAAATTCCTATAGTGTTTTTAAGTTAGCTTATTTTAAGTATATTACACCTTAAAAGACATAAAATTATATGAAGGTGTTTTGAATAAATAAATAAATCCTCAGATTAACCGACTGTTTTTCAGGAATAAACAAACTTCTGCCGTACGAGCCGAAGTTGCGATAATGATCCAAAAATAACTTTAATGTTTGAACGGGTCGATCATAACTTTTGTGGCAAATTTAGTCGGTTGCTCTCAATATTTTGTGCAGGCATTGTTTACTGTGCTAAATGCGTTTGCTAAATTTGTTATTTAACAGTTTTTGATAACTGTATGGTTGATTTATTAACTAAAGCCACGTCCACACTTGGTGACTGTGCATGCAGACAATCGGCCGACTGTCTGTCCACAGACGGTCGGCTTATTGTCTGCATACACAGGTTTTGTGTCATGTTTCCGACTTGTTTTGCGCCCACACTAGAAAGCCAGTCTTTGACGAAATGGTGACCGAAGAGGACGTGGTGTTAGCTTTCGCGTGCTTCATTGTGCTTAATAATGTGGCTAATTTACCGAGGAAGAGGCGATGGTGGATTTTTGTACTCGGCACTAAATACATCCCACAACACTGGGTGGGATATAATTCCTCGATTAGTTTCATTATCGCCCCTTGATTCCACCTAGTCATTTTAACTAATAAGAACACACTGCAAATACCACTAAAACTATTTCAGTGAGAATTAATCACTTATCAACAACAGCAATATGCACGGTGTGAATCCTAGCTGGGAACTGAATGTGAACTAGGCAGGACAGTGGCGGGTTGTAACCTGTCACTTGTCTACAGACATGTCCACACATGCAGACTTGAGAGGAAACTTTTGTATCTTGTCTCCGTGTTTTCCGTTCAATCGGGAAACAGAAAACAGCGATTTTTGTCTCCAAAAACACACATATTTGTCGGCCAACTGTTGGCGGACAGTCGGAAGACTAGCTGGAGACATCGCCGGATACAAGAGGAAACACCGGAGAGACAGTCAGCCGACAATGTTTTCGGAGACAAGTCGCCAAGTGTCAACGGGACTTTAATTGATTGCGTTAGAAACAATTAATTCCATTGAAACAATTTTTAACATTTTTTCAATTGTATAAGTGATTTTAACACGTTTAGTCTAGACCCGTAGAGGTAGGTTAAGATAGCTTCTACTGAATGTAAAAAAACTAAACTCTAAAATAAAAATATTGATCTCTCTTTATAGAGCTAAATCTAGGGCGCTAAGCCATTGTAGCCCAGCTTCACCTGCCCTAAGCAGACCAATCAACCCTTCAGAGAAAGCACTCAGTAGGCACTCTGCAACCATGTGATCCATAGTTAGATACTCCGCTCCGCAGCTGCATGACTGGTCTTGTGTCATTCCCCATTTTTGCTTTTAATAATTACATCCTCCCACTCCAGTGTGGAAACGATTGAGTAAAGTCCAATGCTTCCAAAGATTCAAACCACCTATCGCTACAGTCGGAGCACATCCAAAAAGTTGTTCCAACCTAGGAAAGAGTCCCAGGAGGAAGTCCAGTTGGTTTGGATGGCGAATTTGGTGTCCATCAACTGGGAGGCTGTCAGCAGAGGTAGTTTTCGGGACTTCAATTGCCCCTTTTCTTAGGGTAGGTAATCATGGATGGACAGCTGTGGAGCAGATAAAATCTTAGTATATCCCTATTCAGTGCAACCTTTCGTCTTATGTCAGGTGGAGCAATTCAGGGATTACACAGCACAAGGAGCCAGGGTACTAGGGTTGCCATGAGTGTGCCACTAATAGCTATCATGGTCCTGTTTAGCTGGAAGTCGATCTCTCTAACATACAGTACACTAATTACACGGGAGCACTGTACTCTGCAGGTTATACCAGGGACAAAGCAGAGGTTCTCAGAACTTAAGTATTAGCTCCCCATGAGGAGCCAGCAAGGTGATGGACGATGTTAGTCCTGGTTCTCACCTTAGCTGCTGTCTTTTGTATGTGGCTTTTAAATGTGAGAGACCAATCTAAAGTGACTCCCAGATACTGTGGCTAGTCATTGTGCTTTAGCTCAACTACTTCAATACGATTTTAAGCTTTTGGTTGGCCAGTCTATTATTCAAGTGGAAGCGAGATACTTTGGTTTTTGTTGGGTTTGGATTTAGTTTCCACGCTTTAAAAAAGTGGAGATTGACGTTACAGTAGTAGATGGCCAGCTGATTGGTGTTGCAAAAAGCGTGTAATTTACCTGATTTTTTGTGATTGGCATGGGAGGTGGGTAAAAATTCGAAATTTTGGGAGATTTCAAGGTAATTATTAGGGTTGCATTAAAATTTTGTCATTTCAGATTAGCTGGTAGTAGGGTGACGTTTTACGCCTGTTGTGTAGTTGATAGGGTGCACCATTAGAAAAGTTGGCCGCCATATTGGAAAATATCAGCCATTTATAAAAAGAATAGAATTCATATTTTTATTGCCTTAAAAAATATGTCATGTTCCCCATCTAAAGTTTTCTCTAAATCTCATAGTTAATGATAGGTCTATGCCAATGGTGGCACGGTTAAATTGTTCACCCTGTATAGTTTACATGTGTATGAAATTGAACGAATGGTGTTTTTGACTTCAGGAGAGCTCCAAACAAAAAAGTATCATTGTCCCAGAACCTAGGTCTTAACCAAGAGCACTACCACTATATCACTATTTTGAGACAGGGGCCTCACATAGTGGGTATTTTAACCTGAATTTGAATGAGAGATGAGTATAGGATGATTGTGGCGCAATCTTATAGTCTTGTTATCGACTAAGGCCGACATTCTCCTTTGTTAATTAATAGCCCAACAGCCAATGGTATCTAGTGACCTACAGTTTTTCGTGAGATCCGAATCACAATTTTGACCTCATATATACAAATTGGTCTAATTATGCGGATGGTTTATGGATGAACTAGTATTCACTAGTGCGGACAATAATCAACACTAGGGAATATCGCATCCACAAGCCATCGCTTGTAACTAGGCTAACATATTCCCTTTAGGGAAATTCGCTAAAATATAGGCCTACCATACTTCGAGTTAAACTCTGTTAAGACAACAGGGGAGTGCATAATAGCTTTTGAAATCAATTGTATGACGTTCATTTTAGTCTTAAATTCTTCATATTTGTACTAGTAACAAACAGTTAAAATTTGTTCTAGTATCTTTAACATACTGGCTATCCTCAGTGTAAAGGACTTTTTGGCCACCCAGTACATTTCAACCTGCATATATTTTATATTTTCTTCATACAATAATTTTTGTGGGCCTAATAATTTTTGTTTAAGGTAATTATATTCAATTATTTTTAGGATTCATATGTACCATACCTTGCTAACCGACATTGACACAGTTTCTTAATCTGAATTTCTTCTTCTTCTGTTACCTCTCTATTCATATTTAGTTCATACTCATATGGCTGAAAATAACAAAATAAAAATATTATAGTGAAACCTGAGGAAATTAGCAAACTAAGAGTAAACAAGACAAATTATTCATTCTTCATAAAAAGAAACTCAATGAAATTTATGAGAAAATTTGTTCCAGGTTACTTATATATAAATCAGTGTATGACTTTAGTTAACATTAGGCAATTTGAGAACGTGCATCATTAATATGAAAGTGGGTACATTTGCAGTTTTATTTCGACACAGAAGGCACTTAACAATACTCAATGTCAGTACCGTGGGGCCTATGTATTATCTTAAAGATATTTTCAAGTTAATCTAAATACAACTATATTAAGTTATATTATGTATGTTAAGGTTATTAGCATTCCTGATATTTTGTTTTCCTAAGTAGTTTAATCAATAATTGCCTGTAGGTGTTGAGTAGTAAAAATACGAGTATTGTTCAGGCCTACTTCCTCCCTCAAAACTCACAAACACCATTTATGGGGTTCAGCAGTAAGGCCTTTATTACTGAAATTTAACCCAGGATTTTTAGACAGAGGCTAACCTAATCTACTACAAATTACATTATTTAACAGATTAATGAAAAATACGGGCCTTAGAGGAAGAACATCACAAGAAGGAGGAAAAAGTCTGGCAACAGTTGATATATTAAACAACTAAATATTTAAAAAACAAATTGTTTGGTAGAATGTTTTTAAAAAGCGTTCAACAGTATAGGGAAAGACTGTAGAAAAAGATGGATAAGTATTGAATTATAAAAATAATAATAATAAACCTTGCTAAAGCAAGTAGACCTATATATATATATATATATATATATATATATATATATATATATATATATATATATATATATATATATATATATATATATATATATATATATATATATATATTGGGAGAGGGAGGAAAAATGCAATTACGCACACAAGTGGCCAGCCTGCACTGTGGGACTCCACTAAAACAGCGGGGTTATTCACTGAAAAACCTCCTCTACTCTTAAGAATTCTAACATGGAACTGTTTATAACATTACATCAGGCTAGACCTGAATTCGGCTACGCCTGTGGGGCTTGCTCCTTATCTAGCCGCTCAGTCAAGGGGTCTGGGCCTATTCACGGTCCAGATCGGTTTTCCTTTCTAGGTGGATGCCCCGGACTACCTGTGATAAACAATCCCAGTTGCCTTCATACTCCACAAACTTTTGGCAAACCCCATGTCCACCGAAAAAACACCAAGTTTTCTCGTGGTCTCCAGGCAGGGCCTTTCCAAACGCGGACATCGGAAGAAGGTGTGTTCTGCGTTGTAGGGAACGCCCGGGCAATAGATGCAATCCAGTGAACCGGTCTTGCCCATCCGGTTCAGGTAGTCTATCTAGCCATGCCGACTTTCAACCCATGGTTGGACCTGCTCAATGAGTCGCGCAGTCCATCATCCCAGTGTAACATTCCCAGCTATGTTACCACAGCTGGATGGTTCGGACGCGCTTTTCGGATCTTGCACCATCCTTGCCAATCTCGCCTAGTCTCTGATAAATTGCCTTCCTCTCCCCTGGCAAGAGCATGACAGGGATGACTCCGGCAACCTCTAGGGCAAAGCAGGTTCAGATACCGTCCAATAGCCTGAACACACCCGTAGCGCAGCTTGACGTTGAACCCGGGCGATTTGCAACCTGTACGATTCCTTGGTGAGAGCGCTGCCCACACCTCTGCCCCGTAAAGAAGCGCGGACTGAACTGTGGACATCAATAACCGTCTTCTGCTGGACCGAACACCCTCGACATTGGCCATCACCTTACTAAGATAAGAGATCACCTTAGCAGTCTTGTCCGCTGTAAGGAAGATCTGGTCTCTCCAGCTTAACTTGTTGTCCACCATAACTCCGAGGTATTTGGCTACATGTGTTGACTGGACCACTTTCCTTCCCACTCACAATGGGACCACGGTGTCAATTCTCTTTATTGTGAGGATCACGATCTCCGTCTTGCTCAGGACAAGCGAAAGACCGTGATCGGACATCCAGCTGTTGACCATGCACATGATCTGGTTCAACTTGAGATGGGCAAGCTCAACGTTGTGTGCGGCGATGAGGGCCACAACATCATCGACGTACCCAACTAAGATGGTTTTCCTCTAGCATTTCAGATCTCAGAAGGCTGTCACAAGCGACATTCCAGAGATCCGGGCTGAGTATTAAAGCCTGCGCGGCACTGGAGGTGACTTCCATCATCAGTGCTCCATCTCGGTTGTCGTACATCAGACGTCTAGAACGGAGATAGTCCTCGATGAGCCATAACAGATATGTTGGAATGCAAAAGGTTTGCGAAGTGCATTTTTACATATCGACCTATCCCACTGAGTTGAAAGCATACTTTACAGCAAGCGTAACAAGAAACACTACTCGGCGGGGGAAATGGCTCTCTCAACAGCTTTCCGGACTTCGGCAATCGCGTTGACTGTTGAAGCCATACTGACGAGGGCAAAGGAGCAACCACAGCAGAAGTCAGGCGGGAACAAATCAACTTCCAAAAAATTTTTCCAGTTGTGTCCAACATGCAAAGAGGTCTGTGGGGCAACGGCAGCTCAGGATCACCCTGAGCTGATAATCACAAGCCTATCAGTTTTCCAGGGAGATGGAAACACCCCTTCAACAAAGCAGGCATTGTACAGTCTCAGCATCAAAAGTTTCCTGTACACCCACAGCGACTGCTAGTTGACATCAAATGGGTGGAGGACGTTCTACTCTTCACCATTTGAGGAGTTAAAAACCTCCGTTCTCACCCTGAAGAGCAATAAGGCTCCTGGCCCAGACGGGATTCTCAGCAAGGGGGGATCCCGAAAGTAGGCCTTTATTGGATTCCACATGTTGGGTACAAGTAAATGAAAGAGCTTCAGAACTTTTCAGAATTAATTCAGGTGTAAGGCAGGGTGATTGGCTCTCCCCAATCCTGTTCAAATTAGCAACAGAAGGAGCTCCAAAAATAGAAATAGCAAAAATGGATAAAGGCATAACGATTAGATAAAGAATCAATGTACAGAGCATTCTCATTCATCAAAACTAATGTGGCGGACATCCAGTTTGTACGTCAAAAAATTCCGATGAAGCGAAGTACGTAGTAAGTCATCGTTTTGGCAAACAAATTATGGTTATATTCATGATTGTTGGTGAGATAACACAAGGGATTTTCTGAAAATAAGATACTGAAACTTTGAAGATGGTAATGAACATATAAAGGAATAAAAAAACAAGGAAATAAAGATCCCCATACAGCCCCCACTTTGCATTCCACAGCAATCTTTTTTGCCAATTCACCAGCATCGATTCTTTTAATTGCTTTTTCGGCTTTTCAACAGTCAATTGGAATTCCGTAACACAGGTGCACTTGTGAGACAGGCGGTCAGTTTAGGAAGCGGATTTTTCCTTCCTGTCCACCCCTCCCCTTTCCTATTTCTGTGCTCTTTGAGTACTTACACGGCCTCATCAATCACATAGAGAGATGCAGGATTTGAAAAGTGCTCGGTGAACAGTGATGCAAAATGTGATACCTTAATGAATTGAGGATATAATAAATTGGAGTTTGAAGGCACTAGAATGTAAAAATTATTTTCTATTGTAAAAATTATGTAATTAAATTCAGATTATCAATTCCGATAAAGCAGTGTTCTGAGTTGGAGAGTGTACTGTATTACCGTTTGCTGATGACGTAGTATTTTTGCAGAAAATTTAGATAACATACAGCTAATAAACCTTGCAGATGTACACCAAAGTGCAAGACACCAAGGTGTTTGTAGGCCAACTAATTTTGTACAGAATTCTCCATTACATATTCTGAATTCGCTACCACAACTCAGTATGAAAGATATTTTTATTTTAATTGACAGTCTTAAAAACAAAAAATCGGCTGGTATTGATGAAATTTCTCCATTTTTACTTAAAAAGTGTATGTCTTATGTGATCCACTTTTGCATTTGCTAAATGTTGTGTTCGAGGAAAGGGAGTTCCCTGAGATACTAAAGGTATCTTTAGCTAAACCTTTGTTCAAAAAGGGGAAAAATGTTCAGTTAAAAATTATAGGCCTATTGATTTGTCTTCTTCTTTTAGTAAGCTGACTGAAAAATATATTTTGAACCATGTTTATTTGCACTGTGAGAGATTTAATTTATTGTATTACTCGCAGCATGGCTTTAGAAAGGGTCGCAATACTATTTCTGCAGCTGCGGAGTTCATCCATTTAGCTTTAGAAAAAATCAATGAAGGGAACAAAGTAGCAGGCGTTTTCTTAGACCTGTCTAAAGCTTTTGATAGTGGGGATCATAAGATTCTCATCTATAAATTTGAATTAACTTACTTGGAATTGGCGGTGATCTTTTAGAATTATTTTTTTAGTGAATTTTCTTAGAGGGAACATACTATTACGGTAAGGTAAACCGACTAAATGCCAGTCGCTTAAGGCCGCACCATCAAAGCCACTCCACCTTTCTCTATTTTCTGCATCTTCTTCGGTTTTCAAATCCGCCTTCACTTGATTCCACCATTTTTTGAATGGTCTTTTTCTTGGACTTCATCCTCCTTACTTCCGGATTCCTCATTATCATTTGTTAGACGCCTAAGTTATTGTTCTCCTCTCTTCTCAAAACGTGTCTGACCCATTTGATTTCTTCTACACTGAAATAAGCAAACCACAACTGGATCCTTGTCGAGTTCTCTTAATTCTCTGTTGTCTCCTCCACACTCCATCTTCAAAGATTGACTCATACATTTTTCTCAGAATCTTATTTTAAAATACAATCAGTTTATTTTCTTCCTGTTTATATCCATGTTTCAGCTCCATAAAGCAATACCTACTGGGCTAATGATTGTTTTATGTAGGCTAGTTTAATTTTGGATGATTGTTACAGTAGTCTTGAAGACATAAGTTTATTGCCAATAAAACTAGGGATGGACGGGACCCGAAATTTCGGGAAATTTTTCGGGAGCAAATTTGTCCCGATCATCGGGCGGGATTTTTTTTATTCGGGAATTTATCGGGACGGGAACTGCCGAACGGCGCGTCGGTCGCAATCGCGGCCGACGATCTCGGTCGGCGATCGCGGCCGGCGTTCTCGGCCAGCGTTCTCGGCCGGCGATCTCGGCCGGCGGTCTCGGCCGGCGACCTCGGTCGGCGATCGCGGCCGGCGGTCTCGCTAACGAGGAACGACACAAATACACGCGCCCACATTCCACGGACACCAAAGACGATCTATTGTTCGGCATCCGGCAGTAATTTATTCAAGAGGGGTGTTTTTTGCTCCTAGTACCAAATGCTACTTTCTGAATCAATTGTCGTAGAAAACTAAGGGATGGCTCGTTTTATTCGTCTAATTCTTACAAATTAAACAAAATGTCAACCAAAGTTGTGTGACTTTCCAATCAAAGGGAAAATGGCAAAGTATTGTTAAATAAATCAATCTTTAATTGAATTACTGTTTTATAATTTTAAAAGCATCTTATTATAATTTAATATAATTAAGAAAACTTCAAATCCCATTAAATATATTTTTTTAATTAGACATTACAAATACATTTATTAGATTTTGAGGTTCATAACTTTAAACTTTCATTGTTATTATTGATTTTTTCATCATTTTTTTTAAATAGCAAAAAATAGCTAAATGAATACATAGAAATAAAAATAAAAATAATTAGGTCAAATAGTGTATATTTTTAAAGTTCAATTATTATGATAATCTCTAAGTAAGAACCTGTCTCAGTTAAATCAATAAGTATAAAAATGAAAAAATAAACATTTCTTGGGGTTATAAATGGCTTTGGTTTGTTGAATCACTTCATTCCTTAGTGTGAATATTTATTATAATTTTTTTTTTTTTTTTACTGTGCAGGCCTTAGGAATATATATGTTATACAGTTTTGTTTTCTTTAAAATTTTCAAATTGTTTTAATCTATATTTTTATGTACGTAATTTTTCTTTTCGTTCTTTATAGAAAACATTTAATATTTCATTCAACAAAACTTTTATAAAATTTTTAATGGATTTTTTTATATGTATATTGTTTAGTGATTTGATTTAAATTTTTTTGGTTACAAGAAAATTTATATTTTATCCTTATCTCATTGTATACTGCAAATTTAAAAATTAGATATTTTAAATCTTTTCAACAAAAGGAGGTTCATTGTAACTTATACAAAAACAAGTGGAACAATTTGGAAACAGAACCAGTTGATATTTAACATTAATTTATCTTTATACGACATTCAGATAAAAGTCAAAACGAATATTTCCCGATAGTGTCGAGAAGAGCAATCCCGTCCCGATCCCGTCCCAAAATTGGACGGGAAATAAAAATTCCCGTCCCGTCCCGTCCCGAACTAAAAATCCACTCCCGCCCATCCCTAAATAAAACATAACTTATCTGTTCGCAAGATTTAGCCTATTTTGTATTTCTGTCTTCTGTGCTTTCTCTGAAGATAGTAGCCTACTCCAAAATACTTAAATACCTCCTGTCGCAGCAGACCTGCGTACTCAGCGAATTTCCAAATTAGTAATATTAATTTTTACCAGATGAACCTGTAAAAACAAAATTTCATCACATGCTCATAAATAGGGAAATTAATGTCTATTCTCCTTATGACAAACAGAGTAATAGTAGGCCTATGCAGGTATGCTGCCATAGGGAACACTGAAAGTAGGTTTTTTAGTTCAACAAAAATTTATTTTGACCATATGAAGCCATATACTAAGTTTCATAAAAGATATCTGTCCATAAATAAAGTAGTAGTTTGCCTATTCTCATTATGATTAACATGGGCAAAGAGTATTCAGGTTTGCTGCCATGATAAGAACAAAAACCAAGATTTTTACCATAAATGGATGAATCTCCATAAAATAAAATAATATTATACTGTAGTGACATTTTAATTTTAATTTTATATTGATTCCAATGTTTATTGTAATAGTCTTAACTACCTAGTACTGTAAAATCTGTAACTTATATTACAAATTCAATAAAATATATATCCACTCATAGAATTAAGTTTTCAGTTGTATTATCTAATGATAAGCATCAGGAACTTTTGTTTAGTGGTATGCTGATAAATGGCTCACTTTCCGCCCACAGGCCTCGGCCTCTGCGGGAAGTTATTATTTCGTTGTAATTTTGTACATAATTTGTATGTTGTGCCTTTTTGAAATAAAATGAATTTGAAATTGAATCTCAACCAAATGAAGCTAAATACTAATTTTCATCCAAAATATTGGTTAATAAGTGAAATATTAACACATCCTTATTCTCCATATAAGATTAACATTGGAGTAAAAAAAAAAATACAATGTAGGCCTACTGTCTTTAGACTTTTTAATATCCTGGTAACCATTGGAGATAGAGCAAAGCTTCAAGATACTAAATTATGTTTTTTTTTTAGCTAAATCCAATGGTAAAAATCAACATTTTAAATTAAAAAAATTACATTTGAAAAATTGAAAAATAACCCATTTTTGGGTTACAAAAAACCCCAAAACTACACCTCCAAATAGGTCCTACATATCAAAATACGATATATCTGGTTTATGAATTCATCCGAAATAAGGTAGGATTACACATTTCTACCAAATTTGGTCTCGATCGGACTGTTTTTACGAGAGTTATCGTCTAGACACACACGCAGCGCACGCGCGCACACACACACACACACACACACACACATATATATATATATATATATATATAAATTTGAATGACTATTATTTTTGGTCTCTGGGCACCTCAAAACAAAAAAGTAACATGGTCCCGGGCTTAGGTCTTACCATGAGACCAACGGTAATAGCTTCCTCCCTATGGGAAATTCCCTAAAAGAGTTTACTTTCTCAAATTCATGAATCTACTTGTAGTGGCCTTGATCTACATTATTAGGATTTCTTGTGAAGTGTAACTTATATATTTGGTTTTTCTGTGATATACTTCAGTCCTAGCTTTGCCTTTGTTCCATAAACAATCAATCAATCAAGTTTTATTGTCCAGAACATGTAGTAACACAGGCATGAACATTGTCAATTAAGTTACCGGTACATAAATACAATCAAATTACACATAGTTGTACAAATGCTTCATCAAATTTATAAAAATAAAAAATCTAAGAACCATTACAGAGAAATAATAATAATCATTAAAAATAGAATGAAATACTTAAGGCCTTTGCATTTTAAATATAAATTATTTTATCTCACTTAGAGAATAGGGAGCAATATCTATAAGCCACTTTTTTAGATTGTTCTTAAAACTATTACCTGTGAGAGATTTAATATTAGTTGGCAATAGGTTATAAAATTTTGTACCTCTTAAAAATGGACTATTCGTTGTGAATTGCATGCGTCTTAAAAACATTCTATAGTCATTTTTGAATCTAGTTTTATAACTATGGAAAACAGAATTAAGAGAAGTGAACTTTGAATCAACTTTCACTAGTAGAACAGTGTGGTAAAAGTATAATGCATAAATAATCATAATATTAAATTTTTTAAAGAGAGGTTTACAGAAGGATCTCGGTGGTTCTTTAGCAATTATTCTAAGAGCCCTTTTTTGTAGGACAAAAACTCTCTTTAACAATATGTCATATGTGCCGCCCCACAATATAACACCATATGACAAAAAAGGGTAAATTACAAATTAAACCATAATATACAGTAATTAAAACTTCTAAATTAAACTTCTAAACTTGTCTTTAGAAGTTTTAATTACTGTATATTATGGTTTAATTTGTAATTTACCCTTTTTTGTCATATGGTGTTATATTGTGGGGCGGCACATATGACATATTGTTAAAGAGAGTTTTTGTCCTACAAAAAAGGGCTCTTAGAATAATTGCTAAAGAACCACCGAGATCCTTCTGTAAACCTCTCTTTAAAAAATTTAATATTATGATTATTTATGCATTATACTTTTACCACACTGTTCTACTAGTGAAAGTTGATTCAAAGTTCACTTCTCTTAATTCTGTTTTCCATAGTTATAAAACTAGATTCAAAAATGACTATAGAATGTTTTTAAGACGCATGCAATTCACAACGAATAGTCCATTTTTAAGAGGTACAAAATTTTATAACCTATTGCCAACTAATATTAAATCTCTCACAGGTAATAGTTTTAAGAACAATCTAAAAAAGTGGCTTATAGATATTGCTCCCTATTCTCTAAGTGAGATAAAATAATTTATATTTAAAATGCAAAGGCCTTAAGTATTTCATTCTATTTTTAATGATTATTATTATTTCTCTGTAATGGTTCTTAGATTTTTTATTTTTATAAATTTGATGAAGCATTTGTACAACTATGTGTAATTTGATTGTATTTATGTACCGGTAACTTAATTGACAATGTTCATGCCTGTGTTACTACATGTTCTGGACAATAAAACTTGATTGATTGATTGTTTATGGAACAAAGGCAAAGCTAGGACTGAAGTATATCACAGAAAAACCAAATATATAAGTTACACTTCACAAGAAATCCTAATAATGTAGATCAAGGCCACTACAAGTAGATTCATGAATTTGAGAAAGTAAACTCTTTTAGGGAATTTCCCATAGGGAGGAAGCTATTACCGTTGGTCTCATGGTAAGACCTAAGCCCGGGACCATGTTACTTTTTTGTTTTGAGGTGCCCAGAGACCAAAAATAATAGTCATTCAAATTTATATATATATATATATATATGTGTGTGTGTGTGTGTGTGTGTGTGCGCGCGTGCGCTGCGTGTGTGTCTAGACGATAACTCTCGTAAAAACAGTCCGATCGAGACCAAATTTGGTAGAAATGTGTAATCCTACCTTATTTCGGATGAATTCATAAACCAGATATATCGTATTTTGATATGTAGGACCTATTTGGAGGTGTAGTTTTGGGGTTTTTTGTAACCCAAAAATGGGTTATTTTTCAATTTTTCAAATGTAATTTTTTTAATTTAAAATGTTGATTTTTACCATTGGATTTAGCTAAAAAAAAAACATAATTTAGTATCTTGAAGCTTTGCTCTATCTCCAATGGTTACCAGGATATTAAAAAGTCTAAAGACAGTAGGCCTACATTGTATTTTTTTTTTACTCCAATGTTAATCTTATATGGAGAATAAGGATGTGTTACTATTTCACTTATTAACCAATATTTTGGATGAAAATTAGTATTTAGCTTCATTTGGTTGAGATTCAAATTCAAATTCATTTTATTTCAAAAAGGCACAACATACAAATTATGTACAAAATTACAACGAAATAATAACTTCCCGCAGAGGCCGAGGCCTGTGGGCGGAAAGTGAGCCATTTATCAGCATACCACTAAACAAAAGTTCCTGATGCTTATCATTAGATAATACAACTGAAAACTTAATTCTATGAGTGGATATATATTTTATTGAATTTGTAATATAAGTTACAGATTTTACAGTACTAGGTAGTTAAGACTATTACAATAAACATTGGAATCAATATAAAATTAAAATTAAAATGTCACTACAGTATAATATTATTTTATTTTATGGAGATTCATCCATTTATGGTAAAAATCTTGGTTTTTGTTCTTATCATGGCAGCAAACCTGAATACTCTTTGCCCATGTTAATCATAATGAGAATAGGCAAACTACTACTTTATTTATGGACAGATATCTTTTATGAAACTTAGTATATGGCTTCATATGGTCAAAATAAATTTTTGTTGAACTAAAAAACCTACTTTCAGTGTTCCCTATGGCAGCATACCTGCATAGGCCTACTATTACTCTGTTTGTCATAAGGAAAATAGACATTAATTTCCCTATTTATGAGCATGTGATGAAATTTTGTTTTTACAGGTTCATCTGGTAAAAATTAATATTACTAATTTGGAAATTCGCTGAGTACGCAGGTCTGCTGCGACAGGAGGTATTTAAGTATTTTGGAGTAGGCTACTATCTTCAGAGAAAGCACAGAAGACAGAAATACAAAATAGGCTAAATCTTGCGAACAGATAAGTTATGTTTTATTGGCAATAAACTTATGTCTTCAAGACTACTGTAACTTAACAATCATCCAAAATTAAACTAGCCTACATAAAACAATCATTAGCCCAGTAGGTATTGCTTTATGGAGCTGAAACATGGATATAAACAGGAAGAAAATAAACTGATTGTATTTTAAAATAAGATTCTGAGAAAAATGTATGAGTCAAATCTTTGAAGATGGAGTGTGGAGGAGACAACAGAGAATTAAGAGAACTCGACAAGGATCCAGTTGTGGTTTGCTTATTTCAGTGTAGAAGAAATCAAATGGGTCAGACACGTTTTGAGAAGAGAGGAGAACAATAACTTAGGCGTCTAACAAATGATAATGAGGAATCCGGAAGTAAGGAGGATGAAGTCCAAGAAAAAGACCATTCAAAAAATGGTGGAATCAAGTGAAGGCGGATTTGAAAACCGAAGAAGATGCAGAAAATAGAGAAAGGTGGAGTGGCTTTGATGGTGCGGCCTTAAGCGACTGGCATTTAGTCGGTTTACCTTACCGTAATAGTATGTTCCCTCTAAGAAAATTCACTAAAAATTTAGGGGTAATTAGTTACAATGATTGACAATGATATTTAAATAGGTCTAACTAAAGATAGAATTGATAGTTACTAATAATAGATGTATCAATCGGATCAATCGATATTTTCATATAATATCTGGTAACTTAACCCAGTTAAGAAACTGCACCCAAGTTGAATTTATGTTAGTTTATGTGGCAGTAAAAATCTAAATAAAAATTGGGGGTAATTAGTTACAGTGATTGACTTTGTTATTTAGGTAACTCTAGATTGAATAAATTGGCCCTAAACAAAAATAAAGGTACGGTACAAGTTAATTTGTTGGTGTTTGACTTTGTTATTTCGGTAGATATCCCAACCATTTTTAATAGATTGACCTTGCCAGGAATTAAATTTGCTTACCTTCTTTAAATTTAAAACATGTTCAATAATGTATCTTGATGATAAATCTGGATCTGGTACATCGCTATCTTTAAAGCATGAGGACCAACGTTTGTGCTGATCAAACACGGTAGGTCTACAATTAACAATACTAGAATTACTTAAGAAATTTGACTTAACTCTCAGAGAGTCTGAAGATACTTTGTCCAACAGAGTATTCTTGTACGTAAAATGTATACCTTCCTTGGAACAAGATTGAGTCACTGTCCATTTCCAAGTCAGAACTAATACCCCACATAAGCTATGTTTTCTCAAAATGCTACTTCTTAACATATCTAGTTAGATTAAATTTAAATAAGTTACCAACTATAATTCAAAAGGTCAACATTTATTTAATGTCTTGTAATTTTTGTTAGTCATTTTTTAAAGGTAGAGAACAATCAATTTTTAGTAATCAAACAGTTCACTTTAAATACAGCAGTGACGTCGATATGATAGGTTAGGTTATTGTTATTGTTATTAGTGTAGTGTTTCGTCATTAGGGTCGGGTTCGTGACAGGAACCAGGGATGAGATGTCATGACGTCACTTACCACGTTTCCGCACGTTCCCAGAGTCAATTTTACCGGCGTTTTAAGTCCAGCGTTTCGCTTCGTTCAAATACAAATAATTAATGTCAAATAGTGTGTTTAGACGTTTGGAGTGTTTATTCTTCTGCAGACTGTTATTGTTAACTGGAATTAGTTAATTGCCTCGATTTACGGTAAGTTAATGCTCTTTTATACCTATTTCACAAGGTTTATGCATTGCTTATCATATTTGCGATAGGTGTTTGTGGTTTAAATAATTTAATTCAATATAGGTTAAATAGAACGTATTCCAGACATTGTAAGACTCTTAAGGGCCATACCGTAATGTCAATCAAAGTCAATAAATTATGTGGTAACTTTTATTCATTATGAAATAAACATAAACTGTTAAAAAAACTGTATAATTACTTTTTATTATATCAATTCTACTCTATTGGTGAATTTTTGCTGGAGGAAAATATAACTGTAAGATTAGGCTATTATGTTCCTATTTTGTGCTTCATAAACCTGTCAGTATTTTTATTGTTATTATTTTATATGTTTTATGTATTGTTATCTGTTGTTTTGTTTATTTAATAAATTTTTACTACCACGCCACCAATTACAAACCAAGTTGGCCTTCTTGTATGAATGTTTTTTTATCTTAGTCAGTATTTTGATATTTTAGTGGTCTTAGGCCTATGTAAAATTTGTTGACTTGGCCGCAACCGTCCCGTAAAATAGACAATTGTCATTGCTGTACTTGTTAATGACAAATAAAGATTTTTGATTTTAAAATATAAAGGATTACATCTTAAAGGGTAAGATATAACTTAAGGATTTTACGTTCCACACAATGTAGTTCATCAGGATCTTGAATGGCTTTTTACTATATAGGCCTAGTATTTATTAATACTTAGAGAATTCTAAAGTGTAACATTATTACCACCAGTCCGTATGCCTAAGTTGACATAGGCCTCATTAATACCTGCACACAGGAGTACCTTTGTCACCTTAAAATATACTCCTTAGTGTTAGGAGGCCTAAGGTAGGCCTACACCTTCGGAGTACTTGTTAAATAATTTGATTTTATGTTGAATTTTATTGACTATTACTCTGTAAAATAATTAATGTCACTGGATTAAATTTCTCTCTTATTGACTCTTGTAAAGATTTTGTATGATTTCTTTTCTGTGCTGTAGGTCTAATTTTAATGATAATTTTTATTGTTTGTTAAATTGGTATGCTTTCTTTTCTGTACGGTAAGTCTAATTTCTATATTAAATTTTTATTGTTTGTTAAATTGGTAAAAATCGTTTACAAAGCTGGATGTGTTTCTAACTGAGTGTAGCCTAATCCTGACCATAGCCTCTCTGCTATTATAATTGTACCTGACATTTGCTAATGCATGTTTGTAAGTACGTCAATGGCAAATAAATTACTGATTTCTGACCTATCTACTTTATATTCCACCTTCAATACCTACCAATCTTGATGTCAGGCCTAGGATTACTTATCCCAATTTAAGTTACAATTCTTCAATTATGTACATGTATTCATAGTTGACTTGCTGATTAAAAATTACGGGGAAACAATTAGTTTTTCATTTACCGTAGTTACAGTTTGATTTAGGTATAGTTTGCTTACGAATAAACGTAGTTGGGGTTACGGAGGTACAGTCGGTGAACTTAGTTTGGCAAGTTAGTTCTTGAGTTAGCTAAGTTACAACCATCAGATAGGCTATTGGAATTTATTTCTTTAATGTCGGGAATTTCATGTGCTATTCCAAAAAGTTTTTTGATTGGGCTAGTTCAACTCAAGATTTTTTTTGGGTTTTCAAGTTAATTTTTTTCTAATTGAGTATCTGTGTCTGTTACAGAAATGATTAGGTCTTCACTCACTTCACGAAGACCCGGATTGACCGGAAGAAGAATGACGACTACCCAATCAAACCGATTGTGACTAAGACACCGGATGTAAGTTATAGCCTTAAAATTTAGCCTTAAAACTAACTTAACTTAGGTTAGGGCAATGAGATCCGCACATGACATTGACATGGTACCGTACACAAATAGGTTACCGTACTAATTTAAAAAGTATAACTTAGGCCTAGGTAGAAACTGTAATTAACATTCTTAAGAGTTGGTTGTAATAGCCTAAGTAAAACCAAATTTCAGTTAGGTCTAGGTAAATTAAGGACCATTGCCTTAAATTCTATAATTGATTGTATCTTATAAATAAAGAACATAACTTAAGGTTGCCAGACTTCCGTTTTTGCTATTTTTTCTGGGGGTTTTAAGTTAAGTTGTTCAAAATTTAAGCTATTTGAAGCTATACAGTGTTAACAGCAATCACAAGTTTAATACTGGTATAGGCCGTAATTTGTTTTCTCCTCATTTACAAATGAAGATTTAAGTTAACACTATTTTGTAGCTTTCAAGCAGTTTGTAGAAAGCATTGGTTTCTGTTGGCATGAGGGGTGATATATATATATCTTTATTAAATAAGAATAACATTCTTCCCTCATTTAGGGTTGCCTAAGACAAAGAATACTTAAACAGTTTAATTTTGATATATTAAGAGTTGAAATGAAGATTTGAAAGAAGATTTCACTAGAAGAGTTCACACTAATATTTTGAATATAAATGGTGTCTTAAAATTATGATTGAGTCTTTGAGAATACTTGCTGAAATTTGAATTAATAATTTTGAAGGTAGTCCGAATTGTTTGCAAAAATTCACTGTTGATTTAGGAATAGTTCCTCTCGCACCGAATAACAAACCGATAACTTCAATTTTTTCAAGGCCATATTTCTTTTTGTAATAGTTTGTTGTCGGCAACTAAATATTTTCTTTTTCTGTTTGAATTTGGTTTGGTTGTGTTCTTCCAATTTCAAACCGCACGGTGGGATCTATTATGGTGCCAATTTTGGAGCCTTCTTTAATGGCTATTATGTCAATTTGCCGTGTCCCTCCGTCATCAGATAATCCGTGCACTTCTTCAAAGACTTTGTATTTTAGATCTCGGAGGGATTCGGCAATCATTGATCTGACCTTGTGATGTCTGGCATTTATCAATGTTTCACTGAAGGGGCAAGATCCCAGGACATGGGCAAGGGTTTCATACTCACTGTGGCAGTGCCGACAGTGGTTACCGTCCTGGGACCTGCCTGGAACAGTCCTTACTGGAGCTACATTGGCTGTCATCTTGATAGCTTCTCGCCATTCATCACAGGTCAGATCACCTTTATTTTTTATCCACCTATTTGCAGGGGGGTATTCTTCATACAGTTCTGCTCCTTTCCCTTTGTGACTAAGGGAGCACCAAGTTCTGTATTCTCGACCTCTTAGACATATTCTGACTTTTTTAACGTCAATTTCATTTGAATGCTTTCTCATTAAAGATGGCACTTTTTCAATTTTTATATTTTCAAGGCAGTTGTCTATTTCAGCTGTTAGGTCCCTTGTTTGTGATATGTAGAGGTTTTGACTCTTATGGAGGCACTGACACGAATTCATATATTGGAGAAATATTTCCCACCTTACGTTAAAAATGCCTAAGCCTTTGCACTCACAATTGGTATACAACATGCTGTCGGGAATGTCTGTTGGAAGTTGTAAAATTGTTTTAATAGAGCTTTTTATAATTTTGTCTGCGTCAATTGCAAATGCTTTTGGAATTTTCGTTGGGGAAATGGACTGAAATGGATAAATGAGTGTTGGACAAATGGAAGTAGACAAGATATTAAACTTTTGGTCAGGTTTAAGAAGGGGGGATGAGATAAGTAGGTCAAGTTTGTCTTTCAATTCTTTCATCACTCCCTGTGCGTTGAATATGCATTCATCATTAAATGTGACTCCGAGGTACTTTACAAGTTCGTCTTTCTTTAAGGTTTCTATTTCTCCATGTCCAAGCAAAATGTTTGCATCTTCGTTTATTGAACCGTTTTGTATACAAATGCTTTTACATTTTAGGAGATTTATTTCCAGTCCAATTTCTTTAAATCTTTCTATGGATAGTTCTGCCAGTTTAATTGCAGCATCTTTTGATTTTCCAATTATCACTGTGTCATCAGCAAAACCAAGGACTGTGAGGTTTGGGAGCCCTGGAACGAGAGAAAATCCAAATTCTTCAGAATTTGTATCGCTGCTGATTTCTTTTAATATGTGGTCTGTCGATAGATTATATAAAGCAGGCGAAAGGGGAGAGCCCTGCATTACACCACGCTTGATCGGGATTGGTTTAGTTTTCTTATAATTTATCTCTATCTGGGTTGAGTTATTTTTCATTAGCTTTGCAATAAGGCTTATTAATTTAGGATGTAATTGTGTTGATTTCAAAACGTTTTCTAAATGTTTGTGGCCGACATTATCAAATGCCTTACGAATATCTAAAAATATAACCGTAACGTCTGTTTTACTTTCCTTTGAGAATTTCATAATTGAAGACAATATAGAGGTGTTTATTAAAGTACCTGGTAAGTTTGTAAAGCCTCTTTGGTGCTCATTGAAATCAATAATCTCTCTCAGTCTTTTGTCGAGTACACGTTCTATGACCCTTCTGAGTACAGAGCAGATAGTAATGGGTCTCCAGTTACTTAAATTCTTTTTGTCACCTCCTTTGTATATTAAGACTGTTCTTGCCTTAGTAAAACAAGGTGGAATTTCAGAATGGTTCAACATTCTGTTAGCTATTAGTGACAGAATTTCGTAAGAGATATTATTTTTAATAGCTCGGATTAAAACGCCGTCTGGTCCTGGAGCTGTGTTAACAGAGATGCGTTTAATAGCACTTTCAATTTCCTCTTTTGAAATATTTAATATATCTTCATTCATGAAATAACTGTTGTCAGTATCATGCTGGTTCTCTTTATCGTAAGAAAGTATCTCGTTATCATTAGGAGTTGAAAACTGAGCTGAAAAGTGTTCGTATGCTTCCTCAGGTTTAACAGTACAGAATTCTTTCTTATTGTCCAGAACTGAACGAATTGCTTTTCTTCTTTGGTTGTAATACCAAAACTGGGTTAGTGCAAATTCATATTTTTCACGCCTTTTCTCTCTGTTTCTTTTACTTGACCTTTCGGGATTACTGGAATGTTTATAAGATGGTTGTATATTGAAATCTTTATTTCGTTTTCTGAGGAAGTAATATTTTTTGGCGGGATGTTTAGGTCCAGGAAGGAAGTGGATAGCATTTTTCAGAAAGAGAACATATCTATCTACTTTATTGAAGAAATCTTCTGTGTTCAAAATTTGCTGGAACTCCACTTTCCAATTTGTCAACTCTAATTTGTATCGTTCCAAGTCTTTATTTTTCTCATTGGATTTGTTCATATCTTTTAACGATAATTCACTAACTTTGATGTTGTTATTAATCTTTGTGACAATATCAGTCCTTCCTCCATCTAAATACTTATCATTCCATGCAGTTTGTCTTTGTGATATTCTTGTCCTATGTTCGTCAGGATGGGAACGACTAATATGTATATTGACACCAGATTGGCAATTATATTGCTTTCCACATAAAGGGCATGGGATATTTTCTACTTCACAATCATTTTTAATTTTGCTATTATTTTTATTTTTGTTCTGGCGTTGTGAAGTTTTTTTTCTTGATTCACTTGAGTCGAAGTTTTTGGATGATGATATTATGTCTTTACATTTTTTCTGGTGAATTTTTATTGCCCTTGCTGTAAACTTTTTGTTACAATTTGAACAATTTTCATATTTACTTGTTTCTTTTACACTATTTTGAGGTTCATCCCATAGCTTTAGGGCAAATTCATCAATAATGGTTTCCTTAGGCATGTCGTTTTGGGTACCCTGTATTGTGGTTTGGTCGAGTATTTCTCGTGAATCATGATATTTGTAAGTGGGCCTGAAGTATCTCTTATCTCTATTTGCAATAAGTGGTTGTTCAAACAGTCCAGAAGATGTACTGGGTAATTCATGTAGAGCAGATTTACTATCAGCAACCAAGTTAGGGTTTACAGGGCCCGGGTTGGTTTCTATATCTCCACTGAGAAGTAAAACTACCAATATTAGGAACTGGCTGTAATTAAATTTTGCAAACTGGAGTTTCCATAATCTTCTCCACTTACTTTTGTTTTTTCAATATGATATCTTTTGTATCATGTAATTATGATTTTGGTTAAACTTGGAAAAGAAAAACATCGTTGAAGCGTTTGTATTTTCTGAATATTGATAAATGATCTGGCTTTTAATGGCATCATTGAGTGGGCTGAGGGTGGCTAAAACTATGGTTAATGCTTGTAGGCTGATTAATATTTTAAGGAGCAAGCAATATTGTCTCTCATTCATTGCTCTCAAAACCATTTAAAATTGAAAATATTAAGGTTGCACTATCAGCTGAAATAATTTAGATATTATTTCCAAGAAGTGTACATAACCAAACAAGCGAATGATTGAATTAATTTTAGTGATTACTTACTAATTCCAAATAAAACTTTTGATGTTTTTAATTCATTCAGAAGAAATATTCTGTTCCTCTTCTTTTCATCAGCTTCTAGGAATAAAACTTTGATAGATATTTTAATTTTTAAAGAAATTTTAAGATAAATTTTCTTTGATGTTGTATTTTGGTTTCCATCAGCTGTATCAGTAAAATAAAAAATGTTCCAGCTCTTAAATTTTTTTGGTTTTTTTTCTTAGGAAAGATGACTGATGCTTGATTTTTTTACCTTTAGGTACAGCACATGGTGATTTTCCCTCCACAGGCTGAAGAACTACCTAACTTAGTGGAAAAGACTATTGGACGATTTGTTTGAGGACAAATAATCAAGGAGAGAGGAGAGTTCCCATAACTTATTGATACAATTTGATAGCCGCCTGTATAAGTTTACTAGGTATGTATTAACCTACATTTGCTTGCAACACCTACCTATAAATTCTGGTTTTTAGGGAAAATAATAAAAAACAATGTCTAACATCCCATTTTTTAAATTCACACAAAAAGAAAGTCCTCTGTGACTGGTTTGAAATTTGAATTCGTCATGTAGGCTTTTATGCTTCAGCGAATGAAACTCTGCAATTAAAAAAATAAAAGAGTTACTTAAATTAAAACCCACCAAATTTTATGAAAACCTTCAGATGTCCTATTTTTCAGATTTAGTGCAAAGCATCAGACACACCACCAAATAGCTTACTTACTTTTTAAGTGAGCATTTAGTGCTTATCATAACATTTTCTTATTATTCATCCGGTTTTATTTCTTGAGTTAGAATATACCTTAGACTGAATTACAAATTCTATCAAAAGAGCTCAACAATTATAGGAAGTCTGCATCTCGTAGGGTCTCTGATGATCGTTGCATTGTTTGTGTGTCGCAGGCCAGTGTAATAGTAGTTCGGAATTTGTTTAAATTTGGGTGGGTGTAAACTTTATGTGTTATTTATTTTTTATACAATAGTAGCTGTTACCAGGCATACTCTGCAATGCCAACCTGAGTAATTTTGGCCCTTAGGTGAGCTCTTTTGCTACACTCAATCAGGTTCAGCTTGTACGCTTCGCTCACTCGCCGCAAGTCTAGAATATCCTCTAATTTTTAATTACCAATCTTCCCTCAATACTTTACAACAGTTATTTATGGAATAAATTACAAAGAAATATTATTTGACAATTTTGTTTTCATAAACAACTCATATAAAAAAAAAACTCCAAAACGATCTGCCATGGGTGCGTTTATGACGGTCCTAGGGCTATGTCACGTCGAAAAGGAATGAGATAGAAGTGATGTTCCCCTCTCCTGGTTCCAAGCTACCGCCCCACCATTTTTCAACCAAATCGATTTAGATGTTCTTAAGTTTAAAATTGTGTTACTAACACGAATTTCTTTTATATACATAGATGACGAGGCCTTATAGCCGAAGAACTTCGTGTCAGCAGCCGAAGATGATGTATTAACATCAAAACTCTATAAAATTTTTGAGCTATTTTGATGGAATTTGTAAGTAATTTAGTCTTATGTTTAGTCTTATGAACATTTGGTTGTCTATATATATATATATATATATATATATATATATATATATATATATATATATATATATATATATATATATATATATATATCGTATGGCTAATTTAGCCAGCCACCAGGTTTTAAGAATAAGAAAATAAATTCTGCTGTGCAGAGCACCTGAGTCATATGTAAAAATATAAACTAAAAAAAGAAAAAAAAATTTTGTTCTCTCTTTAGGTTGTCTATATGAATCCAGCAGATATAATAATATATCCAACTATGAGCGTTACAGGTGTATTTAGGCTATATGAATTCTGTGCCTATACCATAAAATGGACATATTCTAAACATTTACTAACAAAATGTTTATCAGTTTCAGAATAATTGCATACGTCCAAGGAGCCCAATGAAGAATGAAAGTTTTTGGAAGCATAATCAATTATTTTATGTACTAAAAAGGTTTTAAAATAAATAATATTTGTATAACTATCACAGATTTTTCTTTCTATTTTTATTAGGCTAGTTGTTGAAACTATCCTCATGTAGTATATTGTATGAATACAAACCTAAAAATTCATTGAGTTATGAATCAGGAAAGTTAGAGATACACCATTTTGCAACTATGTTTTATTCGGAATTTTTATAAAGATACCAATCTCATCTTTGTGGTTTCAAACTTAGCTATACAATTTATTTTACCTAAATATAAAAGTATTCATGTGTTGTTGGCCGTGAAAGCTTTGGTTTATCTTTCCTTCTGAGGCACACTCGCAGTCATGAGTTTCAAATTATATAAGATGTATTCTTGTAAAGTTTGAAACGGTACAATTCCTTTTTAAACTTACATTGCCTGATTTCATTTATTAATGATGCCATCAAACTAAAAGTTGACTTTTTATTGTAACAAAACAAGTCCAGTTTAATAGTCTTATCAGCAGCAAAGACAACTCGAACAAGGTTTTTCAAATCAAAATAAGTATAATAGACAATATGAAACCTATTGATTCATAGTCAAGCAGTTATTACTGTGACCTTATTTAAATCTAAGGTCCCTCTTCTTTAAATTACATGTAAATAATTTAGATGTTACATGGCAGCTATTTGATTGAGTTTAGCAAACCTTAGAACAGACCATTGTGTAGAACGTTTTTCAGATTACTGAAGTTAATTTACTATCAAAATCAGTCATAAGAGTTATGTTCATTATTTTCTAAAATTTCGAAACAAGCCCTTAAGCATTGACTAAAATAAAACTAACATGAATAGACTTCACATTCAATGCTTTTTGTTTGATACCAAAATTCTGATAATTCATTTTGGTAATTTTGTCTTGCCGTGCCAGAGTCGCATCAATTGATGTTATTATTCAGCTGGATTTACAGTGCTAATAAAAACATTTTACCACTAAATAAACATAAACTGCAGGTATAAATGTTTCATCCTTGGTTAAGAAAATTTGTAATAGGCTATGTACTGATTTACCTATCATGTCACTTGTACTTCAAAAACTTGACTCAAATTTCCATCTGGTAAAAAAAAAGGCAGATGCATCTCTAGGCTTCCACCCTCGCACCTCTTGTCGGGAGTATTTAAAAACCCTGGGTGTTCTGACAGTGCCCAGATTGTATGTCTTAAAAGTAGCCTGTTACAGTCAAACAACCTTGAACCTCAAACTAAACTCCATAGATATAACTAGATTTAAGGACACCTTTGCAGTTCATCATAAATTGACACTTTTTGAGAAAAAAACCCTTGTACTTACTCAGGATAGAAAATGTTTCAAAAACTTTCGGCTTACATTTGATTAGAAAATTATTTCTCAAAGTTTGAGTGAACTTAAAAACCTTTTATTTTAAGTCAGTAATTTTACAACTTAAATGAATTTTATGAGTTTTATCAATGCTACCCCAAAAATACCTAAACCTGGTTGGTCCTGACCTCACCAAACAAACAAACCAAAGTAAACCCCGAACCTCCATCCAAACTACATAAGTTAAACCACTAAGCCCAATGCAACAGTATTGACGGATCCAACGCCACCTGCAGCCAACTGGATGACCTTCAAAGTACCAAGTAAGTACCAAGTTCATGTAGGCCGCAGAAGATCGCACCACTTCAAATAGGTTTCAAACATGCCTAGGCCTATTCTATAAGAAGTCTATTCATGTTAGTGTGTAGTCGCTTATAAGCCTAGCCTATATTTAATTGACTAAACAGTAGCCTATGTGTTTTGGATTTTTGGATTCTTTAAGTTATAAGACTAATTTAAATACCTTAAAAACAAACGATTTTGTTTTTCAAATCGTATTTTCAGCTAACTCAACAGAGTCTTAATTATAAGCCGGTGCTTTGAAGCATTAAAATAAAATTTAGAGAACTTTTTACTTAAACTTAAATGGTAGCAATTATAACTTATAAATTAAATTTAGGCCTACATGGTAATTAACTCGAATTAAGTTACTACTAAGTTAACTGGAAGTACTTTGGGTCTAAGATACAAGAACGAGAAGAGATGGCCTATAGGGCCTACAGTAAGTAAAACACTAGAGCCCGTGATAATACTAAAACAAAAAAGCCTTAACTTAAGAGAGAATTAATTTATTAAACTTATGTACTCTACCCTAACTTATTTGGAAGTAAAAACTTAGATAACAAATACATTCAAATAATTTTGGCTCTGGTTTAACTTGTTTTCTAAAATTTGTATTTATCAGAAGTAAATTTATTCAACACAAAAGGGAAAAGTTTTCGAAGTCGAAGTACTATATTTATGTGTGTGAAAAGAGATGTCATGTCGTTAGTTAGTTTGCATCCCGAAATGGATTGTCGTCGTCTGCAATTGAAAGCACAGTCTAATATATAGGTTAGCCTATATATTAGACTGTGCTTGAAAGCTAGACGGTGGAATGTGAGAAATGAGCCAGTTATGACGTCATGACATCTCATCCCTGGTTCCTGTCACGAACCACGAACCCGACCCGTGTAGTTTATTGTTTTTACTTTCTCCCCCTATACCATAGTATATGGAGAAAGTATTGTTTTCGTCAAAATTTTTGAATTTGAGTTGTTGGTGGATTTATCCATTTTGGTTCCCCCTGAGTCAAAATAAGTGGTTTTCGGAGTGATGTCTGTGTGTGTGTGTGTGTGTGTGTCTGGATGTATACAGAGCTAGAGAATGCACCAATGGTCCGATTTTGGTGAAATTTGGTATGTAGGTCCAAACTCACAATAATTCCAGGCGTTTTTTTCATTTTTTTGAATTTTTGATTTTTAAGGGTATTTTACCCCCAAAAACCCTCAAAAATCGTGAAAAATCTAAATTTCTCAAAAACGGCTCTAACGATTTTGATTTAAATTTTATGGTTTACTAAGCTTAAAATGGTGAATAAAATGACACTACCCGCATCTCCGAGAAAATGCGCGTTCAAAAGTTATACAATAAAAAGTGTTTAAAAAATCATTTTTTTGGATTTTCAAAATAGCTGTTATCTTGAAATAAATTTTGCTTATCATTATTAAATGAAGCTCAAAAAACTAAATAATCCAGTATTTTAAATTATTGCTCTAAGTTAAGTGGTTGCGGAGAAAATTCAATTTTTCGTTTAGCGGTAAACGCAGTACGTTGTTAAAAGTCACAGACGCACGTAGGGTCAAACTCGTTCTGCTCAGCTGTTAGCTATCCATCTGAGCCATCAAGACATTAATGTTTGAAGCTTTTAACTCCTATTTTATATTGTTGGGAGAAAGTATGTGTCAGTTATCTGATACCGTTTATTTTTGTTTCTTGCCAAAAATTTGGCGGCCTGGTATTAAACCATGAGGCTCCGATGTTCACTTTGGTTTTGTTTTCCAGTTACTAAGTGGTTATCCTTTTGATTGTTAGTTGGTTTCGTGGATTCTATAAACACAGATAAGAAACAATAAATTAGATTGTTAGTTACAGACATTTATGTGCACTTTAATGTGATTTTGTATTATTTGATAGAAGGAAAGTTCTAAGGACTGTATTGGGTGTGACGGAAATATAGGATGGGTGGGTATTTGGATCATCTTCTCTGCCTGGGGCCGATCAGGCAATGTCCTAACCCGAAAAAGGTAGGCCACGGAAAGAAGCACCCAGGATTGGAATAACATTTATGTGACAAAAGTGTGTGTGTCTGTTCTTTCTATTTTATAATTTTCTTTTGATTGCGTAAAGGAAAAAATTCAGTTCTGAATATATTTCAAGGTCTTCAGTGCCAAGTATTTCGTTTAAGCTTTTACCAAAATTGTTGCTGATTTTCTTGGTTTTTATTACGTATTTGTCTCTTTCGTATGTGTATTTTGGGCAGAATATAAAAATGTGTTCCAAAGTTTCGTGTTTACCTAGTGAGTAATTCAAACATAACGGGGTAAAATATCTTTTTATTCTATATAGACATGCATTAATGTTCGCATGACCAAATCTAAGTCTACACAAATTTACGATGCAGTTTCTGCTCATATTGATTCCTTTGAACCATGGTGTACTGGTGTAGGTAGCCTTGTTTAATTTTTTTATACCATTGTGCTTTATTATTGCATTGATATAGTTCATTCATTGTGTCTGTATTTCGTTTTTTCTGCAGTGTTTTGAAATCAGCTTTGGTCAAGTAAAATTCATCTGCAAATATTTCATCCGAAATGGCATCTTTTGCTAGTTTGTCTACTATTTCATTTTCTTTTATTCCTACATGGCCAGGGATCCATTGGATAAAATATCTCTTTTTGTTCTGTATCATCTCTCCTATTATATTAAATTCTATGTCTTTGATATTTGAGTCGTTTCCAGTTGCTATATTTTCTAGGGCCTTGATAACAGATTGGCAGTCCGAGCATATCACTATGTCTTTCATAATACTATTGGCTGAGTATTGTACCGCTTGGTATATTGCATACATTTCTGCTACATAACTAGATACATGTTTATTGAGTTTATATTTCCGCCTAATGTCATGACACGGAATATAGATGGCAGCGCCTGTGCCTTCAGCTGTCTTTGAGCCATCGGTAAAAATCATGAGTTTGTTTTTGTAGGTTATGTCAACCATCTCAAGCCAGTGTTGTTGTAGAACTATGTTATCAGCCTTTTTACCAATAATTGTATCATTTATAGAGAGATTGCATTGCATGTCGATTTTTAACAGCTCTATGGGCAATCTTGGTTCATGGGGAGTTATGGGTTCAATATAATCCTGATCAATAGGATTAATGGTTTGTATCATGTTGATAGGTTTAACATATAAAGGCTTTTTCTTTTTATTCCAGAAGGAATAATTTTCTGTCAGCATATTAAGATACAACAAGCCCTGATAATTATTGTTATTATTTATGTCTTTGACAAGATTTTGTGTACTAGTCTCTCAGCTAGGTCTGTTCTCCTCAAATTGAGAGAGGGTATTGCACATTCCATTTGTAGGCCTACAGTTGGGGTAGTTTTAAGCCGCGTTTACACCGGAGTTGGAGACCGGAGTTGCAGACTTTTATCGGCAATCTCGATTGCAGACGCACTAAAACAACTGCAACTCGCGTTGCCGACCGGAGTTGGAGACCGAATTTTCGAGTCGGAGACCGAATTTTGGTTTTCCGACCGGAGTCGGTAAAGATCAAAGGCGGGTTGCCAACCCCGGTTGGCAACCCGAGTTGCAGCGCCTATTTGATCTGCAACTTAAGTCTGCAACTAACCCCGCCACCCCTCCCGCCCATCGGCTACGTCGCTACGTCACATCCTTTACCACCAATCTGCTACACGTGGTCGCGTTGTGTCAGTTCGCAGTTGATCACTAGTCTTCCCGAGGGGTGGTTGTTTAAGTTGTTCAAGTGAAGATCACAATGATAGCGTGAACCAACAGTCTAATGCATTGCCTGTCCCGACTTCTCAAGCCTCCAATGCCGTCGGTGAAACTCCTCACACAACCAATCCATCTGTTACGAGTGTCGCCCAGCATAGGCCTTTAACTAAAAGACGCCGCAGTACCATTGCTGATGAGGCTTATTCTGTGATGAAAGAAGTGGGGAAAAATTTCAAAAAGAAAGACGAATTTGATATCTTTGGAGATCTTGTTGCTTGCGAATTGCGTAAATGCTCTGATAAAAGGTATGTAGCACTTGCTAAGAGAAGAATCAGCGAAATATTATTTGATGTGGAAATGCATGAATTTAATACCCAGCAACAACCAAATTCCAGTTCAAGTTCGATGTCCCACCGGGATTCGCCTTCTCTCTCAGTTGGAAACGATGAAGACAGGTTCGAAAACTCGCCATCACTTTTGAACACGATAGCCGGCCACGATAAAGATAACGCAGAATGGCGCGATGAGTTTTATGCATCTGATGAACATGGTGTCACATTAATTGATCTATAGCTTTGCTTTGCAATTTTTTGAATTTCGTTAATGTATTATTAATGTTATAGATGGCCTCTCTGTTCTGCAGTGTATATAAAAGCTCCTGTTGCAATTCTCATGGCTTGGTTCTGTACCATCTCAAGTTTGTTTAGTAGGCTACATTGTTTGATATGTGACCATACAGAAATGAACCGTAATCCATCTTAGATCTGAATAAAGCTTTATATATCCTGAGAATGAAATCAGGGTTTGCACCGTTTCTGTTGCATGCTAACATTTTTAATATATTAAGATCTCTTAAGCATTGAATATGTAGCTGTTCTATGTGGTCTTTATATGTTAATTTATTGTCAATTATAATACCTAAGAGCTTAACACTTTCAGCTATTTTGATTGCTTGGCCATTTAGTGTAAATTCACTGTTTACTCCTGTATTGGATCTTTTCCGTATAAAAATTGTTATTATGCTTTTGTTTGGGTTTAAATCTAATTGTAATGTCTGAAATTCTTGGCTTATGTTGTCTAGTGCAATTTGTGTGTATTGATGTATTTCATTGAAATGTTTGCCAGATGTAATTATTGTCACATCATCCGCATATTGTAATGAGTTTACCTGTTTGGGTAGACATAGATTAATATCAGATATGTAGATACAGAAAAGTAAAGGGCTTAATACACTGCCCTGAGGTATTCCTTTACATGTGGTCCTGGAGGCATTATGGTTTGGAAATGTGATACTAAGTTTTCTATCTACCAGCCATTTATGACAGTGTATTATAAATTTGGTTGGAATGCCTTTGATGTACATTTTTGTCCATAATGAAGGTAAGTGTACATTATCATACGCACTTGATATGTCTAAAGATGTTAATATTGTGGTTTCATTGTATGTAAGTGCCGTTTGAATTTGAGTCATTAGATGTAGCAGGTAATCAGCACAGCCTGTTCCCTTTTGAAAGGCATATTGGGTGTGCGGTATAATATTGTGTTTTTCGATAAACCAACTTAGCCTATTTTTGACCATTGTATTCATTATTTTAATAAAACATGAGATAAGAGATATTGGTCTATATGAGTTTTCTTTTTCCTTATCTTTACCTGGTTTCAAGAGAGCAATAATTCTTATTTGTTTCCAGCTATTTGGCATGATAATCCTATCATTCTATATATTATTGTAAATATTTAGTAAAATGCACAAGGCTTCTTCTGGGAGTTTTTTAATCATGTTATATGTTATATTATCTGCTCCAGGTGAAGTATCTTTTTTCTTGGAGTTAATAGACTTATTTATTTCTTTGATGTTAAAATCAGATTCTAACGGGTGATGTTTTCTAATAATTTTTGGTGGACTTAACTCTGATTGCAGTGGTACATAGTCGGGTACAACGTATTGCATGAATTTATTAGTTAGTTCATAGTTGTCTGTCATTTCTGATTTTGTAGGTGTCTTTCCAGGATTTTTTAATTTTTTAACAATGTTCCATGCATATGTTGTATTTGATTTACTACCTATTTGTTGACATAGGTCTTCCCAACCTTTTTTCTTAGCATTATTTATTATTTCCCTGGCTTTGAGTTGGGCTGCTTGATATGTTTGATAGTTGGAGGGGGTCATGTTTAGCCGGAACTTCTTAAATGCTAGTCTTCTTTGTGCCACTGCTTCTGAACATTGTTCTGTCCACCATGATTTCGGTTTGAAATTGGTTTTCATAGTTTGTACCTTAATATTTGGGATAGCCTTTTCAGCGGCATCTTGGATTAGCCGAAGAAGGTGATCATACTTATTGTCTGAAGGTAGGTTTTGGATTTCATGTATATTGTTTTTGATAGTTTTTTTGTATAACCCCCAGTTTGCTTTTTTCATGTTTTTCCTAGGTTGGCCCGTATTATTTATAATGTAAGAATAATTATTAAATTCAAATTCTATGATAATTGGGAAGTGATTGCTACCCATGGGGTCATTAATGATTTGCCATTTCTTGAGGTAGGCATGTAATTCTGGTGTGATAAAAGTTAGGTCAATAACTGATTGTCTATGAAACATGTTTGGAATAGTTGTATTAGTTCTATCATTTATAAGTATATATTGGGATTTATTATATTCTCTAAATATATCATTTCCCCTGGAGTTTGCATTTTGGCAAAACCAATAGGGATGGTGTGCATTCATGTCACCACATATTAGTGAGCAGCCTATATCATGGCTGAATAAATAGTCATTCAAGAATTTATAATCTATTTTACCATCTGCACAATAAATATTATAAATATATATAGGCCTGTTAATGTTTGTAAGCTTTATAGCTAACAATTGCATTCTGTGGTCATTATATTCACTAATTTTTTCATATGCTATTGATTTATGGATTATGGTTGCCACGCCACCATCCATAACCATCAAATCTGTTAACACTCAATATATCATAATTATTGTCTGATATTTTATACTTTTATTACTAAGCCAGGTTTCTTGGAAAATTCCTACGTATATTTGATTTTTAGTCAGGTAATTTGTGATCTCGGACCATTTAGGTCTGAGAGATCTACAGTTCCACTGCATAAAGCTGATCTTATGATCTGGCATGTTGACCCTTTTTGTCGGGTGGGACTGAAGTATTGGTTTTGTTTTGGGTCCCACTCATTCCTTGTTGGGAACTGTTTTTGCTTTCACCATTAGAGTTAAGAAAGGTAGCTAAAAATTCATCCATTTGTTTTTTAGAAGTAATGTTTGTGTTTTTCAGTTTGTTTCTTATTTCTGTGACTTTGGCATTTAAGAGTGTTTTGTAATGTTCCCTATCAGCTTTGGATACTTCTGGGGCTTTGGTCTTTAGAGGTGCAGTGTTTATTTCTCGAGATTTAGTAAGGTCCTGTCTTAGGCCTGCTTGGTTTGGTTTGGTTTTGTGAGATTGGTTTGTGTGTGTGTTTGGTTTTCTAAAATTTGTATTTGTGGAGGGATTTTGAATATCCTCAGAGGATAATTCATTTGTTGAACTGAGTGGGGAAAATTTGTTTGTTAGTGAAATTTGACTACTAATTGATTGTGGCAAATGTGGGTATTGTGTTAAGTTTGTCCTGTCCAAGGATCTGGTCGCAGAAGCGAAAGTTTGGGGTCTTCTGGGGCCACCTTTGACCTGCTTATAGGTGATTGGATGGAATTGACTGGCAGTGAAGTAATCTTCCTTCATTAGGCTCATTCTATCTTTAATGTTTTTTTGTCTGGTATATTCAGGACAAAGTTTAGAATTACTGCTATGGGGGCTAAAACAATGTATGCATTTACGTGGGTGTTGACAGGCATCGGAATGGAAAGATTGGCCGCAGTCACGACAAAGTCTGGAGTTACGACAAGGAGAGTTTGCAATGTGACCGTAGGCGAAGCACCGATAGCACCTGACACCAACGCACACAACACGGCATGGGGCTGCAGGAGGAACGATAATAAAGGTAATATTCTGTTAGATTATCTAGTCTCCAATGGACTCATGATCGCCAATGTGGGGTCGGAACCGACCTTTGTCAGTCGAGTCGGACAATCGGTAATTGACCTCACATTCCTATACAGAGGGGATGAGGGCTGAGATCGCTGATTGGCATGTGTCTCAGGAGCCATCTCTTTCTGATCACAGACACATAAAATTTATGGTAGGAAACTTTTCACCTGAAAAGAACACGTTCAGAAATCCCAAAAGGACGGACTGGGCGAAATACAAGACTGTTCTGCAGAAGAGAATAGAGGATTCAGGTCCTCTGTACTCCTGCGTCAGAGACACAAATCATCTTGACTTGGCTGCGGATCGCCTGCGCGGGGACATTGTGTCCTCATTCGAGGACTGCTGTCCACTGTCGGCGGGACGACAGGGTAAGTCTGGGTGGTGGAATTCGGAACTTGGAAGCCTACGGAAAAGGGTAAGGGCTCTATTCAAACGGGCGAAGCTAAGTAACTGCTGGGACGCTTATCACAGATTGCTCACCCAGTACAACATTGCAGTCAGGAGAGCAAAGAGGCTCTCTTGGAGAAACTTCTGCAGTGATCTCGAAGGCGTCTGTGAGACTTCTAGGATCCACAAGATCTTATCGAAAGATAGGCCCTCTTGTCTTGGATCTCTTGAGGGTCCGGATGGCATCATGGTTCATAATCCCAGGGATGTGCTTGAAATCATGGCAAGCACACACTTTCCAGGGAGTATAATTACCCGGCCAACTGATGAGGTGAGTGCGAATGTGCGGCGGGCCAACTTCACTCGATGGAGGGTGGCGGGTCGCATCGTTACTCACAGTCGGATACGCTGGGCAGTCAACACTCTAAACCCCTACAAGTCACCGGGACCTGATCAGGTGAGGCCCGTCTTTCTTCAAAAGGGATTGGAGTTTTTGCTACCAGTTCTGACGGTATTGTTTAGGGCCAGTTTGGCCCTGGGACATATTCCAGCAGTCTGGAGCAGCTCTCGGATAGTCTTCATTCCAAAACCTGGTAAGGCTAGGTATACGGATCCGAAGTCCTTCCGCCCAATTTCATTGTCTTCTTTTCTGCTGAAGACTCTGGAGAAGCTGGTATCAAGGTATGTGGGGGAAACGGCGCTTAGGGCTCACCCGCTCCACGAACGCCAACACGCCTACTTACCAGGAAGATCATGTGAGTCTGCCCTACATCAGCTGGTAAGTAGGATCGAAAAGTCGCTAGAGTGTAAGGAAGTTGCACTTGGGGCCTTCCTAGACATTCAAGGTGCCTTTGATAACACTGAGACTCAGGCTGTCATCAATGCAGCCACAGCTCATGGTTTCCACGAGGTTGCAAGGGGATGGATCGAAGCCCTCTTGAGAAATAGAAACGTAAAACTATCACTCAACAACGAGGAGATAGTGGCAAGAACAACTCGAGGTTGTCCCCAGGGTGGGGTCTTGTCTCCACTCCTCTGGAACCTTGTGGTAGACGATCTCATCAGAACTCTCAATGAAAGCGGTGTATACGCACAGGGATACGCTGATGACATAGTGGTTCTGGTGTCAGGTAGGTTCAACGACACAGTCAGGGATCTCATGAATGGGGCTCTGAGGTCTGTTGGACGCTTCAAAAAGCATTTGACACGCTAGACTGGAATGATCCAAAAGCTACAGGAGGTCAATGTGAAAGATATAGCCTTTTGCTGGATCAAAAACTATCTCACTAGATTGCAATATGTATAAGTTGAGAATCGGAAAAACAATTATCTAATAAAGACCAAATCCTAATTGAAAAAATCAGTCAAAGGAATTCCGCAAGGTTCTATCATGTATATATACTAATAATACACCTGGATCGGTAACTGAAATGGCGGAATAGCGGTAAAAACGAGCCGGCTTCCCCCACCACTAGCCAGTATTGCCGCCACTGCGCCGCCGCCGCGCCGCGCTGAATAACAGCTGACATGATTGTTGTCGGTGCATCAGCTGCATTCTTGTTTGTTTACATTCTTTTAAATTTTCAATTATCTATCTATATATTTAAAACACAAAGTTAAAAAACCTTTGGACACTTCGTCTGTGACTTCTACTGGACCGATTTACATGCGGGTTGTACCAAAATAAACGTTTTCGGTTCTATATTAGCAGGTTTTATTCGTATTTCAAAAATATTTACGTTAAATTGGTCAAAAATGAAAAATAAACTTTTCTTATGATATTTAACATGGGGGGAAAAGCCAACATTTTCAATCCTCTGGACAGTTCGTCTGAGATTTCTACTGGACCGATTTACATGCGGGTTGTACCAAAATAAACGTTTTCGGTTCTATATTAGCAGGTTGTATTCGTATTTCAAAAATATTTACGTTAAATCGGTCAAAAATTAAAAATAAACTTTTCTTACGGAGATTTAACATGGGGAAAAAGCCAACATTTCCAATCCTTTGGACAGTTCGTCTGAGACTTCCACTGGACCAATTTACACGCAGTTTGTACCAAATAAAACGTAAACCGTTGTATATTAGCAGATTTTATTTACTTTAACGTTATCTTACTTCCTTAAATTAAAAATATCGACATTTTCAAACCTTTACAATTTATTTATTTTACACGCTTTCAATCAGCTGATTGTAAACACACGAGGTATTTAGTCTAAATACAGTGGATGAGCAAAAGCTCATGAAGGATTTGGTTAATTTTGGCCAGTACCTAAAAACGTTTACAAGTATTATGATGTATTGTCATTTATGAAAAGAAAGTTGCTTAATCATATAATTAACGTTATCTTACTCCCTTAAATTAAAAATGTCGACATTTTCAAACCTTAACAATTTATTTATTTTACACGATTTCAATCAGCTGATTGTAAACACACGAGGTATTTTGTTTAAATACAGAGTGGATGAACAAAAGCTCATGAAGGATTTGGTTTATTATGGTCAGTACCTAAAAACGTTTACAATTATTATGATGTATTATCCTTTAAATGGAAAGAAAGTTGCTTAATTATGTAAAATAGCTGATTGCTTAAAAAGTAAGACTAAATTGTAAAGGTTTAGTTTAAATAAATTGCTCACATTTGTATTAAAAGAAACGGATGTATCGGAAGTTCTTTGTGCAATCAATTTGTCGGTTGCAAAGTTGTAATGCTTTACATTTACTTCGCTTAACAACAGTATTTGTGGCGCAGATGGTAGCGTGACTTACCCCAAATTAGACGATCCAGACCGATCTTCTCAAATATACTTTTTGTAATGTGTCCAATAACGGCTAATAAATGTTTTACTGGTGGTACCGATATTTATTTTAAGCAAAAATAGATACATTAAAATGTTTATAGGCCATTTCAAAGCCTCAAAAAACTTATTTATTAAACTAACAATTTTACAAAAAGGATAGTTTAGGCTTGCTTATTTTTTGATGTTTTTAACGCTTTGTTTAGGCTACTAAGGTTTAGAGGCCTAAGTAAACAATCGATTTTTTATGTTTATAAAATACTAAAGAGTGTCTATGTTACATAGTAAGGGTGCAGCATTATTGTTTTTAAGGAATATGCTTGTAGGCCTACTTTGACAGACACTCCAACTAAAATTATGTAATTTTGTGTGAAATAAATTTGTATTCTTTAAATTTGGATAGTTATTGAAACTTGCACACTACAGCATAAATATTGCGATATGAAAGTGGTTATAAATAATTTCTCTACGTTCTATCCTACAGCCAACCATCCAAATTACAACGCTGTAAGCCTTTCCTAATTCTTGAAAAAAAATGTTAAGAACAATTTATCCAATAGGCCTACAAGTGGATATTGGTCTACTTATTTCTAATGTTCTTGAACCTAATAGAACGGTTTCCTTAGGCTAATTAGGTTTGCGCCTACCTAAACAATCAAATTGACATGTTTATAAAATACTAAAGAGTAGGGCCTATAAGTACAAGGATGCAACATTATTGGTTTTAAGGAATAGGCCTAAGTTACTTTTCCGACGCTCCAACTAAAATCGTAGTATTTTCTGTAAAATATATTATTGTTCTTGGTATGGCAGTTCAAAGAAGTACATTTTATAGACTACCTTACATGTTTGCACTATTATAGCGTTTCATTTACCACTAATATGGAGCTATATCCGTCGAGTATCGACGGGCAACAACCGTGGGGTCTCATAATAGCTACGCTCATAGCAACTACAATTTGAATGTTGACATAGGTACTAAAATGGCAGTGTGAATTAGCGCCTACACTCGTAGGCGCTGGTAGAACATTTCAAATTTGTGTAGGCGTTAACGAGAGTATGACCTATACTTTTTTAGAACATTGATTTTTACTGTTCGATTTGTAGAATATATTTAAATTGTAGCAACTAAAAGTGAAAAAAGCTTTTAGGTCCGACAAATTTCTGTATATCTCGATTAGCAACTACTCTACATAGCCACTAAAATTGAATTTGTAACATAGCGCCTACAGAGTCGTTCGGAGTGAACAGCTCTTTTACAGAGCAGCTCTTTTGAACGACTTCCCTGCCATGACATCTGCGACCAGCAGGGTTGCCAAGAGATGGGTATTTTCCCTGCGTTTGGGGATTTTTTGGGGCTTGCTGGGATAAGCGGGAATAATTATGATGTTTTATGGGATTTTTATGTAGGATGATGAAATTTCCAATTTGAGCTGTTGCTCTCTAGAAGGAATGTAAAGATAATGAACGAACCATTAAAGATTCGTTCTTTTACCTACCGCTCATTATTGTAGGCGCTATCGAGAAACTGAGATGTTCGGTGCTATCGAGAATTTAAGAAATCTAACAACAACTACGTAAAAACGAAATAGTCTACTAGCAACTACACTTTAGCGGCTGCGATATCGTAGGCACTAACGAGAAATTTTAATAATTGTGTAGGCGCTAGTCGAATATTTAAATTTTCATTTTTCCCGCCTTTTCGTAGTTGCTAAGAGAACATTCAGTTTTAGTTGCTACGTTTATTTTCACTTTGTAGTTGCTACGTGCGTAGCTACTATGATACCCCGTCGCAACAACTAGTGATTATGATGATGAAAGATGGTTCTTACTGTGCAGCTTTTGGTTGTATTAGTACACATTCATAAGGCTGAAATTTATCATTTCATAGGTAAGGAAGACTAAAAAATACAGTATTACTGTAGTTTAATCAATTAATTTATTTATTTATTTAAATTACAGTACATAATTACTCACACAGGGTTGGCAACACTGACCACGAATACTGGCTAGTGGTGGGGGTAACGGCTCGTTTTCGCAACATGGAGTTACCGATCCAGGTGTATTAATATATATCTATGGGTTCTATCCTCGGACATTTTTTTTTCATTAAAAACTCAGTTGAGGTTAGTTGAGCTGATTGAACTTTTGCGTGAATGTAAACATTATGACGTCAACGGTGCAGGCAGTACGGCAGGACCTCTTCAATCAGCTGTTGGTGTCACCTACCGTTTGCCTATATATATTCTAGATACTGTGAGTCGGTAGTAGAATAGTTGTGTCATCTGCAAATAGTACACATTTGTATCCATCACCTATAGCTTCTCAAGGAGTGTTTTGATATATATATATATATATATATATATATATGTTTTGATATATATATATATATATATATATATATATATATATATATATATATATATATATATATCAAAACACTCCTTGAGAAGCTATAGGTGATGGATACAAATGTGTACTATTTGCAGATGACACAACTATTCTACTACCGACTCACAGTATCTAGAATATATATAGGCAAACGGTAGGTGACACCAACAGCTGATTGAAGAGGTCCTGCCGTACTGCCTGCACCGTTGACGTCATAATGTTTACATTCACGCAAAAGTTCAATCAGCTCAACTAACCTCAACTGAGTTTTTAATGAAAAAAAAATGTCCGAGGATAGAACCCATAGATATATATTAATACACCTGGATCGGTAACTCCATGTTGCGAAAACGAGCCGTTACCCCCACCACTAGCCAGTATTCGTGGTCAGTGTTGCCAACCCTGTGTGAGTAATTATGTACTGTAATTTAAATAAATAAATAAATTAATCGATTAAACTACAGTAATACTGTATTTTTTAGTCTTCCTTACCTATGAAATGATAAATTTCAGCCTTATGAATGTGTACTAATACAACCAAAAGCTGCACAGTAAGAACCATCTTTCATCATCATAATCACTAGTTGTTGCGACGGGGTATCATAGTAGCTACGCACGTAGCAACTACAAAGTGAAAATAAACGTAGCAACTAAAACTGAATGTTCTCTTAGCAACTACGAAAAGGCGGGAAAAATGAAAATTTAAATATTCGACTAGCGCCTACACAATTATTAAAATTTCTCGTTAGTGCCTACGATATCGCAGCCGCTAAAGTGTAGTTGCTAGTAGACTATTTCGTTTTTACGTAGTTGTTGTTAGATTTCTTAAATTCTCGATAGCACCGAACATCTCAGTTTCTCGATAGCGCCTACAATAATGAGCGGTAGGTAAAAGAACGAATCTTTAATGGTTCGTTCATTATCTTTACATTCCTTCTAGAGAGCAACAGCTCAAATTGGAAATTTCATCATCCTACATAAAAATCCCATAAAACATCATAATTATTCCCGCTTATCCCAGCAAGCCCCAAAAAATCCCCAAACGCAGGGAAAATACCCATCTCTTGGCAACCCTGCTGGTCGCAGATGTCATGGCAGGGAAGTCGTTCAAAAGAGCTGCTCTGTAAAAGAGCTGTTCACTCCGAACGACTCTGTAGGCGCTATGTTACAAATTCAATTTTAGTGGCTATGTAGAGTAGTTGCTAATCGAGATATACAGAAATTTGTCGGACCTAAAAGCTTTTTTCACTTTTAGTTGCTACAATTTAAATATATTCTACAAATCGAACAGTAAAAATCAATGTTCTAAAAAAGTATAGGTCATACTCTCGTTAACGCCTACACAAATTTGAAATGTTCTACCAGCGCCTACGAGTGTAGGCGCTAATTCACACTGCCATTTTAGTACCTATGTCAACATTCAAATTGTAGTTGCTATGAGCGTAGCTATTATGAGACCCCACGGTTGTTGCCCGTCGATACTCGACGGATATAGCTCCATATTAGTGGTAAATGAAACGCTATAATAGTGCAAACATGTAAGGTAGTCTATAAAATGTACTTCTTTGAACTGCCATACCAAGAACAATAATATATTTTACAGAAAATACTACGATTTTAGTTGGAGCGTCGGAAAAGTAACTTAGGCCTATTCCTTAAAACCAATAATGTTGCATCCTTGTACTTATAGGCCCTACTCTTTAGTATTTTATAAACATGTCAATTTGATTGTTTAGGTAGGCGCAAACCTAATTAGCCTAAGGAAACCGTTCTATTAGGTTCAAGAACATTAGAAATAAGTAGACCAATATCCACTTGTAGGCCTATTGGATAAATTGTTCTTAACATTTTTTTTCAAGAATTAGGAAAGGCTTACAGCGTTGTAATTTGGATGGTTGGCTGTAGGATAGAACGTAGAGAAATTATTTATAACCACTTTCATATCGCAATATTTATGCTGTAGTGTGCAAGTTTCAATAACTATCCAAATTTAAAGAATACAAATTTATTTCACACAAAATTACATAATTTTAGTTGGAGTGTCTGTCAAAGTAGGCCTACAAGCATATTCCTTAAAAACAATAATGCTGCACCCTTACTATGTAACATAGACACTCTTTAGTATTTTATAAACATAAAAAATCGATTGTTTACTTAGGCCTCTAAACCTTAGTAGCCTAAACAAAGCGTTAAAAACATCAAAAAATAAGCAAGCCTAAACTATCCTTTTTGTAAAATTGTTAGTTTAATAAATAAGTTTTTTGAGACTTTGAAATGGCCTATAAACATTTTAATGTATCTATTTTTGCTTAAAATAAATATCGGTACCACCAGTAAAACATTTATTAGCCGTTATTGGACACATTACAAAAAGTATATTTGAGAAGATCGGTCTGGATCGTCTAATTTGGGGTAAGTCACGCTACCATCTGCGCCACAAATACTGTTGTTAAGCGAAGTAAATGTAAAGCATTACAACTTTGCAACCGACAAATTGATTGCACAAAGAACTTCCGATACATCCGTTTCTTTTAATACAAATGTGAGCAATTTATTTAAACTAAACCTTTACAATTTAGTCTTACTTTTTAAGCAATCAGCTATTTTACATAATTAAGCAACTTTCTTTCCATTTAAAGGATAATACATCATAATAATTGTAAACGTTTTTAGGTACTGACCATAATAAACCAAATCCTTCATGAGCTTTTGTTCATCCACTCTGTATTTAAACAAAATACCTCGTGTGTTTACAATCAGCTGATTGAAATCGTGTAAAATAAATAAATTGTTAAGGTTTGAAAATGTCGACATTTTTAATTTAAGGGAGTAAGATAACGTTAATTATATGATTAAGCAACTTTCTTTTCATAAATGACAATACATCATAATACTTGTAAACGTTTTTAGGTACTGGCCAAAATTAACCAAATCCTTCATGAGCTTTTGCTCATCCACTGTATTTAGACTAAATACCTCGTGTGTTTACAATCAGCTGATTGAAAGCGTGTAAAATAAATAAATTGTAAAGGTTTGAAAATGTCGATATTTTTAATTTAAGGAAGTAAGATAACGTTAAAGTAAATAAAATCTGCTAATATACAACGGTTTACGTTTTATTTGGTACAAACTGCGTGTAAATTGGTCCAGTGGAAGTCTCAGACGAACTGTCCAAAGGATTGGAAATGTTGGCTTTTTCCCCATGTTAAATCTCCGTAAGAAAAGTTTATTTTTAATTTTTGACCGATTTAACGTAAATATTTTTGAAATACGAATACAACCTGCTAATATAGAACCGAAAACGTTTATTTTGGTACAACCCGCATGTAAATCGGTCCAGTAGAAATCTCAGACGAACTGTCCAGAGGATTGAAAATGTTGGCTTTTCCCCCCATGTTAAATATCATAAGAAAAGTTTATTTTTCATTTTTGACCAATTTAACGTAAATATTTTTGAAATACGAATAAAACCTGCTAATATAGAACCGAAAACGTTTATTTTGGTACAACCCGCATGTAAATCGGTCCAGTAGAAGTCACAGACGAAGTGTCCAAAGGTTTTTTAACTTTGTGTTTTAAATATATAGATAGATAATTGAAAATTTAAAAGAATGTAAACAAACAAGAATGCAGCTGATGCACCGACAACAATCATGTCAGCTGTTATTCAGCGCGGCGCGGCGGCGGCGCAGTGGCGGCAATACTGGCTAGTGGTGGGGGAAGCCGGCTCGTTTTTACCGCTATTCCGCCATTTCAGTTACCGATCCAGGTGTATTATTAGTATATATACATGATAGAACCTTGCGGAATTCCTTTGACTGATTTTTTCAATTAGGATTTGGTCTTTATTAGATAATTGTTTTTCCGATTCTCAACTTATACATATTGCAATCTAGTGAGATAGTTTTTGATCCAGCAAAAGGCTATATCTTTCACATTGACCTCCTGTAGCTTTTGGATCATTCCAGTCTAGCGTGTCAAATGCTTTTTGAAGATATCTTCCAGATGTTCGTTATTTCATCGCGAAGTTTTGCTGTGGCTGTGTTTGTGCTGCGACAGTCTTGCGTTGTAACTGTGAGAAGGTTCATTTATGTGAAGATTTTTTTCTTTATATAGATTACTGCTTCAAAAATGTAAAGGCAGGGGACTGTCATGACTCCTAAATCTACAAAAGCCTCCTGCAGGTTTATCGGGGTGAAGTATGGCTCTGTTTTTTTTCTGTCACACAAAGATTTTACTTAGCGTTTTTTTAACTGCCCCCCTCCCCACAACACTACAGAATAGGTTATATGCGAAATATATTTTATCTATGGTACTATTGATGATGTGTATCTTTAGTCAATGTTAAAATAATTTTCGAGCATAGAATGAAGTTTATATAGTTCGGATTTTCTTGGCTACTTTTTTGTACAACATATCATGGCGACCGCTGCCATGTTGAATTTCCCAAATAACCAGATGAAAATGAAAACATTGATCTGAGTCTGAGCTGAGTAGCAGTTTGTCGTTTCTCGTTTGCTTGCAATTTTGTTTTGAGAGAAATCGCAGTGGCGGTTTGTTACAGAAAGAGTTAAAGGATAGTTTGAAGCAATCATTCAAGTATTTGTTATAAATAGTTATAGTTTTATCTTATTATAATTTTATTATTTAATTAGATTATATATTGGAATTCTACATTTTTTGATGACCTCAAAGGACGAGGATATTGAATTCGGCAACGGCGAAGGCTCTGGGTAAGGAGATTATTGTGAATAGTCTTTAATTTACCATCATAAACTTCTATACTTACTTTTAATTAGTCGGTAGGACAGGTCTACCTTGGCCTACTGGGGAATTTATAAAACTTGGCCTGCATTTGTCAATTAGAAACAATTTAGACCTAGGCCTATAGGCCTTAGCTCATTGAGGAGTAGATTGACAAACATAATTTAAGCATATCCCTATTTGCCTACATGACGTGTTTTTCTAAGCTATACAAAGGCCTACATAAGTTATCACAAAAATTGGTCACGATAATTAGGATAAACCACTTAGTAGCCTAGGCCTAGAGAGGCCTAGTTTCAATGAATAAGTCTTGGGCCTAAAAGAAGAATAATCCTTATGGCTTTTATTCTGCCAGACCTGATAATTGGGCATCTCACCACCAGGAAGCGCGTGCTGTACTCCTGTGGTGTTCCATTATGTAGACTCCCCCCCAAGGGTGCAGAATATGACTGAAAATTTCCTTCGGCCACTGATAACTTAACTTATGGATCAAAGATTTCCCCAGAGATATGTGACATAAGGAATGACGTGCCTAAATCTCAACAGCTTACAATGGTGCAGTGAAATGATGGATCTTTTATTAACCCTAGAAGCGGCCAGGCCAAAACGTGTGTTAAGCGGCCAGTCAATTTCTGCCATTTTTAAGTTAACTTAATGGGAACCTACTCATATGTGTGTATTAAGTTCGTAAAAAAACCTAGATTATTAATAAGATAGTCTAAATTGAATGGAATCCCTGTTGGTAGGCTACATTATTTCATGATGTAAATAATAACATTTTTCGGCGAAACTTCGTTATCCGTCTCCACCGTTATTATCGATGTGGAAATTTCGATATTGCGATTGAAATTGAGCGATGAAAACAATCGAATCAACAACGATATTGAGAAAAGATATGTATCATAGGCCCTAATAATAATCTAACCTAACAGTGTAACCGTAAACCTCTGTCACTTTAATTGACAGCAATGTTTATAACAACAAAATCAGTGGTGTTTGGAAACATTTAAAATGTATAGGCCTATTCCCTCAAAAAATAGCAAAAAAAAAAAAATTACCTATTTGCCTATTCTATCTAACGAACGAAGTCTGCTTCTTCTCACATCACAATTTGAATTTAGATACAGCTAAACAACAAACTTGGTTAGTTTATTTTGTGTTGTTTTTCTTTGTTACAGGTTACATTAGCTACAATTTTTACTTTTTTCAGTTACTTGTTTGAATATATACGGTATTTGTTTTATTGTCAAATGGTTTATTTCATCATATTAGAACGAGAAACTAAATCAGGTGATAAAATCGTAATCGTATGTGTAATTGTATCATGGATATCAAATCAAATCAAATCATTTTATTTAGCCGTTAAACAAAAAGTAATAGGCCATGTCAAATTAACAGAATTTAAATCCTCTTGACTTACAAACACAGTCCATGTTCAATCACTAAGCTAAAATACAAAAATGAGAAAAAAAAAAAACAAACAAGCAAAAGCAAATAAATACATCACACCATGCCACACCATGCACAAAGTCAAACTCAGCAAACACAAGCAGTTACTTTGGTCCATTCCACTCCACAGGCTACTTGGTTCATACATAATTCAGCATTCCATGCAGGTCAGCTTCCCAGTATTCATCAATTTCGTAAAAGGGATTGTTTAACAGCCAGGCCTTTACTACAGCTTCAAAGCGCTTTGGGTGGAGCTGCCTCACTTGTACAGGTGTGTCATTGAATAGCCTTATACCTAGAACAGGAAAACAATTTAGAGTTTTGCTCAGCCTACATCTATTCCTAAATAGATTTAGATTGTTCCTAGTTACATAGGTGTGGACATCACAATTTTGAGGGAGGTTGGCTTCGATTTTCTTTGTTTAAACCAAACACTGAAATATGTAGGCACTATGCACTGTCAAGATTTTCTGATTAACAAACAGAGGCTTGCAGTGTTCAAGGTGCCAGGCATCACACAGGATCCCCACAGCCTTCTTCTGCAGCAAAAGTACTTTTGGTGACCCTGGAGGAATGTCCCCAGAGTCTGAAGCCATACAAAATATGGGAATGAAAAAAAGGATGATAAGCAATTCTCACAAATGCAGGAGGCATATCTATCTTAAGGCGTCTCAATAAATACAACACTCTACTAAGTTTCTTGCACACTGACTCAACATGCTCATTCCAAGTGAGCTGGGGATCAAGTGTGAAGCCTAGCAGATTGACAGGATCATCATCATTACTGGCATTACAAAGACTAAAGGAAATAGATTGAGTCTTAGAGTCATTAAGTGACAGATTATTACTACGGAACCACCCAGAAGCAACATCCAATAGCCTCTGAACATCTGCCCTAGCGACAGAGAAATTGATGTTGCTAGAGAAGAGGGTGGTGTCATCAGCGTAAAGGAGAACACTTCCTGCTAGCCTGTAATAGATATCATTGATAAAAACAATGAACAAAAAGGGGCCCAATATGGAGCCCTGTGGGACACCATGCTCAGTATGGAGGGGAGAGGAACTACCATTGTTCCAGTTTACAATTTGGGACCTATGTGTGAGATAGGACGTGAGGATTCGAAGGGCATCGCCTCGTACCCCGTACCTCTCGAGTTTAGTGATCAAAAGCGTATGTGACACGCAATCAAAGGCACGTGATAGGTCGCACTTAAAACAACGGCCGTTGAATTTTTTGCTTCGAAAGAGTTAATGATTGTCCGAAAAAGAGAGTCCTCAGCATCCACTGTGGATCTCCCTCTGCGGAAGCCATACTGGGCAGGAGCAAGAAGGCGATGCTCTTCAAAGTAAACATATAGCTGCTCGAGCATGAGGGCCTCAAAAATCTTACCAAAGACAGGGATAATAGATATTGGCCTATAACTGGATACACATTCCCTGATTCCCTTTTTGTATACTGGGACAGTTCTGCTGATCTTTAATGTGCTGGGAAATGTACCATCCCTTAGACATGAATTAACAATATCAGCAATCAAGTGGGCAACAATGTGAACACATCTCTTCAATAGATCAACAGACATGTCATAAATGTCCTTACTCTTACTAGACTTAAAACTATTAACAGTGTCAATCACATTAATAGGAACAATGGGTCTCCACTTAAAATTGAAGGGAACAACAGGAACAGAGGCTAGGCACGTTCCAGGGTCAAGGTTATTGCTGTTAGCTGGGACAGTCAGTGAGTTAGATACAAGATCTTTGACAGAACTTAAAAAATAGTTATTGAACTCATCCGCAGAAGCAAAGTCATTGGAAGATGGTGTAGCTGGAGTCTGCTGACACTTGATGTGATCCCAGGCAGCTCTGCAGGGGTTTGCCGCATTAATAATGGAGTCAGCCACCGCGGTCTGCTTGGCCTCCCTCACCCTTGCTCGATATTCCGAACGAAGTCTCCGCAGTTCTGGCAGCAGTTGTGGCCTATCCTTGGACAAATCACTTACAAGCAAAACAAAGTTTTTCATATTAAGAAGGTCTGGTGTATACCACTCCTTTGTGTTAGGTCCCACTGATTTAGTTTTACTAGGCCTTGGTCTAAACTTTTTCATTATGAGCGGAAAACAAGTATCAAAGATGCTCTTGAACTTCTTGAAAAAATACTCAAAAGCCGAGGCACCATCAAGAGTACTGATTTCATGGTGCCAACACCCGACCTGGGTAGTCAGCAGTTCCACAAAATATTGATGGTTTGATTCATTAAGTTTCCTAAAGGGTACCATCTTAAAAGGAACTTCAGGCTGAGGGCCTACCCCCCAATCAGGTACAGTGAACAAGACATGTTTATGGTCAGCTAAATGGTAATTACTGACAGAGGCATTATACATCCAAGTATCAATGTTCGTCAACACTGTGTCCAGGGGTGAATCACCCCTAGTTGGCTCATTAATACTGAAGAAAACATTGAAGCTGCGCAAAATATTTTTGAAATTTTGTGCCTCCTTAGGATAGGTCAAAGGGTTTACGTTGTGGTCAGTTCCTATGACTATGGGGAGTCCAAAGATTATGAGAAACCCTAAACACATTTCCAAAAGGTAGAAGAACCTCTCAAAACTGCCACTTGGCGAGTGGTACATTGTGACAACAATAAGATCCAGTTTATGTACAATAATACCAGCGAACTCACCATGCAACTCCTCGTTGTAAAGCTCAAGATCAAGCGGCGAGAACTCCCAGGCGCTATTGAGATAAATTGCAACACCACCCCAAGGTGTATTGCGACAAAACTTAGCAGCTAGATGCAGTTCGTTTATCTTAGAGTAATAGTCAATCTCCAAGTCCAAGAGCCAATGCTCAGTCACGCATAATATATCAAGGCCGTTTCCACAACACAACTGTTCAAGCTCATTAATTTTATTACGTAAGCACTGGACGTTAATGGCACACAAATTAAAAGCAAGCCTATTTGATACAGTCTTAGGTGAAATTTTAGTTTCAATTCTAAGCTTCTCGCTACTGGCGTCTATGCTTTCCCTAAAAAAGTACGTGATGGAACAAAGGATTTTGAAGGCCTACTATAGTTGGATTTCTCTACAAATTCCCTCACCAGAGTTCCAGATGGCCAGAACTCACAGTTCAGAAGCTTAGAACAATCATCAGGATTTACACCTACTTTAAAAGAACTATAAGTGCCAAATTTAGTTTCCAGTTGAACACACTCACCTTTGATACTACTGTCCATCAAGTATTTCTCAATGTCTTCTTTGGTCACATCGGTCACTATTCTTGATAAAAAGATCCAGTTTTTCTTCTCAACCGCCCTTATTTTGGAGGTAGATACTTCAGTTTTGGTACCAATTATTGGTTTTTTCTTCAGCACAGTGCTATAGCGATGTGAAGAAATACGGTCATTAAACTTACTACTAGAACTAGATTGTCCACCATTCGCAGATTTGGAGGTTAGATTCAGACTTTCACAGTTATTAGAAAGGGGAGGAAAGCTATCAGAGTCAAAGATCACTGAATTAGCAACAGTTTTATGTTGAGCGCTGAGGCTAACTCCACCTACAACTGGCAATCTGCCCACAGACGAGATTTCACTCGGTACAATGATCGAATCACTTTGGTTCGATTGACCGTTTACACATCAACTATCATTAATCGATTCATCGACAATAGTCGGTTCAGGTTCCACGTTCCTCTGCTCGACAGCCGGAACGGTGACGTCATCAACAGCTCCTACCTTACTTTTTTGAGTGACGTCATTACCCGCATGGTCAAACTGGCATTTCTTGTCCTCAATATCAATAATTCTCCTTTCCAACATTAAATAATTAGCATTTAACGTGGAGATTTCGTCCAAAATAATACTCAATGCAGGTTTGTCACTCACGTTTAGTGTTTTTCCAAGCTTGAGTAGTTCACGTCTTGATTTTATTAAGGCACTAACCTCACTCTTTCATGGGCCACAATACCATATTGAGTTTTCACCCAGGGCAACAATTTTGTCAAAATTTTTCTTTACAATACCAACGCACTTTGAATGGTAACACTTCTCACAAAATCCTTCACATATCCAAGGGCTAAATCATCCTTTTTAAATAATTCATTACAAGTCAGACAAGTTGAATTCACGTCCACCTTATCCACGGCCATCACGATCTTTTCACGATATAATAGCAATAGGCCTATTATCGCAATATAGAAATTTCCACATCGATAGTAACGGTGGAGACGGATAACAAAGTTTCGCCCATTTTTCAAAAAACATTTTAAATAATTTTTTTATAGTAGAGTAGGTTACTATCAGAACTTTTATACCGATTTATATACATACAATGGGTACAGTTTTATATAGGCCTAGCGCCTACACTACTATCAAATGAAAGTAGGCCTATCTATAGATCTGATTGGTATATCTATCATATTATTAATTAGGCCTATCGATTCAATCTATACCTAAATAATAACTTTAGACAATCACAATAACTAATTCCCTCTATTTTTGTTAAGCATTTTATTCCCACATTTAGGCTACCATCCAAAACAAGCACTGTAACCTAAATCAATTTAGGCCTATATAAACAAAACCAAAATCTGGCACTAATAATCATAGGCCTAATGAGAAAAAATGTTCAAATAAGTAACATAAGTTAGGCCTATATAGAATATAAGAACAATTACCTAAGTACCAGTACGTATCTTACTCAAATTTGGTCTACTTTCGCATTCAAACTTCTCTCCTGGGCATAGGATGGTTCTTCATGTTAATGGAGATTAGTTTCAATGAATCAATGAATTTTATTCAGCCGTTAAACCTAAACAGTAATTGGCTAAGTCAAAATATTTACAAGACAATAAATTCAGGCAGTCCTCTTGACTCACAAAAGCAAAGCACTACAACTAAAATTCATCAAACCGTGCAAGTCCATATCAAAACAAAATCCATGCACAAAACCATGCAGGCACGCAATCCAAGAAAGAAAAAAGGAATAAAAGATCATAAAATAAATCATCTACAGATGGCACATTTCCGAGAGGTTAGCTTCATAGAACTCATACAAGCTGTAAAGCGGGTTTCCAAAAGCCATGCTTTGATCGTCTTCCCAAATTTACGTGGTGGCAGCCGTCTCACTTGGATTGACATCTTATTAAAAAGCCTTATGCCTGTTAAAGGGAAACATTTCAGTAGGCCTACTTTACTCAATCTACATCGATCAACATGCAAGTTATGGTTGTTTCTGGTATCGTGAGTGTGCACGGCAGAATTTAGTGTATAATTACCCTCGTCTCGTCATGCGTTATTGCCATCAAGCATTGATAGACATACACACTAAAGACTGTCAAAACCTGACAATACTTGAAAAGGGGCCTACAGTGTTCAAGCCATTGGGTTCCATACATGACCCTCAGAGCCCTTTTCTGCAACAGCAAAATCCTATCAACTTTAGAAGAATGTCCCCACAGCCTTGTGCCATAGAGGATGTGATTCTGGAAAAAGGCAAAAAATGCCAGTCTCACAAACTCAAAAGGTGTGTCCTGCTTGAGACGTCTCAATAAGTATATCACTCTACTAAGCTTCACACACAGCCCCTCAATATGACTTGACCAAGAAAGCTGAGGGTCAAGCTTGAAGCCCAAAAGCTTCACAGGTTCGTTCCCGTCTAGTTCTCTGCTTAGACTAAACACAATTTCTTGGGTTTTAGCTTCATTCAAAGACAATTTTTTTTATCTGAACCACAGGGATGCTGTCTCCAGAAGGTCGCGGACCGAGGATCTGGCAATGTCGTGATTTGAGTGACTTGAGAACAATGTCGTGTCATCGGCTTAAAAGAGAACATTTCCTGACACGCTGTAATAAAGATCGTTAATTGATATGATGATTAATTATTTATTGATCTCATGAGTGAACCGAATTGTCTCTTTAGTTATACTGTAAGATTCAAAACATTTTTGTATTTTATTTACTGTTGTAATTGTAACAAGACTGTTATTGTTTTTTACGATCTCTATTCTTCTTGTTATTGTTCATGCTATGCTTAGTTTATGAGATTGTTATTGCTATTAATTGTGAATCTTCACTGGAGACATTATGTCATTGTTTTTCAATTGTAGCCATCTTAAATTATATATATATAGATTGTTATAAAATGGTGATTGTACCGTTGGAAATAAATAAATAAATGATGAAAAGAAATGGGCCAAGTATGGAGCCCTGAGGAACTCCATACCTGACGTCCAGTGGCTGTGAAATACTACCATTCCAGTCCACGATCTGCCTTCTTCGACAGAGATAACACTTCATCAGGTTCAGGGCGGAACCTCTGAATCCATATCTCTCAAACTTTGAAATTAACAGATCGTGAGACACGCAGTCAAAAGCGCGAGATAAATCGCATAGGAGTACAGCTGTGGAATTCTTATCCTCAAAAGAGCCCAGTATAGCCTGGAGGAGCGAGTCCACAGCAGTGACGGTTGACCTGCCCCTCTTGAAACCATACTGTGCGTCAACCAGGAGATGACAAGTCTCAAAATACTCTTGCATCTGCTCCAACATGAGCGATTCAATGATCTTAGCAAAAACTGGGATGAGAGATATGGGTCTGCAGCTAGCTACACTATCTCTAAGACCCTTCTTACACTGGTACTGTTCTAGATATTTTCAGAACTTTGGGGAAAATTCCCTGACCTAAAACATATATTTATGAGATTACTAATAAGAGGGGCAACAGCAGGTATTATTTTCTTAAAAAAATCAACAGACATGTTATTTGTGGTCAGTCTTTAGTTTAGGTTAATGTTAGTTTATTAGATTAGAATAAATGTTGTTAAGCTAAATCTAGTATTTGACAGTAATTCTTTATTCTATTCAATTGATATATCGATAGCCTACATATTTTTATTCGATAAAAATACTAGTAGGTGCTGTATGAAACTGTACCCTAAACAATCAAAGATATACAAAATTTAGGCAATTTTTTTCCTACGTGGAAATATGTTTTGTTAGTTGGATAATTTTTTTTTACTCCGGTTATGGAAAAATACGAAAAATGGACCAAACTTAAAAAATTGTGCTATGTATGTTTGAAATATAAAAATAAAGTAGGCCTAAATAATATATAACCATATAGTAAATGTGTTATATTACTGAACTTTACTGTATATTTATTGTAAGAAAACTTGGTGCATGATAAAAAGACGAGGTGTTGGTAAGGAAGTACATTAGTTCTTAAAGATGTCGCTTGGAGCGCTCTTATAGTCGCTTAGTTCTCGCTTGTATTTTAATTATGACTTTTAACTACACCTGTTCCTGATGATGTTTTCGACAATGCGTACAACTGTTGGCATATTGTTTCCCTTTTGATTCCATTGATATAATTCATAATAGCCCAGTAACTTTAGATCAAAACATGGCCTAAAATCAAACTAATTAGTAACAAGCTGATTTTTGGTGTGGTGATAGTATATACTAAGATAAGTATTTTCTGAAAGTTCCCCTAATTTCCCTCGCTTGCTTCGCTCGATACAACGTTACAAACTTTTTAACTTATTAAAAATACTAAATTATTAATTGTGTACCACCTATCACACCGATTTGAGTGCTTATAGTCATAACTTATCCAGAATGAAAGTGTGCTATGCTAAATAGTAATAACTGCAATAATCATGCCATTTTAAGGCCTTTTCTAGATGTTTTATTAAAATGTTTGATACATTTTATGTGATTTTTGCCAAAATTGTTTCTTGCGTTTACAAATATGCGAATAAAAGTAAAGCTTTCTGGAACCTGGTGAATGCCGAAAGGAAAACACATGAGGGAGAACATCAACACATAAACTTACACAATAAACAGAAACAAAAGGGAAAAATACTTCCCTCCCTGCTCTGATAAGAAAACGACGGATAAGTTTTTTAAAGAATTTTTAAACTACATAACTAAAACTGTCACTGTCCCGTCACTGTCCCGCATCAACAATGTCCTCATTATTAATGGCATTATTAAATTAGGTTTTATAACTATTACGATGCAAATATGCCATTTAATCTATAAATCACTTTGTAAAATGACAATTTAAATATCAACCAGCGGCTTTTCTCAATATCAGATAAAAAGCAATAACTAAAAAATTCAGAGTATTGAACGGACTAGGTATATCAGTGTGTATAACTTTATTTGGATTAAACAAGCCATATATTACATAACACTAATGATTGCTTTAAGTGTTCTCTTGATCTTTTTACCTTATTGTTCACAATTTAAAGGGAAAACTGCATAAAACATGTCGAGTTTATGATTGTAAAAAACAATTCTGCAAAAAAGTTACATTTTATAAAAAATATACAAAATTCATAATAAAACTTCTAGAAAAGGCCTTAAAACAGCATGATTATTACATTTATTGTTATTTAGCATGGCACTCTTTCATTCTGAATAAGTTAAAATCACTCAAATCGGTGTGATAGGTGGTGCACAATTAATAATTTAGTATTTTTAATAGGTTAAAAAGTTTGTACCGTTGTACCGAGCGAAGCAAGCGAGGGAAATTAGGGGAACTTTCAGAAAATACTTATCTTAGAATGTACTATCACCACACCAAAAATCAGCTTGTTACTAATTAGTTTGATTTTTGAACCTAAAGTTACTGGGCTATAATGAGATATTACTGCATTGAAAGCAGTCTCTTCACCAAGGTGATGTCCGCTTTGATTCCCATAGCAACAATGCGCAATGTGTTGGCAATGCAGCATGTGCGCTTGCTTGGAATTGCTTAAATGGTGAATTCCCTTCACCTGTTATCGATGGATTTTTAAAATTATTAATATCTTATGTATTATTTTTCTTTGATTACATGCAGCGTACCCCAATTAAAACTTATAATTTTATTCCACTTTTATTCATTTTGAATAAGTTACACCATTTACATGTGCCCAAAATTTACTCCAACATGTGCCCAAAATTTTAACACAACAATTTTTAAGCGTGATTTCTAGAATATTTACGTAGTCCATTACTATTTCACAACTCCATTTTATCCCTACTACTACTTATATTTATAATTCGCATTGAAGGTTTTGATTATTTTAGATGAGATTTTTCTGTTTGGTTTTTATTATAGGTAATAAGGTTGAAATTGACAATATAATTTTTAATAGAATGACTTTTATATCAACAAGTATTTTATTTAAAATGTTAGTTTAGGGAATTAAAGCTATAGTTTTAATCTATTTTGTTGAAGTTTTAAAGGGGTCAAAAACACCATTCGTTCAATTTCATTTATATCTATAATATATACAGCCCTATGTGTAACTGACTGACTCACTGATGATAGTAATGTCCTGAAGCGACCGTTTAAGATAGAGACTTGAAATTTGGCATGGACATTCTTTGAGATGTTTCAATTTAGGGAAAATCATAAAACTACGATTTTTTTACTTTTAAACTATAAAAAAGGTAAAAAATATAGATTTGTCGGTAACGTAGTTCAGCCGTGTGAGCATATATCACCGTTTGGGTAACGTAGATCTTGCAGGTTTAGTTCTCGCTCGTGTTTAAATGATCTCTTACAACTACACCCGTGTTTGATACAAATATTGTATTTCATACGAACATGAACATCTTCATGTACACGACGGTGATTCGATGCATTGAGAGCGGGTTATTTCACCAGGGTAATACTAGCTTTGATTTTATTATGCCCAAAAACTACAAATTTTCAACTTTCAAATTATAAAAATACCGAGGTGTCGGTAAGGAAGCAGGTTGGTTCTTAAAGATATCGCTTGGAGCGCTATTATAGTCGCTTAGTTCTCGCTTGTATTTAAATGATGTCTTTTAACTACACCTCTTCCTGATAATTACTCTCAATTGGGTGCATAGTTGTTTGCGTATGGTTTTCCTTCTGATTGTTGTGTTATTATTGAAAATGAAGTTTACTGAATCGAAAGCGTATATTTACATTTAGGTGATGTCCGCTATGATTTCTATAGTAACTTTAAATTAAGGTCGCTTAATTCTCGGTTGTATTTAAATTATGTCTTTTAACCACACCTGTTCCTGATGAAGTTTTCGTGACAGTTTTGCTGAGCAGTGATCTTAAGCGTTGTATAAACTACGTTAGTGTAAATTTCAGTTTACAGTATATTGTAATATAGCTGTAACTGTAATATAGCATTTGTTTTAAGGATGGTGAAATAAATTTAATGCACGTACTCTAAAGTAATACGAAAATGTTGATTGAAATGTGAGGTTCTCGTTTCGTTTTATTTAAATTCATTTGTTCATATTGGCTATTGCTATTACTCTTGTCTTTTGAGAGACGATTGAGCGTAGTGCTGGAATACTTTGTTACAATATTATATTATTAATTTTATCATTACTATGGTGAACTCTACGAAGCTTGTGCGAATACTTTAAACATATTATTCTAGTACTGCATATTTTTTGCCGCAGTAACGCCCGCAAAGTAAATGATTAATTGCTAAAAATATTGTAGGTCTTACTACATTTTCTAGACTTTAGTCTTCTCATGCTGGAAAATTTCTTGTAGGTTTTCGCACAAAAAAAACCCTAATACAGTAATTATTCTTAATTTTCTACTATTTGTATGCTGTCTCTCTATATGAATCCCCAGATTGAATATAGCGCTTCAGTTGATAGTTCTGGTGCAGTTTTACTTTGAAGGTTGAACGTGTCCCAACACGTTTGACATCCGGTCTTTGACCTATTTGCTGCCGTCCAATCAGGCTTAGATTTTAGTTTAGGAAACGATTGAACATATCAAGTTATAGAACGATTGAACTTTCCATTCTTACCTTGGCTAATGTTTACCTACTTCCGACGTTTTTTTTAAACCATCTACATATCTGATGACCCATCGGATATATTTTATATTATATTTTAATATATTTTAAAATATATTAAAATATTTTAATATATTTAATATATTTAAATATTTTAATATATTAAAATATAATTTTAAAATATATTTTGTATTATATTTTAATACACACTTAAAATATGTTTTTGAGAATTTTTAAATGAGTATTGAACAAAAAGAACAGATTTAAATGTTAGGTTCTCGTTTCATTTTCACTTTATTTGATATTACTAATTTAAATTCGCTCCAGGTTACCCTCTCGGCCGAATTTCGCATTCAATTAATTGACTGTGTAGCTCGTGCCGTGATCTTAACGTAATATACTTTTATTACTTTGTACAATATTTAATAGACAGTTAATCTTTCTGTTTTATTTTTATTCAGTGTTTTACATTATATTTTAATACACACTTAAAATATGTTTTTGAGAATTTTTAAATGAGTATTGAACAAAAAGAACAGATTCGCGGATCCACCCCGTTATTCATTATTTTCCTTTAATTTTGTTTTCATGTTATTTAATTATTGTTTTCGCTCATTGATTAAATTTTATTCGTTGTTTCTTTGATTTAAACCTTTGTAATCTATTTCCTGAAGTTTTTAATTTCTCATTTGAGTTGGGTGAGGCAGGGGATTATGTCACTTCTTCCACGATTGCAACTCCAAGAGCTGGCCAAGTAACAGAGAAACATTTATTATTGTAATTACCACTACTAATTATATTTATAGCAACAACCACAACTACATTTAAACTCTTTGTTTTTAAACTTCTTTTCATTAAACACAGCAACAATCATCTTGACTTAAATTATATTTTTGTACTTACAAATATGTTTCTTTTGCCTTTTTTAGTACAACCTACTTAAATTGAAGCTGAAATATTTATTTCACTTCTTTTTTTCATGATACGCCAATTAATTCAGTCATATTCGTATAAAAAAATTTTCTACAGTACCGATATTGAGCATAATACCTAGATTATTTACATAGTTATTTATTATTTCACAACTATCAATTATATTTTTAACGAATTAAGATGAATTAGGAAGGGGGTTTAAAAACCGTAGACGATTTTTAAAGCGTTTTATTATTATTAATTGTGAGTAGTGTGTATAAGACACTTTTGTTACTGTCTTGGCTGACCCGTTCTTCGGTTGGAACTAACCTGTTTAACGACTTGACTTCTTATTAATTTACGAATTTAGGGCAACCCCTAAGGGGCATGGGGCGAAGCCCCATCGAGCCGTAGGCGAGTCTATAATATATACAGCCCCATGTGTAACTGACTCACTCACTCACTCACTCACTTATGATCTTAAATTCCTGAAGCGACCGTTTAAGATAGAGACTTGAAATTTGGCATGGACATTCTATGAGGTGTTTCAATTTAGGAAAAATCATAAAACTACAACTTTTTTACTTTTAAACTATAAAAAGGTAAAAAATATAGATCTGTCGGTAACGTAGTTCAGCCGTATCAGCGTATATCACCGCGTGGTATCGTAGATCACTTTGCAGGTTTAGTTCTCGCTTGTGTTTAAATGATCTCTTTCAACTACACCCGTGTTTGTAACGAACTTCGGATACCAATTGGAATTGAATTTTGTTCAATCTTTATGTTTACGATGGTGTATTACTGTATTGTTTGTGGGTCTTATCACTTGGGTGATTCCCGCTTTGATTCTTACAGCAGTAAACGCCCAGTGCGCAGCTAATGCTGCATGTGCGCTAACTTAGAAGTTCATTAATGGTCAATATTCTTCTCCTATCATTGACTGACAAAGAAAATAAATTTACACCTTTAAATTTGGATTTCAGTTTACTTTGATATTTAACAGATAAGTTACATTAGTTGTGTCTTCGTCATGACAAAATTGCTAATACCCCTTTTAAAATATACAAAACTCATTTTAAACAATAACACTGGTTGTTGAAATTTAAATTTTCCCTATAAGAATAACTTGGAAAACATTTTTAAATCTTCTCTGATTATTTTTGGTTAAACAAACATGTCTCAGCTCAATAATATCTTAGACTCTCTTTTAATGTTTCAAATACAAATTTTGGTTTCTTCATATTTTCTTCATCGAATTAACAATATGACGGTGATTTTTTTTATGCATGGAATAGTAAAACTAATAACTTGATAATTGATGTTTTGTGATAAAATATTATTTAAAATAAGGTTCTTTGACATTTTTATGCTTGGCCAGTTCAGCAGACTGGGTAATTTTACTATAACCAACAATAATAACTAAACCCAGACCCAAAAGATGACTTCTAAATGCACATAATCAATTTAAAATATCTCTTGTTTCTTTATTAATAGTTGTAATTAAAAGTTAGGTAGACTATTTCATTTTATGTAATTATTACATCCCTAAAATTGATCCAAGAATCCTTCTTTTGGCTACTATTTCGCTATTATTGGTTATTTTGATATTATTTGTATTTTACTTTTAGTTCATGTGGTATTTTAAATCTATTTAATTTATTTTTTGTAGTTGCTTGATTAATTTTGCGCCAAGTAACTCCTCTGAACTAATTTAATGACAGGTTTCTTATCTAGAAACCAAAATATTTATCGAAAGCGTGCCGTCCAATCAGGCTTAGATTTTAGTTTAGGAAACGATTGAACATATTAAGTTATAGAACGATTGGACTTTCCATTCTTACCTTCGCCAACGTTTACCTACTTCCGACGTTTTTTTAAGACCATCTACATATCTGATGACCCATCAGGCTGAGAAATATTGTAATAACCAATTGAATTAAACTCAATAGTAATTTTTCTCGCTGCCACTTTGTCCGTCAAACTTCCTCAATGCAGTGCTCTCACCTTAAGTCTCGATTAACCCTATTATTGTTGTAATTGAAACCTATTCTATGCTTATAAATTATTGTATTTCTTTCAGTATATTTTAATTTAACCAATAATTCTTTTTTGACTATTATTTCACAATTGGTATTCTATACTACCATTGGTTTACTACCGTTGGATTACTACCATTGGTTGAAAATGCATAATGTACACCGATTTTATGGTTCTTAAGTTGCAACTTTCTTCATTTTAAGATTGTTATCGTTCCTCTATATGGTACATATATGATTCCTGCGTTTCTTGGCCACCCCGTGGCGGAACTGAAGCATCTTAGCCTATACCATATTTTTTAAATTTCAAATATCTTGATTTTGTCCCTTTTTTCTTCTATTACATACAACGATCCTCTATATAAACTTATATAATTTTATTCTTTTTTTATCTCTTCAGAATACAGCTATTACCTCAATCATGTGCAATCACAATCGTACCTCCCAAATTTTTACACAACAACTTTTGAGCATTACTATTAACATAGTTCATTAATATTTCACAACTCCATTATATTTTTTAACGAATTAAGGGGAACTAGGGAGTGGGATTAAACCATGAGCCGTGGGCAAATTTCAAAGCTTATTATTATTTATTGTGAGTAGTGTGTATTGGCGGCTTCTGTTACAGTCGTTGGAGTTGAGCCCTCAACTAGCATGTTCATTGTATGAGGTTTTGACAGTAATTTACGGAATTGGGGCAACCAATTATTGGGTTGGACCCTCCATCAAGCAAAACACTTAGAATATTTACATAAATAATATTTATTTCACGGCTCAATTTTTTCAACTATTTACAAAGGAGGGGTATTAAAACCTACTAATAGGAGATTATTAAAGCTTTCTTTACTATTGATTGTGAATTCAGAGTATTAGATGGTTTTGTTACTGTCTTGGCTGTTCAGATCTTGTGTGGAACTAAACTATTTCAAACTTGACTTTTTATTAATTCAAACTAGGGGGCAACTCCTAAGGGGGCATGGGGGCGGAGCCCCCATCGAGCCGTAGGCGAGTCTAAATTATATACTCCCGCATGTGTAACTGACTCATTGGGGTATCAGAAATTCGTCAAATGTCGGTAAAGTAGATTAAGCAATCTCAATAATACAGGTCGGTAAGTTTAGTTCTCGCTTGGGAATTACTGTGTAGTAAGTGATATATGGGAGATTGCAACCATACCCAATTGTTGGATTTTCAGTGCATTGCTGCTAGTTCCTTTCACCAAGGTGACAGTCGCTTTCCTCCCGAAAGTAAAAATGCCCAGTGCAAACTTTAACCAATTGTGCCTTTATAGGTAAAGCGGTCTATCCATCGAGAGTAATTTCAATGTACAGGGTGTATTGTCTCTCCTGACCGGAAGTCACTGATTTCAAATACAAACCCTCACTTTAAATAATTTTTATTAGTTTTACACGGTTTTTAAGAAAACTTTACAATTTGATCTTGTACGCGTAATTTTAGCAGTTTAGGGAATATTTGCGGTTGAAATTTAGATATTCCTCGATAGAATAACATTGAACAAATTTACAAATCTCTGAGCATTTTAGCTTTAGCAAAAATGTCTTACGTTTCCAACAAAGATTTTCAGTTTGGTCCAAAATGTTTTTTTTATTAAATTTACAACATGACGGAGATTAATGAACATGTATTTAAATGTTTAGTAAAACTTATCACGTGATAATTGATGTTTTATGAAGTCACTGATTTCAAATACAAACCCTCACTTTAAATAGGCTAATTTTTATTAGTTTTACAGGTTTTTAAGAAAACTTTACAATTTGATCTTGTACGCGTAATTTTAGCAGTTTAGGGAATATTTGCGGTTGAAATTTAGATATTCCTCGTTAAAATAACATTGAACAAATTTACAAATCTTCTCTGAGCATTTTAGTCTATGCAAAAATGTCTTAGACTCTTAAATACGTTTCCAAAAAAAATTTCTGTTTGGTCCAAAATGTTTTTTTATTAAATTTACAACATGACGGAGATTAATGAACATGTATTTAAATGTTTAGTAAAACTTATCACGTGATAATTGATGTTTTATGATGGTACATTATTTTAAATGAGGTTCTTAGACATTTACATGTTTGGTAAGTTCTGTTATATGTAAAATGTTCAGATATAATATATGTTAAATTTTCCCCAGTAAAAAAAAAATTAATTTCATGCTATTTATTCTTCAAAATCATTATTTTAAAGTTGCTTCAAAATTACGTTTGGTCCCCTCTGTATTTAAATCCAGTGTTGGGGAGTAGCGCGCTACTGTAGCGCCGCTACTTTTTTTGTAGCGTCAGTGTAGCTCCGCTACTTTTGAAAATAAGTAGCTTGTAGCTGTAGCGAGCTACATTTTTACAGTAGTTGTAGCGGATTATTTCGCTACTTTCGTTTCAATAAAACATAATAATTGTGTTTACATTACATAATTTATGGCTTCCAAATGAACACGAGTGAAACCTTTGTATGGTTAGTCAGCTGTTATGTTTTTTCGCTCGTTGGAATCGAAGATTATTTTCAATCCATTATTACCATCACCAGACGTTCCAGTCTAAAATGAGTACCATAACCACAATATGAGGACAACCAGTCTCGTTCTCTTGTTGTGTTTGTTGGCCACTAGATGCGCTGGTATTATTCCAGTGTTCTGTATTATAGAAACCATTGACTATGAAAACACTACACCAGTGTATTCATAGTCAACGATGAAACTAAACTACTTCACTATACTTAACTATTTCACTATGCCAGGTCAGGAAAGGAATGTTTGCAATAATGAGAAACGACGCGACGAGTCAACGAATTCTAATATATCCTAATTAATTGTTACTCTGGCTTAACAACTCAAAAACATAACCTCAACCACGTTCATGTGACGTTTACTTCCCGAACTCTTTAAATTTGTCCTAAATACTTTACTGAGTGCTTCATACTTAGATTCTGTTTCTGTAGTATCTAATATCTTAGGTATTTAATGTGTTAGTACTTAATATATATTAAATATTTAATATACATTAAATTATTTAATATACATTAAATTATTTAATACAGATACATTTACTATGATATAGGTTAACTAGGCTTAACAGCGAGATTGGTGACAAAACTGATGTCACTGAAGAGGCTGGTCCTTCTTATTCTGTTGTGTAGCCTATACCTGCGCAACGATCACATTCGCAGGGCCGCCGAGAGGGGGGGGGGGCAGTTTGCCCCGGGCCTCAAGAGACAGGGGGCCTCATCTTCAGGCGTTTTTTTTTTTTTTTTTTTTTTTTTTTTTTTCTATCTATGGTAGCAAAATTTAATCTCTGCATAGGCTATGTAGTAACACCATGTGTTTTTGAAGGCCTATAAAAATCTTCAAACCGTAACAAAGTATAGCCTATGACCTTATATACAGGCCTATCAAATGACCTGTATACATCTGTATATAAAATGGCCTTATATATCAGGCCTGTATTATGAGTCTCTGTGGTTTTAAGCTCTGTGTCGGTGAACAGACGTCGCGGCGCCGCGCCCGCCGCCACGTGTACCAGCAGGTATTGCTCGTACTGTGCCGGTATTTGACAGCTATATCATTGCAAAAATATTACATTTTGCAACAGATCCTTCACGGCTTCGACTAATATTGTCGTGTCTGCGTTTGTTGGTCCAAGTATATAAGATAAAAGAGATATATAAGATAAAAGTGTCTTTAAATAATATGTCATAAATGAATTTGCTATATTGAAGGCAAGAAAGAAACGTTTGCGAGTTGGTTAGTTTTTGTGAACGGTACTTAGTTTTGCTTAAGAACCAACTCTGAATTATCTAATGGCTTAGGAGTGAAGTTGAGGGTTAGTATCGAGTAAATAGGACCTTGCGTAATTCTTTCAATTTTATAAATTAATTATAAAGCTAAAGCAACTTATAAGTTCAAAAAGCGTTTAATGAAAAAATGTAATTAATTAACAATTTAAAAATAAAATGCATTTTTATAATTTTCCATGTAAGCTTAGCCATTTCAAAATACTTAAGTTAGGCCTAAAACCACTTGGTAGCTCTCCAATAAGCACTCTCGAACCAAGCCAAAGTACAAGTTTGATCAAATTATTTCATGTAGGCCTTCAGTAAACCTAAGTACATTTATCCTATCTATATCTTAAAATAATACAAATCAAATATTTTTATGAATCACTTAAGAAAGGAAAGCAAATTGTGTGTATATATACAAAACAAACATCCAAAGAAAAAAAAAGAAAAATGTGTAGCCTACATTGCATATCTGGTTCGAACACAGACGGCGACGAGCAGGGATTCACCGACCGTTGGGCCCGGCGGTGGGGGCCTCACACCGGAACTCTGCCCCGGGCCACAAAAATAGTGATAGTTGTGTATCCTTGTATCACAATTTACAATTGTGATAGTTAAAAATGCCACTCGCTTAGGTACACCAAAAATATTCCCGTCGCAGCAGACCTGCATACTCAGCGGATTTCCTACTGTATTTTGATATTTTTTTATTTCCCCATAAACACCATGGGGGCGAGTAGGACTAGTAGGTTTGGTGCCATACGGGTTTTGTAAGTACCCATATATATAAAAAAATCACATATTGTGAATTTAGGTGAGATGTTGTTTCAGTGGTGGCTCAAGTTCAGTCCTTTCGAAGGACAACATGAAGCGGCAGGCCGTCAGGGAGCTTATCCAACGTTATTTCTACCAGCTAACAGACGGGTGCGGTAATAGCACTTGTAACAATGAGCATTGTGCTTCTAGTGGAAAGGTAGGATAAAAGTTTTAGTTATTAGTTACTGTATTGTATTAATTACCCTTCCTGTATTAACAATTATAATAAAAAATGTTCAAAAGTAAACATTTTTAACAGACATTACAGATTCTTACGAAGGTTAGCTAAAGCGTTAATACAAAATAGTTCCAAGTCCGGGTTTAATTCCTTATTTGTTAATATTACTCTTTTAACTAACCTATAAATTAAATTTAATCTAATAATTAGAATTCGTCAATTTGAACTGAAACCATTTAAACCATTGGGCCTTTAAGCCTAACAATGGAGTCATTTTCATTACGGCAGTAGTTTTTAAAATTACGTTAATTTTGAAAAAAAGTTGTGTGTGTACAATTTATAGGCCTATCAAAAAAAGAAATCTTTTGGTTCCTTATTGGAGGAGCTGGATTCCCAAAATAACCCACCTGTCAATAAAATGAGCCAGCGACAATCCACTACTCTATTCCCTGACGTTGTGTCTTGTCTTTAAATATTATCTTACACTCTCTGGTAGCCCATTTCAAATGAGGTTATGTTTATAGTTTCCAGAAAACGTAGAACAATTGTTTCTCTTACGCTATAGTGTGTAGAGAATGAAGCTTATTTGTCTAAGGTGAAGGGGCTGACGCCTAATCAAGCTGCGGCCCAGGCCATCCAGTTGTTTCGCCAAGAAGCGCGGCTGTGTGAGACTTCACCATCGAAGGTCCCGCGCACGCAGGACGCGCCATTCCCGCCCACCCACTGCAACGATTGTGTCAAGCCTCACCCTTCGCCCCATGTAAAGCCATCTCCACCCAGTAAGTAGCCCTTTGGCAACTATTTATAGAAACTTCAATTTTAATTAAGAAAAATAACATTTACAAGACATGTTATTTAAGTAAGTACCGTTTTGAAATAAAATGTAAACTAAGAGAGATTTTTCAATAATTTTGTTTTTACATGAAAGCCTTTACTTTAGTCTATTTTTCTACATAATTTCCGCCATCATTTAAGGCACTCGTCATATCGTCCAATTAGCTTTACTATTCCATTGGCATAGGATTCTACTGCCTGCCTTGAGACACACCCCAATACAGCCGTTTTGATATTGTCTTCATTATCATGGTGAACACGCCTAGGCCTTTGTTCAAATGAATGTGGTAGTCACTTAATGCTACATCGGGACTGTAGGGAGAAAGATTGAGTCGTTCTCAGCCAAATTCTCTGATCAATTCCTGGGTTCGATTAGTCACATGTTGACGGGCATTATCGTGAAGCAAAATGATGCCATTAATCATCATGCACATCTGTGCTGCCATCTTTAAATGCCCTAACCCACTTTCGTACCATTCCATCACTCATGTTTTCTCCACACACCATACAGATCTGGTCAGGGTTTAAGCTGCGGTCGCATTTGTCGCATTTTGCGACACCCACCACAAAAATGCGACAATATTCGGACAGTCTGTCGCGATTTTGCTACAAAGATTTTACTATAATTAATAACAAGTACCTCGAGAATCACAGGTTTTCAAATTTTGTTTTCTGTCATAAAATTATGTCTAAACGTGTTATTTCCATCAAAGTAAAATACAGCCTCAGTTAGTTAACCTCGATCTATGGCCGGCCACACACTGCAACAGGCGAGGCGGGGAGGGGCATTTTGACTAAAGGCGAGCGACAGAGAAAGCATTGGCGCTTATGGAGCCCCACATACGGCAAGAGGCGAGGCGAGGCGCGAAGACGCGGACAGGCGTCTTTAGTAAAAAAGTGCAGCAGGCAAAAATTTTGTTTTTCGTCGACAGTCACGAACAGTCAAAGCGTCCTGCGCATGAGCTAGTCACGTGACACCCCGCACAAAAGTAGCAATGGAAATACGTGAGAAATACGAGCAGCTCAAAATGTCACAGCGTGTTTTCTCGCCATATAGCTCTTATATTGAAAATTGAATTATAAATTCAAGCAGCATGAAAATAAGCTAGTAATAAATAGCTCGTGTGGTGTAAACATTTAAAATAATTTACTTATAATTGCCATTGAAGGTCCAGAAAGAAAGGATTTTAACTTTGAAGCTGCTTTTGCAAAATGGTGTTTAAAACCAAGATTTTTATATTAGGCTATATTATTGTTGAGTAGGCCTACACCTACCCAGTCATGTTCATATGTTGATGTTTGAATCCGAAGACACTTTGGAGTTTAGGCCTATGTATAGGCTTAAGTACTTATGTAAATCTGTAACTTTATATGAACCTAAGTATTTTAATGTTTTCAAAATTAAATTTAAAGTCTTTTAGAACTTTTTAACTTAGTGCTTTTATTTTAGGTAAAAAACAACAGCATAAACAAAAATACTTTTAAGCTGAAAGTATTGGTAACTGGTCACGAATAATCCTACGCTTATCCCACGCGCGATAGAAATGCTACAACATGTTTCATTTTGCTACAAGTATCCAAGAGCTTGTAGCATTTTTGCTCCAAGAAAATTTTTCCCAGCTTAAACCCTGGATCTGGTGATGAATATCGATTGATTTCAGGTCTTTAGCCTACAGAAACTGGAAAACATATTGTACTTTGCAGTCGGCGGGACTCTCTATGAATATTTAAAGTCTTCGTAAACATTTGAAAAAGTCCGAACACAGCGGCGAAAAATGCCGTAATGGCGTTCGTGCGTTGCCGACAGATGTAGGTACACAACGTGCATGCGCAGATCGCAGTGCTGCAGTGGCGGGTACTTACTTAAAAACCATGACTTGTAAATTGACTGCAGTTTATCGTGGGTAATAGAAGACACTTGTCTAAAAGGCTTGAACTTATACTCCCTCCAGCTTGGCTGGCCTAGTCATCATCTCCTAGTTTTCCCAACAAGTACATTCTTAAGCAATTAATTACCAATACTGTGTAATTAATTATTTAAACATTTTTAAAGTGCTTCATCACACAGTTTTAAAGAATATTCTTTTATTTGGTTAACTCTTAGATTTACTTTGTCAATGGCATATGCAATATAAGACATCACTGGCATAGTAGTGGGCTAAGTGATACTGACTTTCAAACCATGGTAGCGATAATGTGGGAATGAATCCCTGCTCTGGCCTACATGATCACGTGTGTAGTAGTGTGTTGAACCCTTGTGGTTTCTTCATTGATAATACTAATTATACAATTATTAATAATTAATTATACATTTTACTGTTGGGATTCATAAATTTAAAGACACGCATAACAAGTTTGAGGGAATTAAAGATGTCTCTGTAATTATTTCTCTTTAATATGGTAACTCAAAAAATGATTAGGTTAACACAACAATAACATAAAAATTAGGGATAGACGGGACCCGAAATTTCGGGAAAATTTTTGGGAGCAAATTTGTCCCGATCATTGGGAGGGATTTTTTTTTTTTTTTACTCGGGAATTTATCGAGAGGCGAGATGATCTATTGTTCAGCTTATGTGTTCAGCTTATCTATTGTTCGACATCCGGCAGTAATTTATTCAAGAGGGGTGTTATTTGCTCCTAGTACCAAATGCTACTTTCTGAACCAATTGTTTTAGAAAACTAAGGGGTGGCTCGTTTGATTCATCTAATTCTTACAAATTAAACAAAACGTCAACCAAAGTTGTGTGACTTTCTAATCAAAGGGAAAGTGGCAAAGTATTGTTAAATAAATCAAAATTTTATTGAATTAGTGTTTTATAATATTAAAAGCATCTTATTATAGTTTTTAAATGAAAAACAAATCCCATTTAATATTTTTTTTAACATTACAAATACATTTATTAGATTTTGAGGTTCATAACTTTAAACTTTCATTGCTTTTTATTGATTTTTTCATCATACACTCCTTTTTTTATATAGCAAAAAATAGCTAAATGAATACATAGAAATAAAAATAATTAGGTCTAAAAGTGTATATTTTCAAAGTTCAATTTTTATGATAATCTCTAAGTAGGAACCTGTCTCAGTTAAATCAATAAGTATAAAAAAATGAAAAAATTAAAACATTTCTTGGGGTTATAAATGGCATTGGTTCGTTGAACCACTTCATTCCTTAGTGTTAATATTTATTTTAATTTCAATTTGATGTTTTTTGTTCTTTTAGCGAATTTCCCATAGGGAATAAGCCATTACCGTATGTCTCATAGTAAGACCTAAGCCCAAGACCATGTTACTTTTTCGTTTGTAGATGCACAGAGACCAAAAAGAAGACACGATAACTCTCATAAAAATGGTCTGATCGACACCAAATTTGGTAGAGATGTGTAATCCTACGTTTATTTGGATGAGTTCATAAACCAGACATATCGACCTACCGGAAGGGGTAGTTTTGGGGCGTTTTGCACCCCAAAAATGGGTTTTTTTGCATTTTTCATATGTAATTTTTAAAAATTACATATGAAAATTGTTAAAATTTTTATTTGGACTGTTGGATTTAGCTAAAAAAAAAAACACACAATTTAGTATTTTGAAGCTTTGCTCTGTGTCCATTGGTTACTGAGATATTAAAAAGTCTAAGGACAGTACATTGTATTTTGGGGCTCCAATGTTAATCTTATGGAGAATAAGGATGTGTTAATATTTCACTTAATAACCAATATTTTTGGATGAAACTTTGTATTCAGCTTCATTTGGTTGAGATTCATCCATTTATGGTAAAAAATCTTGGTTTTTGTGCTAATCATGGCAGCAAACCTGCATACTCTTCCCGTGTTAATCATATGGAGAATAGGCAAACTCCTTTAGCAGTGGACAGATTGATGAAACTGAATATATGGCTTCATATGATCGAAAAAATATTTTTTATGCTAAAAACCTACTCTTAGTGTTCCCCATGGCATTAAAGCATTCTCTTTCCCTATATCTATCATAAGGAGAATAGACATTTATTTCCCTATTTATGAGCATGTGATGATATTTGGTTTACAGGTTTCTAATTTGGAAATTCGCTGAGAGTACGCAGGTCTGCTGCGACGGGGGTGGGGGGGGGGGGGGGTATTTTAACTGAGCAGGCCTTAGGCCTATTTATGTAATACAGTTTTATTTTCTTTTTTTTTCTTTTAATCTATATTTTTTCTGTACATAATTTTTCTTTTCATTCTTTGTACTAAAGTTTTAATATTTCATTCAACAAAACTTGTATAAAATTTTTAATGGACTTTTTTTATGTATATTGTTAAGTGATTTGATTTAAACTTTTTTGGTTACAAGAAAATTTATAATTTATCCTTATCTCATTGTATACTTCAAATTTAAAAATTAGATATTTTAAATCTTTTCAACAAAAGAAGGGTCATTGTAACTTATACAAAACAAGTGGAACAATTTGGAAACAGAATCAGTTGATATTTAACATTGATTTGTCTTTATAGGACACTAAGATAAAAGTCAAAACGAATATTTCCCGATAGCGTCGAGAAGAGCAATTCCGTCCCAAACTAAAAATTCATTCCCGTCTCCCTAATAAAAATACTACAAAAAATTTGTTTGAATAGATTTTCTCTTTTTTTAAAGATGCTATTGTAATCTATTTATTGAGATTATGTGATTACCTGCAACACTGTAGATGCTGTTTTATTTTACCATCTCGGTATTTTCGTTCAGAAAAAAATATTTGAATCATAATTTGTGTGTGTTCTGCAATGTAAAAAGATTTATTAAATCCATTAATTAAGACAAACACACTCTGTGTTGTGTATATCAAGGTAAATATGACTGAAGGGTGAGTGTGATGATCCATTTTGTATGCACTGATCCACCATTTTAATACAGCTAAGCTTAAAATTAATATGGAAATGGGTCTAAAAAGATCATGATATATTTGGGGATACCATGTAATTTTACATCAGAGATGTATGTGTATCTTTAACAATACTAGTGTACATGTTGCTCGAAATAGAGCACTTTATTTGCTACACTGAAAAAAAATATTTCACTTCTTATAAATGAGAAATTTTCTATAACAACTCATGGTAAACATTTTTGTAGGCCTACATGTATACACTTTGCCATCGTTACCAACATGACCTTGGTATTTTGCATATAGCTTAATACCTAGAGTGGCTTACGGGCCGAAGCCCCTAGTCAGCTGCCGTTACAAATTACTCAAATAGTAAGAATTAGAACCTAGCTGAATGCCAATGTTTCACCCAATAATTCCATGTAATCATTTTAATTTCAATTTGAATATTTTGCGAAATCATTTTCCTTTAACCACTTACCTCCGAATCTCGAAGTGAAGACGTAAGTTTTAAAAACCATCGAATCATAATTTGAGTGACAATAATTTATTAATACAACCACTATAATGGAAATGAGATGGATAATGTGTTCAGCAACCAGCACCAATGTCACAATAAAACTTTTCAATACAGTTCAGTACCGTTTACATTATATGGATTATAAAACTTTTCACTTTTCTTGATTAGCCAATCATCGATGTAAATAATTAATTATAAGTTAAAGAAACAGTGGTGCTTCTTGCAGCTTTCTTATCAATAATGACACCAAAATTCAATATAGAAGGCTATAAGTAATTAAAACATAGTCTTTAATCATTGGCGCCAAGTTATAATTTTAAAATCAAACAATACATAAGCCTAAAATTTTTCAGTCAACTTCCACCACAAATTGCCCAGATTAGTATCTTAAAAAGATTTAAATATGAGCTCAAAAAGTACCTCATCGATCAATGCTTTTACCAACTTCCACCTTACCTGACCTGACTCAAACCTGTTACAGTGAAGTTCTCACAACCCCCCCCCCCCCCCAAATGCCTCTGCCTACCATGATACCATGACAGAAGAAGACGTGCCTGTATAATATAGTAACATAGAAGAAATCCAAGACTGGTCCTATGCCAAACATGGTCAATCAACTTTGCCTAAATCTAAATGGTTACGGAGTAAATTTAAAAATATGTTTCCTATGTTATTCTTATGGGAAATTAAAAAAAATCTTCTATCTTGCTTATTTATTACCATATCTTGGTAAAATTTGGTATATACTTTAATTAGGAAGGGTTTAACTTATAATTGCTTACAAAGCCCAAATGGCGGCTTCTCAACCCCATAGGGTTTATGGGGAAAATAAAAGGAATACCATAGGTTGATAAAATTTGTTATGTACATGCACAAGGTAGGGTTTAACTTATATTCACTTACAAAACCCATATAACGGCAAACCTACATACATTCTATTACATACATACACACTGTACCTAAATAACCCCATAATTTCAATGGGCAAATAGAAAAATCAAAAAGCCATTGGAAATTCATTGAGTACGCAGGTCTGCTGCGACAGGGGTATTAATGTTAACATTTTGGGTTTTATACACAGATCATTCTTTGTGCATTGTACATCTCGCTCTGCACATATTTTACTGTTCTTAAAACTAATTGTGTGTGTAATTAACATGATTATATGTATTATATAATGAAATGTTATACTGTATGGATTAACAACTGAAGAAATAATTTAAAGTATTTTTACCTAACTTTAATTTACTATTGATTTATAAAACCAAATATTTTGATGATTTAATAATAACAGCCATGAGAAATTCACTAAGTACGCAGGTCTGTTGCAACAGGGGTATTTTATTTATTTATTATTTTTTTATAATTACAACAATATTAAAATGGTATCTTCATTCTTATTTTTTTTGGTGTTAGGCTATACACACAGTAATTTTATGTTACTATCAAGTTTGTTTCTTGTTTATTCCGTGGCATGACGGAAGTCTATTCCTGGCGCCAAGGAAATGTGTACAAGGCTGGCTGTGTTTGGAATGATGCCACCCTCTAATAGTAAACAAACTCTCTAAATTTGTATCGCTCTGTCTACCGGTACTTATTCTCTTCACAATTGATGCTCTTTCTTGAAAATAATTTTTTATGAACATTTTAATGTAAAGATTTTGTTGTTGGGTAGTGATAAAAGTTTTATTTTCACCATTTAAAAGTTCAATGTTTTAGTTTAAACATACTGGAAACAGTGTTTTAAAATTTAAAAAATAGAAATAATTTCCTAAAAAAAATTAAGAATAAAAATTGAAACATATTAGTTTGTTAAAGTTTATTTCATTTATTTAAAGTGTTCAAACTAAGTTACTTATCACACAGCAGGCTTTTTATCATTTTTACTATTACTATTTTCACTATTATAATGAAAGACCAGTCTGGACAGCGGACATCTGAAATAATTACGTATTTCGGGTTATCCAGAAGCCTTATAGGTTTAATTGACAATAAACTTCCTCTAGTCCGGCACCCTACGGTCCGGCATGCTTGATAATCCGGCATGATTTTCATAAAAACTTTTCTTGATAGGTATAAAAATAATAATCTAAATTATATACTCCCAAATGTAACTGATTGGGGTATCAGAAATTCGTCAAATATCGGTAAGGTAGATTAAGGGGTAATGTAGTACAGCCGTGGTAATGTAGATCACCTAACAGGTTTAGTTCTCGTACATATATTATTGAACAAATTGAAGTACATTAGAGTAAGTTTGTGTTTCAACCATATAGTTAGTGATCAACTAAACGATTGCCATCTGGCTGGGTAGGTTAGCTTGTATGAGAACATTTTCCATGTGCGCCTGATGTGTAAGCCTTGCTCAGATGTAAGTGCTGATGTTAAATCTTACAGCATAGCCTAGGGTGGGTATATGCAGCCCGCACATTAATATGGAATTGCGTGAAGGATCTGACTATTTCCTTCCATTTGGCTAGCAATGTTGTGACTCTTTTAATTTTGAGATATATATATATATATATATATATATATATATATATATATATATATATATATATATATACATCTCTAAATGTACTATTAATAATAGTAATTAACTTGTTTCTGTAGCCAATAACTCACTTCAAATTCTACACGTTCATTGCGTACTAGGGCTATATTAGATAAAAAACCCCTCAAAAAATATAAGTTGATAAACTTAGAGAATTAAAAATAATTTGTATCGTTTCTTGTTTAGCTCTCCCAGGGAAAACTTATCGGAAGAACATTAAGTTACTCCAATTTTGGTTATTTTGAAAACAAAAAATTGGCCATTGCTCTATCTCCCTCCGTCAATCGCCAAGATATACTTTTGAAATGTAATGTAGCAGTTATTTACAGTTTTTTCTTATTTTTAAGAGTTAGCGACCACATAGTCCTACAAGGAATGTAAAATTATTTTAGTTTTTCTGCTCTAGTGGAAAAAAACGGTTGGGCCTATAAATTATTTGAGACGATCTTGGCCAACATATTTCATTTTACTACAACTTAGTTTCAAATATACCAAAGCCAATACACAGAGCTTGAAGTAGGGAATTTTTTCTTAATTTCAAGTTTTTTTATTGTTTTTATAGATCAACTGCAAAACATAATAACTGTAAAATATGCCTGTAACTTCAACAGAATTTAAGGGAAGTGACTAGAATAATTAGATAATAAATAATTATTCCATAATTTACATTTTAATTTCCCAACGTATAGTATTTTTTAGAATAATAGGGATATTTGGCAGGTTACAAACGGTTTGTTCATGTTTTCCTATTTTTGTTCTAGTGAAATTATTTTTTACTTCATTGATCTTCAAAAATTTTCCCTTTTAATTCTACACTGTCATCTATTTAAGTTTATTTATTTCATACTATTTGCGCTAGGAGGGTGAGGCAAGGCATGGCGTCAAATCCCCCGACGTTTCGTTTACTACAGTATAGTTTCTTTTAAAATCCTTAACAATTTTATTAAAAATATTGTGGGAAGATCCTAAACGTTTGACACTTGGTAAAATACAAACTAATTTGGCGAACACAACAAGGGGGCATGGAAGCGAAGGCCTCAATTAGCCTGTTTAGTGCTTGAGATTTTTACAGCAATTTACGAATAGGGGCAACTAATTACGGGAGTGGAGCCTCCATCCAGCATAATACCTAGAATATTTGCATGTTTGCTTATGATTTTACAACTACAGTACACTCTCGTTCATCGGAACTAATGTGACGGACGGCCGGTTCGGATGTCAAAAAATTCCGATGAAGCGGAGTCCGTCATGAGTCATCATTTCCGCCCGTACAGTGACCTATCGTGATTGTATTCACTTTTGTTTTCAAGATAACACAAGAGATTTTATGAAAATAAGGCACTCAAACTTTGAACATGGTAACAATGAACCTATAGGAGTAAAAACAACGCACCAAATAAAGATCCAAAATTTTTATTCTCATATTCCATATTCATATTTTACCCATATTCTAGCAGTCAACTGACTTCCACGTAACACAGGTGCAGTCGCGACACGAGACAGACTGAATGACAGTTTGGGAAGCGGTAGAAACAGATGTTCACTTCCTGCCCCCTTCCTCTTTCTATTTTAGTGCGAATACTCCACGGCCTCGTAAATCACATCGATGGGTACAGATTATGGAAAACGCCTGATGACGTTTGATGCAAAATGTGATACTTCACTGTTGTGCGGATACAACAAATGGAAATTGAAGGCGCTAAAACGGAAAAATTATTTATTTCGTAAGAAAAAAAATTAATGATATCCAGATTTTCAGTTCCGATGAAGCGGAGTTCCGATGTCGCCGAGTCCGATGAACGAGAGTGTACTGTATCTCAATTTTAAGAATTGCGGCGAACTAAGAAGTGGTTTTAAAAACTAGCCATAGGTGATTTTAAAGCTTTTCATTATTGTTGATTATGTGTAGTGTGTATTAGCCGGTTTTCTAAGTGTCTTGGCGGACCAGTTTTTCAGTGGAAATAATCTGCTCTAACTCGACTTAATAGTAATTTGCGAATTTAGGACAACCCCTAAGGGGGCATGGGGGCGGAGCCCCCATCGAGCCGTAGGCGAGTAAGTGTATAAGTTGGCTTAGGATTGGGAGTCACGAGCTGACAACACTGTGCACCTTGGAATGCATGGACTGGAGACAAGTCGTATTCATCCTACATCGGGCGACTCAGTAGGAATATCATTTTAGTTTCATAAACATGTATGGAATTTTTTATTACCGGTATAGTATGTTAGGCAATGTTTTTATTATGTTGGAGGTATTGAAGCTGTTTAAAGAACAAAATACATTGTTTCATTTAATTTTTTCTTGAATTCACATTTTTGAGACATTTATCCTGTAATCCGGAGTATTTTTTAATCCATTTGTCAAGTCCCAGATATGCTGGATTAGAGAAAGTTTACAATAAAAGTAAAGGTTGCCTCTATTTTAGAAGCTTTTTAAGATCTTGCTTCCTTGGCACTTAAATAGTAGGTGATGACGCAATAGACTAAAACAATTACATTGTCCAAAAGGTTTTTACATTTTAATGTTGAAAAAATTTACGTTTCTGTTGTCTAATAATGGTAAGGTGTTTCGTTGTGAAAGACAATATTAGATACAGATTGAAAATAAAGTAATAAGGAGTCTGGATAAAAATTGCAGCTGGAAATTATATCAATGGTCAGAAAAATCTTAACTTAAATAATCTTAAATAACTGTTTAGGTTTACAAAAATGTATTTATGTCATGGTGATTGCCCCTGAACTGGTGGCACTATAGTTAGTTTTTTTATACTATATCCTTCTCAAGAAAATTGGAGTGGGGGAGAGATTTAAACTGTAAACAAATCGAGTATCATATTTTCTTAAATTTGTTTTTTATACTTAAGATGACTTTCAGTGACTCCTAGTTATATTTTAAGCCTAACCTATACCTTGTTAAAAGTAACAGTTCTAAAGTTAAATGATATAATAATAACTGATATATTCTCACTGATATAATAAGATGGTACAAAAATGTGAAGATGCAGAACTATAAACTACAGTACACTCCCTCTTAACCGGCCACCTTTTAACCGGACTCCGCTTTAACCGGCCATTTTTAACATAACATTGCTTTAACCAGTCTTTTTTCGCTGGAAATGTTGTTTTATATCTATCTTTCTCATTATTTTCAATTTATATTGAAGTCAGTTCCAGAAAACATTTCAAGCGAACTTCCCTGAACAGAAGTGAACGGCACCGGAAGTGGCTACGTTTCTATACCTCCATTCCAGTAGATCACAATACTATTTTTTAAAGTTTATTCTTATCACTATATCTTTAGATGTGATTTGATTTTGCTACAGTACACCATGGATAGGTAGCTATATATTCCATATAGGCCTAGTATTTAGTGTTATTTTTCATCATACTCTGGCCATAGTGAATTACAATTTAACGCTGTTAAATGGTCAACGATTTATCCGGCCAACTCGTTTTCCGGCCACTTTCTAGTCCCAAGATGGCCGGTTAAGAGGGAGTCTACTGTATGAAGAAATAACTAATGAAATATGAAAGAAAGCCAAGAAGAAATGCCAAGAATAAAAAATAGGAGATGGAAAAAAGTGCAAACAGAAGACAAAGAAAAAAACATTTTGTTGAATAATGTTTTAGTGATGTTAAACTTTACTATATAATTGCCTTAGAGGACAACACACGTTCAGTAGCACTTAGTACACTAGGAATATACTTCTAGTACACCAGGAATATACTTCTACCATTGCGTGATAAAGTTAAGTCAGAACTTGATAGCAAAGGTTCAATTAGATGTCATAAACTCAGTGTAAGAGCGCTCAGAATGGTGCTCAGCGAAGGTGGTGATACCAAAACCTAATGGGAATGTTAGACTCTGAGTGGATCTAACAAACTTAAATAAGAACGTAAGCAGGCAAAATTTCTTAATGCCAGAGGTTGAAGAAACATCTATTCAAGTAAATCTCGAGTGTTTAACAAATTAGATACAAATTCCAAATTATGGCAAATTAAATTTACGTCTGAGTCAGGGAAATTATAACAATAAGATAATTGCTCATACAACCGGAATGGAATAAATTGAAATACGGTTAAAAACCTTTTATTATCATCTTTGCTTAATAAAGTCCTATAGGCTTACTATATTGTAAAACTACTAGTGGCTCATAGGGGCAAAAGCCCCTAATCATAAAATTAAAATAGCATGAACCATATAGTAGATCACCAATTCTTTACTAGAAAAGTTTTCAGAAAATTTAATTTTAATTTATTTTAAGAATACCGTTTGAACAGGCTATTTGCCCCCAAAGCACTCTTTACAATCCTGTACTATTAGGCCACCCGTTTGTAAATGCTTCATTCTGTCTGTTGTTGAACTTATATCGATCTATGAAAAATAAGTTTTGCAAGAAATCATAGTCCCTTTTATCTATAACGACTTTTAAATATAACGTTTTAAATAATGTGTAGGTTTAGTGTAGGTTTAGTGATTGTCAGTGCATGTTGCATGAAGATGGACTTATATATAATGAAAATTAAGTAATATGATCTGCATTAATGTAATTGGGATATTTCCTGTATTGATGCATGAAAGTAAAATAAAATAAAATAACATAGAAAATCGGCAATGAGAAAAAAACATGACGGATGTTCAGCACCCATTACAGAGTCAATTAACTTCCAATACTTTGTATCATACCCATTTCATTGTCTTGTTTGTCCTAAAATTGAATCGATCTTAACTCCTGTCAGATTTTTTATTTTTGGCTTCACCAAGTTTAAACACAGCCGCTCAAAATAGATCATCTTTACTCAATGTTAATATTCGTCCCTTAAAATCAAAATTCATGATTTTGTGTAAACAAAGCAGATTAAAAAAAATCACTATATATGGAGAATCTCTTAGGAGAACATTTCAGAAAATAATCTTTCTCAAATATCTTTCTTTCCCATTTTGTTATAAAGTTTTTGACCTGCTACTTTTTTCCCTAGTATGTAGGACAAACTACTTTTATTTTAACTCTCTCCTAAAAACCTACAATCTATGAAATGACCAAAGAGTTTCTGAGAAAATTCAACTAACAGAATACCAACCTTTCATTGACTGATATACTTTAAGTTTCAATTAATGTATCATCGTCACTCAATATGATCATTTGACACTTTTCGTCATAAAGTAAAACCTAAACCTGTTTCAATGTAAATGAGGTAGGCGTTGTGTCTCAAATCAAAATTCATCGCCCATTGCGTCCCCATCACGATCAGAATTTATTTCATAATTTGCATACAGGCTGAAATTAAATTATTGTAACATAACAGTAAAAAACCGCAGTCCATTTTTAATAGTTTGTAAGGTTGGTAACGCTCCTAGTAGAAATTTTAGTTGCAGAAAGCCTCAAAACGTCTTATTATAGTATTACCACTCTACATATATTATGTCATTTGGTTATTAATAGTTCTTCACTCAATAGACCTATTATCATCTGTCCATCGTTTTAAAATAAAATCATAACATATGTTTTAATGTACACAAAGATGTCGGTTTTCGAATCCTCGAGCAATTCTTATGGAGGATGTTTTAGGCTATTTCTTATTTCCTTGTAACTTTGTGGATACGCTGATAATTTTCACTCATGCATGGGACCGAAACCTTTAATTTGAGACCCCTACCATCTTCCTGCAAGTTGCAAAATGCTCTCAATTTTACTAAAAATATTTCGCTTACAGAATTATAGGCTATAAATAGATTGCTTCTCTTTTGGGGTGAATTATTTTATCATCTTCACTCAATGTTATCATCTGTTTCTCGTTTTAAAATTAAACCATAATACATGTTTTAATTTAAACAAAACAGACGTTTTTCGAATCCCCATGCTATTCTTATGGAGGACGTTTTACGTGATTGCTCATTTTCCGTTAACATTATGGACACGCCGATAGTTTTCCCTCGTGTATGGGACAGAGACCTTTAATTTGAGACCCCTCCCATCTTTCTGCGATTTGTACAATGCTCACAATTTAGCTCAAGAAATTCGGCTTACAGAATTATATATATAGATATGATAGTAAGTATTATGAACTATTTATAAACTATTAATTTATTATAACAATATAACTGTTCAAATTGCTAAAGAAATGGAATAATAGTACTATTTTGTCAGTGTATTCATAAATTCTGTGGCCATTCAAATGTGTAGAACATCACATTTATGAATAATCATCATAAAAATTAAACATGGTTTTGACAGGCTGTTTGCTAGTAATATTGTAAAACTGACATACAATATGTTGTGATGTAAAGTTACCAGCTGGTATACGATAGTGAAATAAATAGTAACAACAAAAAACCAAAAGGCTTCAGCCAATGGTATATTAGCATAGATGAACAAACACCCTCCACCATCTTTCACCCAATTAAAAAAATAAAATAAAAATAAATACCCCCGTACTCAGCGAATTTCCAAATTAGTAATATTAATTTTTACCACATAAAACTGTAAACCAAATAAAATCACATGCCCATAAATAGGGAAATAAATGTCTATTCTCCTTATGATAAATATAGGGAGAGTATGCAGGTATGCTGCCATGGGGAACACTGAAAGTAGGTTTTTATCATAAAAAAAATTATTTCGACCATATGAAGCCATGTACTAAGTTTCATCAATGTCTATCCATTGCTAAGGAAGTTTGCCTATTCTCCATATTATTAACATGGGAAAAGAGTATGCAGCTTTGCTGCCATGATAAGCACAAAATCCAAGATTTTTTACCATAAATGGATGAATCTAAACCAAATGAAGCTGAATTCCAAGTTTCATTAAAAAATATTGGTTAATAAGTGAAATATTAACACATCCCAATTCTTCATAAGATTAACATTGGAGCCCCAAAATACAATGTACTGTCTTTAGACTTTTTAATATCTCGGTCACCAATGGAGATAGAGCAAAGCTTCAAAATACTAAATTGTGTGTTTTTTAAGCTAAATCCAATGGTCGAAATAAAATTTTTTAAATTTACATATGAAAAATGCAAAAAACCCATTTTTGGGGTACAAAATCCCCCAAAACTACCCCTTCCGGGAGGTTGATATGTCTGGTTTATGAACTCATCCGAATAAATGTACGATTACACATCTTTACCAAATTTGGTCTCAATCGGACCATTTTTACGAGAGTTATCGTGTCTAAGGACACACACACATATATACAGGGTGAGTTTCTTAAAGTGATCCAATAGCTAACTTTTTTATTTTAAATGTGACAATGTACTTCTTATGGGGGACCCCCTTTACTTTTTTATTCTGGTTTCAGATATGTATTTCACTTTTCAAAAATTCCCGCCATTTTTCCAATATGGCGGCCAACTTTAAAATTTCTTATGGAACACCCTACATTTTATGGTGTTTTTGAAATTTCCATGTTATTTTAAGACTTTTTTATTCTTTGTAATTTTTCTCTAAACCTAACGGTTAGGGAGCTAGAGGCAATTAAAGTTCATTTTTAGTTCTATAAGAATAACATGGGGCAAACTTTATCTGCCCATATCTCCGAAACCATTGATAAAAATAAAAAATAATCTGTCTTAAATTGATGTTTTAAGAACATTTCACTAATAAAAATGCTCATTTACGCATAAATTAACTTCTTTCCAATATGGTGGCCAAATATATAAAATTTTCAAACAAGTTTTTATTATTATGAAAAAAATGTTCTTAAAACATCAATTTAAGACATTTTTATTCTTGAGTATTTTTTATTTTTATCAATGGTTTCGGAAATATGGGCAGATAAAGTTTGCTCCATGTTATTCTTATGGAACTAAAAATGAACTTTAATTGCCTCTAGCTCCCTAACCGTTTGGTTTAGAAAAAAATGACAAAGAATAAAAAAGTCTTAAAATATCATGGAAATTTCAAAAACACCATAAAATGTAGGGTGTTTTATAAGAAATTTTAAAGTTGGCCGCCATATTGGAAAAATGGCGGGAATTTTTGAAAAGTGAAATACATATCTGAAACCAGAATAAAAAAGTAAAGGGGGTCCCCCATAAGAAGTATACTGTGACATTTAAAAAAAAGTTAGCTATTGGATCACTAAGAAACTCACCCTGTATATATATATATATATATATATATATATATATATATATATATATATATATATATATTTATTTATTTATTTACTTATTTATTTATTTATTTATATAACATTTTTAATGACTATTATTTTTGGTCTCTGGCACCAAAAAACAAAAAAAGTAACATGGTCCCGGGCTTAGGTCTTACCATGAGACCTACGGTAATAGCTTATTCCCTATGGGAAATTCGCTAAAATGGGCTATATAATATGGTTTTCAATTACCTTTTTCCGTCTCCAGTTCAATGTATGTTGTATGGCTACAACCCGGGTTCCGACGCTTGTTACGCCATTATTGAGTACCTTAGGTCGTACAAGAAGCTGCAGTCGCAGTCACACAATGTTCAGTTGAGTAGACGTCGCCAGGAGTTAAGAAACACATAAAAATGGACACGCACATTGTTCACGAATACAAAAATAAATTAGGGATGGACGGGAGTGGATATTTAGTTCGGGACGGGACGGGACGGGAATTTTTATTTCCCGTCCAATTTCGGGACGGGATCGGGACGGGATTGCCCTTCTCGACGCTATCGGGAAATATTCGTTTTGACTTTTATCTGAATGTCGTATAAAGACAAATTAATGTTAAATATCAACTGGTTCTGTTTCCAAATTGTTCCACTTGTTTTTGTAAAAGTTACAATGTACCTCCTTTTGTTGAAAAGATTTAAAATATCTAATTTTTAATTTGCAGTATACAATGAGATAAGGATAAAGTATAAATTTTCTTGTAACAAAAAAATTAAATCAAATAACTAAACAATATACATATTAAAAATCCATTAAAAATTTTATAAGTTTTGTTGAATGAAATATTAAACGTTTTCTATAAAGAATGAAAAAAAAATTACGTACGTAAAAAAATAGATTAAACAATTAGAAAATTTTAAAGAAAATAAAACCGTATAACATAAATAGGCCTAAAGCCTGCTCAGTAAAAAAAACAAAAAAAAAAAAAAACAAATTGATATTATAATAAATATTCACACCAAGGAATTAAGTGATTCAACAAACCAAAGCCATTTATAACCCCAAGAAATGTTAATTTTTCATTTTTTATACTTATTGATTTAACTGAGACAGGCTCTTCCTTAGAGTTTATCATAAAAATTGAACTTTAAAAATATACACTATTTGACCTAATTATTTCTATTTTTATTTCTATGTATTCATTTAACTATTTTTTGCTATTTAAAAAAAGTACCGTAGTTTATGATGAAAAAATCAATAAAAACAATGAAAGTTTAAAGTTATGAACCTCAAAATCTAATAAATGTATTTGTAATGTTTATTTTTTTAAATATATTTAATGGGTTTTGAAGTTTTTTTTTAATTATATTAAATTATAATAAGATGCTTTTAACATTATAAAACAGTAATTCAATTAAAGATTGATTTATTTAACAATACTTTGCCATTTTCCCTTTGATTGGAAAGTCACACAACTTTGGTTGACATTTTGTTTAATTTGTAAGAATTAGACGAATCAAACGAGCCATCCCTTAGTTTTCTACGACAATTGGTTCAGAAAGTAGCATTTGGTACTAGGAGCAAAAAACACCCCTCTTGAATAAATTACTGCCGGATGTCGAACAATAGATAAGCTGAACAATAGATCGTCTCTGGCGTCCGTGGAATGTGGCCGCGTGTATTTGTGCCGTTCCTCGTTAGCGAGACCGCCGGCCGCGATCGCCGGCCGAGAACGCCGGCCGCGATCGCCGACCGAGATCGCCGGCCGCGATCGCGGCCGCCGTGCCGTTCGGCAGTTCCCGTCCCGATAAATTCCCGAGTAAAAAAAAATCCCGCCCGATGATCGGGACAAATTTGATCCCGAAAAATTTCCCGAAATTTCGGGTCCCGTCCATCCCTAAAATAAATTAACATTAACATGAAAAAATACTCCTACAAATTAATATCACAAATGTGTGAATTCACTCTCCGCCACAATTACTGGTCACCTAGGTCACCCCACATGTGCTGGCACCAGTAATGTGGTGGAGAGTGAATTGGCGCATCAGTGATATTAATTTGTATGCTTAGTTGCTTTTTCATGTTAACTTTTTTAATGTGTGTGTCCGTGTTTATGTGTCTTTTAACTCTTGACCGAACAACGACGTCTACTAGACAGAACATTATGTGACTGCAGCTTCTTCGACATTATTTAATTTAACAAACAATAATGTTTGTTACATTAAATAATAATAAAATAGATCTGGGGGAACCTTACCATTACAATACTACAAGGATAACTGAAATAATTAGAAACCTTCACAGATTAGGGATGTACAAACATAAAATTTCTGCAATTTTACTGCATCGTGTTGCCAGAATGTCAATATTATTCTTATAAGTTTACTTTGTCTGCCTCAGGTAGACAAATTAATATTTGACTCCCGTATTGTGAGGAGCAAAGTTTGACTTAATATAGCAGTTCATCAGTGGTTCAACAGTTAATTGTTGTTGCTGTTGCAGACAGGTCCACGCTGGACGAGGCTCTTCTGCTGCGTGTGCTGGAGACGTGTCAGGCGGAGAACAACTACGCGCTGCTGATCCGCACGCTCGGCGAGGTCTACTCGTCACCTGAGAGCCTCGGCCGCAGCTTCCTACGCGGAGAAACGTCGCCTCTTGACGCTTTCGCGCCGAGCCAGCTGGCGGCCATGCGCAAGGAGGAGGTTTGTGTCAAACACTCTAGAAGGCTGTTGGTTAATCCATCATTGGTTAATCATTTTTGGTGAATTTTCATCATAGGGATTAATATACTTCTACAGTACTGTAGTATTCCCTGTTGTAGGACCATTACACTTTTTTCCATTTGAGGTCCACAGAAGCCCAAAACACGAATCTTTCAATTCATGTTTGTGTTAATTTATTATTACTTTGGCATTAAACTTCTGTGCAAAAAATTTTTATGAAGGTGATCCCATTTATTTTTAACTTAGGCCCTATTCATGATAATTATTTTTCAACGTTTTGTAACCCGAATGCTACGAGCATTAAGAGTTAGAGTATGGTCTTCAGGTTGCATACAAATCAATGATTAGATTCTCCCTAATCCAACTCATATTAGACCAGATTGTTTCTGGATTATAAAAATGCCAGAATAGGTAAAGAAGTTAAAATGGAGATGTCCGGCCCATAAGCCAACCATGTTAAATTCTTCAAACTTCATGTTCCTTTTTCTCAAAAACTGCAAGACCTACACAAATTAAATTTGTACCGCTTGTAAAGCTTGTAAGTGACTTCATCTCATCCCATTTTTTGGTGAAAAATTTGTAATGAATTTTTTGTGTAAATACAAAAGATTGAATTTTTTTAAAGTATTTTTTTTAAAATTATTTTTTATTAGTATTAGTACACCTAAAGTTATGATTGAGTTAGGGTTTGATACACTAACAATACTTAGAACATGTAGTACAAATTTCATAAAAAAATTGCTCACCTACTTTCAAAGAAGGAACATAACTGTGAAAAAATTTCAATTTCCGGATATCGTGAAAAATCACTGATTCTTAAAAACATGTTTTAAATAAGCAAGGCCTACCTTTAGAACATTCCAGCATCATAATCTGGTTCTCTTTTCTTTTCTTTTCTTCATCAATCAGTTTCTTCCTGACCATTCTTGACCTCTTCCTAGCCTGCTTTGTCTCTTCTTTTGCAGCTATTTCTGCCTTTAGGATACGGTTACTATCAATGTTGCGCAGGGCTTTGACACAGTTCTTACCCAGTCTTAAGCCTAGGTTGCTCAAAACCTTTAGCTTAGCTTGGTTGCCTTCATTAAAAGTGAGAACTAGGGGTGTGCGAGTATTCGAGTGGTCGAATAGTTGTGGTCGAATACTAGCAGTATTCGGCTCGGCTCGAGGCCGAAAAAAATTATTTTTTTGAAACTTGAATATTTCATTACTAGCTCGGCTCGGCCAGAAAAATCACTATTTGCACACCCCTAGTGAGAACTGCATAATTTGTACCAAATTTTAGTGTTTGTAGGCCACCCTCTGGAACCTATTTCAATCATACGAGGCATATTTTAAAAGTTAGTACCGTTTTTAAATACCGCCACTGCTGCGCTGCGGTCTGTATTTTGCACATGTGTGCAGTGTACCTACATCTGTTGTCAACATACGAACGCCATTACGGCATTTTTGGCCGAAGTGTTCGGACTTTTTCAAATGTTTAAAGAGCATTTGCTCATGGAGATTCCCGCTGACTGCTAAGTACAGTCTGTTATCAATTTTTTGTCGGCTAAGGTCCTGAAATCGATTCATATTCAACGTGAGATCTGTGGGGTGTAGGGAGAAAACATTGTGGTGGCCGGCTAAAAAGTGGGTTAGGACATTTTAAGATGGCCGCACAAAAGTGTATGATGGTTTATGGCATAATTTTGCTTCACGTTAATGCCCGGCGTGAAGTCACTTATCGAACCAAAGATTTGATCAGAGAATTTGTTTGAGAACAACTTGATAATTCTCCCTACAGTCCCGATATAGCACCGAGTGACTACCACATGTTCATTTAAAGAAAGGCGTAAGCGGTGTGAAGAAAGGCCACGACAATGACGACGATGTCAAAATGGCTATATTGGAGAGTTTCTCATGGCATGCGGCAAAATGTTATGAAGACAAAATTGTATATTTATTTGTACGATATGACAAGTGCTGTAATAATTGCAGAAATTATGCGGAAAAGTAGATTAAAGTACAGGCTTTCATGTAAAAATAAAATTATCAAGCAATCTCTCCTAGTTTATTTTTTATTTCAAAACAGTACTTACTTTAAAAACATGCCTCGTACTATTTATTTGTCTAGAACATGTGACGCTTTAACTGATGATGGGAAAAATGCCCACTAGCGATGAAACCTTGTTAAACGGAATGAAACCTTGTTAAACGTGATGGAACCTTGTTAAACAGGATGGTATCTTTTGAGACAAGATGGAACCTTGTTAAATGGTCACAAATACAGATCGATCATTGAAGACTTTACAACGACGATGAAACCGCATAAAAGCAACTTCAATAACAATAAAGTCGTGTTTAAAGATATAAATTCTTCTTTACCATGAAAAAACATCGCAGATAGCAATCAATGTCGTTTAAAAAGCGATGAATTACTGGAATGCCGGGTTAAACAGATTATAGAGGGTCGGCCTACCGTAATGGACATTTGGCATTGTGACCTAAATGGCCCTTTAAAATTAACATAAAAGTTAAAATCGTAAAAAAAACTAAAAATTTAATATTTTAAATCATGCAGGGCTTGCAACAGGTTATTTATTGCTCTTGGTTATGTTTTGTTAATTTTTTATAATTTGCTTATTTTTTTGGGGAGTTAGGTTATTTGAAAAAAAAATTTAGGGCAATTAGGTTATTGATCAATTTGGATGAAGCAAGTAAAAACTAAATAAATGTTTAAAAAGGGAAAAAATTGAAAAAAAAGTTAGAAATGGATTGGGGATGATTTTTTTCTATTTAAAATATAAAAAAAAATATTGCTTTAGTAGATAATCACTTATCTATTTCAAAATCATCCTACATAATTTTTATTGCCTACAAATGTTTAATATCCCGATAAAAAGCCGGTTTTTGGAATTTTTGCAAGATTTTGGGTTTATTTGAGGTTGTTGTTTGGTTATTTTTTTATCATTATGGTTTTTTTATTTGTATTAACCTCAAGAAATGTTACAAGCCCTGATCATGACAACACAAGTCATGTCATAATCATGCGTAGGTTAGAGAATTGGAGGGAGAAACAGAAAAGGACCAGGACAGTGTGGCCATGGAGCGAGGCGAGGTCGAGTCTTGCTCAGACAAGATCAACATCGACTTGGCCTCATTACGCAGAGCCTACCAACAGCTGTTCTCCTTGTCTGGCAACCTCTATGAGAATGCCCTGGTCCAAGCACTTATCACTCTCTCAGGTTGGTCAAACTATTTGGAAATCTTTCTACAACATTTCAATTTTTTAAATATTTTAATTCAACATTGCTAATAATTTTCTCACAATGTAATGCAGAACATTTTTTATCTTTCTGTGATGGCAAGCAATATACGAAAAAACCTTCTTAGGCGGAGACTACAAAAACAACTGTATATGATTGCAATTTTGAAAGTAATTACGTAAGTTAATACAATTGAACCTTGATACATGGAACCTGAACGGGAATGTGAAAATTTCATAATATCAAGGTCTTTGATATAGGCTACTGATGCTTGTTATATTAAGGTGATTTTTGACCATTTTAGATATACTGAGGTTCGCCATGACCATCCATCACTTATTTTCGATATGCCAATATGGTATTTCTGTCATTGGATATGTAAGTGTAAATGAAAAAATTTTAAAGGGGGGTTTTTGAGAAAATGATTCCGTGTTGATTGCAGAGAACATGGAGCTAGACTTGAAGATGTCCGGGTGTGGGAGAGAGGGCGGAGGCGGGTGTCCGCTGGAGACACTGCTAAACGCTCTCATCATCGCACTGGAGATCCCCACACTGGGCGGCTCCGACTACCTGGAGCTGGCACTGCCTCGTCTGTGTAGAGCGGCTGCCCTGCTGCCGATACCAGCACAGGTAAGCCATTCCTAACCCAATCCATTATAGCTGAAAGAAGACAGTTTTCTGACTTTTTTTTATAAAAAGGAATGAACTTAAGGATTGCCATGTTGGTAACACAATGTACACCATAGTATTCCTAACTACTTATTTCAACCCTCATGATTTTATTATTTTTTTTTTTTTTTTTTTTTTTTTTTGTATGTGCTAAATCCCCAAAAGTATACTATTTTAATTGATTATATAGAAAATCATTAAAAGTCTATCTTAGACTATTTTTATGTTAGTCTAAATCAATTGCCTTAGGCCCTATAGCTGAGCACTATAGAACATTAGTGATATAAAAATTTGATGAAAGAGATATTGAAAAGAAACACTAATTGATAATTTAAAATTATAATTTCAAATGATTCCATTTAAGTGAGTTTTGTACAGGCAAGGCTGGCGAGGATATGGGCGCGCCACTGTCCCGACCGACTCAAGAGTCTACTGGAGGCTCTGCAACAGCTCATCACTCTGAGGGTCATTACCGGACTGGGGGCTTCTCGCTTCACCAGAGACTACTGTGTCCAAGATGAAGACACCATCACCGCCCCCACCAAGCTTATGAAGGTACAAACCTACCTCATAACCTTGAGAAAATATTAGGCTTTTTCAGGTAACATAGAAACAAAAGATAATATAATAATTTGTTTTTAGTTAGTGTTTCACCATAGATGAAATAGAAATTAATTCAATGTGTCGGTTACAGGAGATTCCCGCAAACCTGGACTTTAACTTGAAATGTTGATAACTCGGAAAGCCTGCCAGAGCAGTTAAGTGCACTGGATTTTAAGGTGCTAAGCGCCATGACATTGGTCTGAACACGATGTAGTGTTTTTTTAAGTTTTTTTTTAACAGATAAGGCTTAAGTTTTCAGTTTTTGTATTATGAATATTATGCAATAAATACATGTTTTTTTTGTTTTATTTTATTTTGGCATAACATAAACTATTTCTTTAACTATAACATAAACTTTTTCTTATGTTTACTCCTTTTGCAATAACTGGGAATTCTCCCAAAGCCGGACATCATTCAGCCCACATTAGTCCGTGTTTGCGGGACTCTACTGTAACACGTTACAGATTATGTTCTGTATTTTGTACTTTTTAGCGAGTTTCCCCTAGGGAATAAGCTATTACCGTAGGTCTCATGGTAAAACCTAAGCCCGGGACCATGTTACTTTTTCGTTTTTAGGTGCCCAGAGACCAAAAATAATAGTCATTATATATATACGAGGGCTATTCAGAAAGTAAAGAACGTTTCCGCCTCACGTCGCTAGGCGCGCGCGTATCACCTATATTAGGATATGAGAGCACTCGGGGTCTCAGTGGCTATCCAGCCGTGACACTAGGAGCATCGTCGCACTGCTAGTTTTCTTTATTTTTAAATTAAAAATGGCCGCTCCCGTAAAAAATGCCGCCAGTTGCGAAGTGCGATCGATAACACGGTTTTTGTTGGCAAAAAATTTAAAACCGATAGAGATTTATCGATTTTTATTCCTTTAATTTCAACACAGCAAAGTCCGTGAAACTTGAGGGAAAGATAACGAAAGCTCCGTAATGGAGGAGCAGTGGGTTTCACGGATCTTCTCGTCAACTTTAGTGACCAGTTCGTCAGTCAAAATGCCCGGTCGTCCACTCTACTGCTCATCAAGTACTGGTTCGGTCATTTGTAAACTGAATACACAACTTACGCACAAAACTTTCATTCAAGACATTGTTCCCATACACCTCGCACACTTTTCGATAAATCTTTATCGGTTTTAAGGGTTTTGCCAACAAAAATCGTGTTACCGATCGCACTTCGCAACTGGCGGCATTTTTTACGGGAGCGGCCATTTTGAATTTAAAAATAAAGAAAACTAGCAGCGCGGCGATGCTCCTAGGATCACGCCTGGATAGCCACTGAGGCCCCGAGTCCTCTCATACCCTAATGTAGGCTATACGTGCGCACCTAACAGCGCAAGACGGAAACGTTCCTTACTTTCTGAATAGCCCTCGTATATATATATATGTATGTATGTATGTTCCCTAGACACGATAACTCTCGTAAAAACAGTCAGATTGACACCAAATTTGGTGGTGGAGATGTGTAATCCTACATTTATTCGGATGAGTTCGTAAACCAGACATAATGACCTACCGGAAGGTGTAGTTTTGGTGTTTTTTGTACCCCAAAAAGGTGTTTTTTTTTGCATTTTTCATGAGTAATTTTTATTTTGACCATTGGATTTAGCTAAAAAAAAAAACACAATTTAGTATTTTGAAGCTTTGCTCTATGTCCGTTGGTTGCCGAGATATTAAAAAGTCTAAAGACAGTACATTGTATTTTGGGGTTCTAATGTTAATCTTATGGAGAATAACGATGTGTTAATATTTCACTTATTAACCAATTTTTTTTTTATGAAACTTGGTATTCAGCTTTATTTGGTTGAGATTCATCCCTTTAAGGTAAAAAATCTTGGTTTTTGTGCTTATCATGGCAGCAAACCTGCATACTCTTTTCCATGTTAATCATATAAAGAATAGGCAAACTCCTTTAGAAATGGACAGATATTGATGAAACTTAGTATATGGCTACATATGGTCGAAATAAATTTTTTTGTTGTTGCTAAAAACCTACTTTTAGTGTTCCCCATGGCAGCGTACCTGCATACTCTTTTCCTATAGTTATCATAATTTTAGAATAGACATTTATATCCCTATTTATGAGCATGTGATTATATTTGATTTAAAGGTTTATCTGGTCAAAGTTAATATTACTTATTTGGAAATTCGCTGAGTACGCAGGTCTGCTGCGTCGGGGGTATTATATTAAATTAGTCAGCCAAAAAACACTCAGAACTTCCAAGATGGATTTTTAAACCTCCATTACAAACATGGTTAAAAAAATCAAGTAGTTGAACATCCCGTCAAAATGATTAAGGAGCACACTTACTGCTTGGAAATGTGATAGAAAAAAATAGTGGTCCAAAGTGTTCATGATGGTTATATTTATTACGGAACCTGTATATTTGGTATTGGACTGCTGTCTTTTCATAATTGAGCTCGGAGTAGCACAATTGACCTCATAAATAAATCTCATTAAATCACCCTCAAAAATATTTATGTGAAAGTGTCTTCAGTTGAGAATAATTTAAAATGCAAGACCTGACAGATCTCCTCGCTATTGTTCATTGTCATTGTCACCAGATCATCTACTACGCCAACCTGCTGGCAGGAGAGCTGGAGCCGCCGGACACCACGATAGAGGAGGATGCTCCAGACGACGACTACCTCTCGCTGCACAAGAGCCCGCGGCAACCTCAGGCCCAGGATCCACTCTCTCAGGTACCACACGCTAGGGCCTGTTTAGACTAGTATAGGAGAGCTGGAGCCGCCGGACACCACGATAGAGGAGGATGCTCCAGACGACAACTACCTCTCGCTGCACAAGAGCCCGCGGCAACCTCAGGCCCAGGATCCACTCTCTCAGGTACCACACGCTAGGGCCTGTTTAGACTAGTATAGGAGAGCTGGAGCCGCCGGACACCATGATAGAGGAGGATGCTCCAGACGACAACTACCTCTCGCTGCACAAGAGCCCGCGGCAACCTCAGGCCCAGGATCCACTCTCTCAGGTACCACACCCTAGGGCCTGTTTAGACTAGTATAGGAGAGCTGGAGCCGCCGGACACCACGATAGAGGAGGATGCTCCAGACGATGACTACCTCTCGATGCACAAGAGCCCGCGGCAACCTCAGGCCCAGGATCCACTCTCTCAGGTACCACACGCTAGGGCCTGTTTAGACTAGTATAGGAGATCTGGAGCCACCGGACACCATGATAGAGGAGGATGCTCCAGACGACAACTACCTCTCGCTGCACAAGAGCCCGCGGCAACCTCAGGCCCAGGATCCACTCTCTCAGGTACCACACGCTAGGGCCTGTTTAGACTAGTATAGGAGATCTGGAGCCACCGGACACCATGATAGAGGAGGATGCTCCAGACGACAACTACCTCTCGCTGCACAAGAGCCCGCGGCAACCTCAGGCCCAGGATCCACTCTCTCAGGTACCACACGCTAGGGCCTGTTTAGACTAGTATAGGAGATCTGGAGCCACCGGACACCATGATAGAGGAGGATGCTCCAGACGACGACTACCTCTCGCTGCACAAGAGCCCGCGGCAACCTCAGGCCCAGGATCCACTCTCTCAGGTACCACACGCTAGACTAGTATTACTAGTCCCTGGACTGGTATTACTAGTGAATTTTACAAGTCTGTGTTTCATAAACTTACAAGAGTAAAATAATAGTTACTAGTGTAGGAACTAGTAATACTAGTGGTGTTTATCAGTGTCGACTAGTTTTTGTTTCATTAAACTCTACATTAGTTTTTTTTTTTTTTTTTTTTTTTTTTTTTTTTTTTTTTAGGGAGTTTAAAAACCATTTTTCAATGTTTTGAAAAATTAATTTCGTGGTCTATTTTAAGGGCAGTGATTTTTTGGATTTGCAGGGAGTTTTTTTTCAGGATTTAATTGATGGGAAATAAAAATAATAAGAACATTAAAACTAAATTTATTTTTATTAAAATTACAAGTTATCAGTTTAAAAATGGTAAAAATGTTAGGTATGCCATTCTTAGTATAAATTTTGTTACACACTATTTAATTATAGTGATAATATTTAAGCTTCATTACGTTAAGTATTTGTGCTTTACTTCCTTTATTATTGCCATTATTTTAATGGATTGGTATTATCCCTAAAATCATCACTTGTTGAATCAAACAGGCCAAGTACCGTAGTTCTGAACATAATTTTTAATCAAAAAATTTTCTTTAATTCTAAATACAGTATTGTAACAAAACAGAATTAATTAAATAGATAAAAAATGTTACTTTATTGAATACTTATAAACATTGTATTTTTTGGAGTTAGATATTATATATTTTAGACGTCGGGATTTTATTTTACACAATACCAATATATACACATTATAAAACGAATAAGCTAATTAAGTTTAACACTGAGAAATTTTTGGCAAACTATGTTCCTTAAGTTAATAGTAAATGTATTTACTCAAAATATGTTATTGGCCATATTGTAATACTATAAAAAATTGCTGTAGTACTTTTACTAAGTAATAATGACATTAAAATAGTATTGGCTGTAATTTAATAATTTTCAGTAGGCCTAGCGATAAAAATCTTAAAACTTACTGTTGATTTCACCAATAAATTTGGCGTTGAAGTGAACTTTATTCCAGCCCAAATATCAAATCCATTTTAGTCGTGCCTATGCATTTTAGTTAAATTGCCTATGATCACCATGCCTATGACCATACTCACAACCTATAAAATAATTATTTTCATTTTAAAACCTTTATAATACCATTAATTTTGGCAAAAACGTAAAAAATTTTTTGTTTCTTGTAGCCTACGTACAATATATGATTGTACGTCCTATATTATATGTACGTATAATATAGGAGGTTTATCTAATCACTTTTCATTTATAACTTGCCGGTTTAATTTAAAGAATAAAATAAAAGACATGCAAAAAATTCATTACATATTTATATAACCTAAAAGTCACTTAAAACTTTTAAGAATCAATTAGAAGTTAAAAAAACACGATTAAGTGCGTAGCCGCATTAATACGGTGAGTGGCAGTGGCCACGTGGTAGCCAAAGTAAACAATGAAAACTCAGAACATTTAAAACTTTGTTGTACATTTAATAGGCATACGCATTAGCTGAAAATGAATAATTCTTGATTTTGAGAACTTTTTTTGTTATAAAAACATCCCAAAATATGTACTGGTTTAATAAATTGTTTTAGTCCTATGTTAAATATTGAAAAATCTTGTAAATGAGGTTATGTTCACAGTGCCAGAGCGGGTGATCAGCTGCGTCAGCTGACTAGTTAATTTGATCACGTTACTCGTAAAAACCACTAGTAGTTACAAGTGTCTGAAAAATGTTTATGAAACAGAAATTACTATTACTGTTGAAAGAAGGACTAGTAAGTAATAGACTAGTAACTTGTAAACTAGTAGTTTTATGAAACAAGCCCTCTATTGTCATCTAATGTGTGAATAGTTTAGAGATTCTATAGTGGAACACTTGTCTTAGACATTCCAGTTGGAGGAAAATACATAGGACCACAGCTATGTAAGAGTGTGTAAGAGTATGTAAGAGTGTGAGGTGTTCTACTGAGGTCGACTAATATGGAAGTACTGGTTATTAGATTAACTATTGTGGTTTTAAGTACTCAACTCATGTTTTTCATGTGTAATGGGATCAATTCATCATTTTATGAGTTAGTTGTCCTATCTTTATAGGTTCTTTCAAATGAATATTATTTAATTTTTATAAGGAGCATCATAGGTAATGACAGCCATACTTGTGATGAATAAAGCCTCATATAAGTAACCAATCAACAATGATAAGTATTGTATGTTTAGTAAATGTTTTTTTGTTTTTTATTTTTTTATTGGAAAACCATGTTTGTATCAATTTTTGAACAAGGAGTTAGATTGACTTTATTTTGTTCTTTCTTGAATATATTAGAAAGTTGTTTCCTTGGATTAAATTAGTTTTAGATGAACCCACAATGCTGTTAAAATTACTGTCGTAAACATGTGTAGCGCATCAAAATTTTTTTTGGCTGTTTGAAAATGTTCTTCAACAAGAAACTGGACAAATACCTGCCCATTGATTGTGTGTCATCTGTCAGTCTGTTACATAATTTCTTAGTGTTGTTGAATGACTACAACACTGGTTATTACTTAGGTTATTTATGTTACTGACATCAGTAATTCAAGTATTAATTATTGGTTGGTCACCCTGGTATTTTTGTACCCATAGGAGCTCAAGGTGAACGTTTTAGAGTGTCGGAGGCCTTACCTGCCTTTCTCCGAGTTCTATAACGAGCCCTTGTCCGATGCTGTGGAAATGGACAAGGACTTTGCCAACTACAAGAGCAGTGAAGGTGAAAACAACATCGCCAACACCAAGTTCAGCTTTATGAGGTAAAACGAGCTAAGGGTAAACTTCTCTTACTCTGATTCTGCTTTATCTCAGGAGAGTGGTTTTTAATTTCCTGGCAATACAAATATAAAAAAACAAATTTGCAACAATTCTTTTAACCTTTTGAGTCTACTGCTTAAATATAGAAAAAATCAAATGTTGTTGCAGCTTTCTTAAAATAGCATATAAGAAATTGTATTATGACATATTTTAAATTTCTTAAATTAGATTTCATTTGATCCAGTTCTTCAATTAGTCACACTTTCACCAGTGACTACAGTCCCTATTAATTATTAATATTAGTGAAGTATTAGTGAAGAATATAAATACGTGTATGGCTGAATGCCTTGTCTACCTTCCTGACAAAGATCATCATATTCTTTTGTCAGGATTTTAATGCACAAAGGGAGGTGGGTCTTATCCTGAACCCATGGCCAGCCCTAGGTTTTCTAGGGGGGTACCTATCAAGGCAAAAGTCTGGATAGGCGCCTCCCTCTCTTTACAACCACTCAAGCTGTTTCTGTTGTTTCTGCTGTGTCGTTATTACAAATTACTGTGTAAAAAAACTTTTAAAATAAAAATAGATTTTGATTATTAATTTATTAATAGATAAAGCATTTGGAATAAAAAAATTTAAAAGAACTATATATAATTTACTATAAAATAATTTGCAGGACAATCAGTTATCCATTACGAAGGTGCGAAGTTCCATTTCAGACATAAAAAAATCAGTTTAATGTAAGGGCTCCTAGTTAAGTTTCTTAACCCTCGAGAGGTCGCTTAAAATTTAAAACCCCGTCTCTCGCTCAAGGAGGTTTCCTTCGGGTTTTAAATAAATGCACAAAATGTATTCTAAATACTTTTATTGTTTGAAGTAAAAACAGAAAATGATTATAAAATAGATTTCACGCTATATCCCTGCAAAACAGAGCAAGAATAGTAAAGTTAATGTACCGTAACAAATGTGATTATTATATCTATTATGGATTATACAAAGCATGTTTCACTTTTTTTACTTAAAACTTAATATTTTTTAATAACAGTTTTGTCAAATAGTATAAAAATAGTAGGGATGGACGGGAATGGATTTTTAGTTTGGGACGGGACGGGACAAGAATTTTTATTTCCCATCCAATTTTGGGACGGGATCGGGACGGGATTGCTCTTCTCAACGCTATCGGGAAATATTCGTTTTGACTTTTATCTGAGTGTTGTATGAAGACAAATTAATTAATGTTAAATATCAACTAGTTCTCCTTCCAACTTGTTCCACTTGTTTTTGTATAAGTTACAATGAATGTCCTTTTGTTGAAAAAATTAAAATATATAGTTTTGATATTTGCAGGATGCAATAAGATCATGGGAAAGTATAAATTTTATTTTAATTAAATAAATTATAGTTGAATCACTAAACACACATAAAGGAAAAATTTTGCCCATGTCTTATTTAATACAAGTTTTGTTTAATGAAATATTAAACGTTTGGTACGAAGAATAAAAATAAACATTATGTGCGGCACTGGAACGCAAAAAATATAGATTAAAACAATCGGAAAAATTGTAAAGAAAACAATACTATATTACAATGAATAAGGCCTGCTCAGATAAAAAAGAACAAAAAATCACAAATTGAAATTAGAATAAATATTAACACTCAGAAAAGAAGTTGTTCAACAAGCCAATGCCATTTATAACCATAAGAAATATTTTGCCAATTTCTTTTTTATATTCATTGATTTTACTGAGACAGTTTCTTACTTGAAGAATATAAATAAGAAAATTTAAGTGAGAAATTATAAACTATTATACTTTTATTGTTATTTACATGAATTCATTTAACTATTTTTTGCAACTTCAGAAAAAAAATTAAGGAGTGTTTGATGGAAAAAATTATAAAAATGTAAATTTAAACCCTAAAATCTAATAAATATAAGCAATAGCTAAGCCGTGTTTTCCTCGTTAGCGAGATTGTCGGCCGCGATCGCCGTCCTCGTTAGCGAGATCGTCGCCGCGACAGCCGTCCTCGTTAGCGAGATCGTCGCCGCGATCGCCGTCCTCGTTAGCAAGATTGTCGGCCGCGATAGCCGTCCTCGTTAGCGAGATCGTCGCCGCGATAGCCGTCCTCGTTAGCGAGATTGTCGGCCGCAATCGCCGTCCTCGTTAGCGAGATCGTCGCCGCGATAGCCGTCCTCGTTAGCGAGATCGTCGCCCGCGATAGCCGTCCTCGTTAGCGAGATCGTCGCCCGCGATAGCCGTCCTCGTTAGCGAGATCGTAGGCCGCGACAGCCGTCTTCATTAGAGAGATCGTCGGCCGCGAACGCCGTTCTCGTTAGCGAGATCGTTGGCCGCGATCGCCGTCCTCGTTAGCGAGATCTTCAGCCGCGATCGCCGTTCTCGTTAGCGAGATCGTCGGCCGCTGTTCGGCAGTTCCCGTCCCGATAAATTCCCGAGTATAAAAAAATCCCGCCCGATGATCGGGACGAAAATTTCCCGAAAATTTTCCCGAAATTTCGGGACCCGACCATCCCTAAAAAATAGTAAAAATTACGTTTTGGAGTACGAATAAAAAAGCTTTTGTATAAAACTCAACTATCATAATATATAAAAAATTACTATGAGGTTTCCCTGCATAAACCATAAATTAAATATTATAACAATGATACTACAATCAATTAAAATAATTATACACTGGAAAATAAAAAATTACTTAAAATAAAAACAAATCGAAAATGGTAACTGTAGCTTAAAAAATTACAAATAACCAAATAAAAAACTATCGCACACGGACTCTTCCTCCAGGTTCACAAAACACACAAGAACGCTCAAGGAGGAATCGTCCAGCACCTCAGGACAGCGCTCGCAAAACTGACCCTGGTCGCTGAAAGCGGGATAAGGGTAGGTCAAATGCAGGGTGAGGAGGGGGGCGACAGCTACACAAAAGTACAGTGCTGTCAACCCAAAGATAAATATTTCTTACAACAAAAAATATTGACCCGGAGGATTCCTCCGCTTAGCGTCTTCTCGAGGGTTAACTTCTGACCGTTGACTCTAAATCTCTTTACTGCCTAACCCGAGTGCTTTTTACTGCCTATTAGTAGCACCCTTTTTACTACCAATAGAGTTGCTCTTTACTGCCGCCAATCGAGGGCTCTTTCTATCCCCTTCTGGGACACTATTTACTGTCAATTAGAGGGATGTTAACCGCTGGGCCGGGGTGATTTTTACAGCTGATCACAGGTGCTATTCACACTTATTTGGGGTGCTCTTTACCATTGATCATGGATGCTTTTTACTGCTAATGGGAGACAATCTTTACCGCCGGTCGGGGGTGCTCTTTAGCATTAATCAGGGGTACTTTTCACCACCGGTCGGAGGTGCTCTTTACCGTCGATCAGGGGGCTTTTTATCACCGGTCAGAGGCGCTATTTATGCCGGTCGGGGGCGCAATATAACTCTGATCAGGGGCGCTATTTCCTATAATAATATTGCACAAGGTTATTTAATTAATTTGCTTAAAACTCTCCAGGTGAGGCGTATTTCCTCACCTCTCTTGCTTTTTGTTACCAGATATTCCTTTATCCTGACACCTGCCACTAAGACACTCGGCCTGTACTACGACAACCGGATACGAATGTTCAGTGAGCGGAGGATGAGTTTCCTGCAGACAGTTGTGGGACAGCCAACCAACCCGTACCTGAGGCTCAAGGTCCGCCGAGATCATATCATCGACGACGCCCTGGTCGAGGTCGGTAGCCTGCACACACCTCACTCCTGGTCTTTGCTACTTCTTCCCTGTACAGTTGAGAAGTACTGTACCCCTCTATTCCAAATGCCACTATTCCAAAATCTGCCTAATCCAAACCCCTATATTTTCCAAAAAGTACAATCTTTTTCTTCATTTTAAACAGGAAAAATACCAACCGTCGATATTTTACGCAATTTAAAACCATTAGATACAAATTCATTGCTTTTGCAGCCGCTTTTCTAAAGAACAAGCGTCGTTGTCATACTTTACAACTATGTTCATTAAATTTTAAAATAATTTTATGAGTCAATTCTTTTGCACTGTAAATGAGTAAGTCAGTGTAATCACCATATTTATGTGATTGCATTTTGCTTGCAACCTAATGTTGTTGGTGAGAAGTATTATGTCATTGAATGTGGAATTATATTTGTTACAGTTAGAAGTTGTAGCAATGGAGAATCCAAAAGACTTAAAAAAGCAACTTGTGATAGAATTTGAAGGCGAGCAGGGCATTGATGAAGGAGGAGTTTCCAAAGAATTCTTTCAGCTGATAGTTGAAGAAATATTCAACCCTGACTATGGTGAGTTTCTAGTTTATGAGAGGAAAACCAAGTAAATCTAACCATTAGGATAGACAGAATTGTCCAATATGTGGCATTTTTGACATGTGACCGTTTTTGTGATATCTTGAATCTTATTTTACAGTTATCAGCTGAAATAGTCTGTTATATACATGATAAACTCATATTATTGCACATTTAGTAAGTTTCACAAAATATTTGAAGATACAATAAGGTTGACACATTCAGCCCTTGAGATTGTATTGTCAGATATTTATGAAACTTACTCTGCAATTTAATTTAGTTTGAATTTTTTTTAAAACCCCCCTTTTTCCAGGAATGTTCACATTTCAAGAAGAATCGCAAACGGTTTGGTTCAACACAACGTCCTTTGAGAGTGATGCCCAGTACACTCTGATAGGCATTGTGTTGGGATTAGCCATTTATAACAACATCATCCTGGACGTCCACTTCCCGATGGTCGTCTACAGGAAACTGATGGGCAAGAGGGGCACGTATCACGACCTTGAGGACTGGAATAGGGTATGTTAAATACCTGAAAAGACCAATTGTGTTATATTGATATTTAATACTTGAGATGATTTCGTATTATGTATATACTGGGGATCTGTCGGTACCTAAAGGCGGTTCTCGGTACCACTGTTTCTTGGCAAAAGTACCGGTACTGTGAACAGATGCCAAAATCTCGGAAATTAGAGTCTAAATCAGGTGAATGTTGTTCAACCAGTGGTGATCTCATATTACAAAAATCTATGTTAACATCTAATTATTGTTACTCCATATTCAGATTAATAGTTTGCGAGTGATACTGGAATTTTTTGAAAAAATGTACCGGAAATATACTGGAATTCCAAAATCAGATATCAGTAGATACCCAGATTTTGTTTTTAAATTTTAAAATAACTTTGTTTAATTAATTGTTGTTAAATTAATTTATTTTATATTTCTAAACTGTTTTTAATCAAGGCCTAACTTAATAATCTCTTCTTTCTGTTGATTGTACAAATATCAGTATTCGAAAACTATTTGATCAGTATATTGTGCCAATTAGGGATGTGTTGGTACCTAAAGTTAGTACTCGGTACCACCGGTCCTTTGGAAAAGAACCGGTACCGAGAACCGATATGTCAAAATGTTTGTACCGGTACATTGGTACCACGGTCTGTCGTTTTTACAACAAAAGAAACTAAAAACAAGTTCAACTAATCACGATCGCTAAGGATGCGAAGTACAATATGGGTAAATATGTGGGGGTCAGATTATACAGGGGGACTACTGATCACTGAAGTCACCGAAAGTCACGGAGTTTAGTTTGTGGTCATAGAAGTCATCAAAAAGCCACTTATTTTTCCTTAAAATGTAAGAAAAGTCGTGGATTTTTTTATATAGATTGAGAAAATAATGCAATTATGAGCAAAATTTATGCGACTTGAGAAATTTCCCCCCAAAATTTTCTAAATAGACCACGTAAAAGTCACTGATTTTTAACATATTTCACTCCCAAAAGTCACCAAAAAGTAACAGATTTTTGTATCTATTTGACAGTAGACACCCTGTTATAGTAAATAAATTTGTATTTTTCTTAACTCTAAAAAAATTGTTTTCGGTTTTTTGTGGCATAATTTCCAGCTGGAAATGCAATATAATCCACCTTCATTTCCAAACTAGATGAAGTAAGTTCTTGATCCAAATTGAACAAAACACACAGCACACTGCACATCGTACAGTGACTGACAGCGAGTGCCCCACCTGAGCCCGCGTGTCATCAGTGGATTAGGCCCCTCACCGTGCCTCTTGTCTGAGCAAAAAACAGTCTCCTGAATCACTTGGAGCATTATCAGAAAAATGTGATAAGAAATATTGTGTAAATATTTTTACTGCAGTAGCGAATAATAACCTACTGGGTTTGTTAAAAAATCTTTGGGTTTTGTAGAAATTATTGAATCAAGGTATTTTAAACTATACTGTAAATCTCCTGACACCCAATTTAATATACAATAGACTATTCATTAAAATTTGTTCCATTGTTTTGTTGCATATTTCCCATACATAGCCTATAATATTATTTAAAAGATTACGAACGTCAAAAAGACCTAAACTATTACGGTACTTACTTTGTTAACATTAATAATTTTTGTAACACCATGGTTAGCTCAAATCTATATTAAACTTAAGTGACAGACAAAAATAAGGATGAAATAAAAAGTAAAAATATTAATTTATGGTCGATAGTATGTTTTAGAATGTAATGTTTTAACCTAAATATGTTATTACTATCAATTTCCTGATAAATAACAAGCATGAAATGCCTAATAATTTAGTTACGCTAAAGTTAGACCTGCCCCATAGCAGATCTTAGTTGCCACCTAAAATCGCTCTAATCGAGATTATTTTATTTGCACTGTCAAATCCACAAAGATTACTTTTATGTCCATATTACCCAAACCTTGTATCTCGAACCCGAATAGTTCTGCGGCAGTTTATCCCTCCGCATATATTTAGCTCGCAGTTCTCTTAACGCCACGGCACGCGTAATCCCGAGTTCCCGAACCCAATTTTTTAACTGTTGTGCAAAATCCGGTTATAACCAGTTTCAAAATCCGGTACTTGGCTAAACGCGAGTTCTCAAACCTCTAAGTCTTATAATATACAGAGGGTTACTAGTATGAGCTTGCAGAAAATCTGGCAGAGAGATCAGAAATGTTGTACTTTGGGGTCCAGCCATAGTACATCTCTAAATTTTTTGTGGGGTCACACATAACAAATCAATACTTTGAAGTAGCCTAATATCAGTGTGAAGTTCAATATGTTCTCATATATCTTTCCCAAATAATGATAAATTTGGCCTGATACCAGCCGGATTAGTGAGAATCTACTGTATATTGAGAAAATATAATTACTCCACTTGTAAACACTGAAATAGATTCAGTAAGTAACCTAACTTGATTGTGTTGTTTGCTTTGTTTATAATTTCATTATCGGATGTTGCATTCTTTTCCTCTTTTGAGTAATAACCAGTCTCGTCGTGTGTTGTGCAGACGTTGCACAGCGGGCTACAGAAGATGCTGCAATATGACCAGGATGACCTGGACTCAGTGTTCCTGCAGACGTTTAGGGTCTGCTACACCGACATCTTCGGCTCCGTTCTGCACCACGACCTCAAGCCCAATGGAGACTCCATCTTCGTCACCCAAGAAAACAAAAAGGTACGGTCTAACCATATAGCTAGAAAAAATATTTGTTAAAAAAGACTTGCTACTATATAAAAGATTTTATATATATATATAATCTTGTATATTCCTTTAGCCCAAGACCTAGATGGCTTCCTCACATAAACGCACCAATTGAAAAATTCTGTTAAGCTGTTTTAGCGAATTTCCCTAAAGGGAATTCGGCTATTACGGTAGTAGCCATGGTAAGACCTAAGCCCGGGACCACTTTACTTTTTCATTTTGAGGTCCCCAAGAGCCAAAAACACCATTAGTTCATTTTCATATAAATGTATAACAATATGAAATGTATTGGCTGGGTAGCTGAGTGGTTATAGTGCTCGCCTTTGAATCCAAAGGTTGCCGGTTCGATCCTGAGAAAAGTTAGTAGCTTTTTAAAGATTCGATTCCGGACCCAGTTGCCATTTGTCATTGGGCCATTAATTAATGATGCTTTCTAACAACTGGTCGATGTTAGATAGTAACAAGACTGGGGTTTGGACCGTTCCCCGTCAAAACGTTAAAAAAATGCCACTGGCGTAGATAAACACAAAATAAAAAATAAATAAAAAAAATATCAATAAAATAAACTGAGAATCCTTGTAAAACATTTTTATCGAGTTGCTACAAGTTTCGGCAACAAGGCTGTATTCAAGCAAAATTAAATAAAACTAAAAATTAACCTTAACTTCATGCAATTTAGATAACCAAAAATGAAATAATCATATGTTAAATTTTCTTCCTGGAAATTTGTCAAATTATTTCAGCACTTTAGATATTATTCATACTTTTTGACATTTTATATTTCTTGTATTTTTCTTATTATGTCAAATATTGGGTTTTTGTTATTAAGTTGATCATTTAATAATAGTTGAGGGGTGTCTTTTTGAGATTTATAAATCTGAAATTGTTTCTTAGAATCCATCCCTCTTTCTTTTTTGAAATATTCAATAATTTCCATGTTTTCTTTTATACTTTTATAGTTGTGATTTTTTATGTGAAATGTACCTATATGTGTGTCCGTGGTACTGATAACTTATAAAGAGGACCTCCGATTTTTATGAAATCTTGATATGAAGGAGTAAGACCTGGTCAATTTTCATGAGTTTGCAAACCGCATTGGCGGGAAATGGGAACGGAATTTTACGGGGTTTCAAAGGGGTCAAAAATGGGTTTTTGGCATTTTTGAACCTCCATTTTCAAAATTCAACAATATTTACTGAAACCATATAATATAAATTTAAAAAAATTTGAATTTTGAATTTTTAACTTTGCTTAACAGATTCCAGAGAAAAGTTAAAAATAGGTTTCCCATGTTAATCTTGTGGGAAATCAATAAAACCCTGTATCTCGCTTATTTATTGACATAACTTGGTAAAATTTGGGAATGTACATTCATCATGTAGAGTTTAACTGATATTTGCTTACAATACCCATATGGGGGCAAACGTACACACTCACCCCCATATGGTTTTAATGGAGAAAATTAAAAAGTTACAAATACAATTTGATATTTACTTTACCTAACCATTACATTTCTTAACAACTTGAACATTTTCTAACCACATTTCATGGCAGCCAGCAGGTACTCATTCTTATGGTGTTTATGGGGAAAATACAAAATCTTAATCTCCTTTGGAAATTTGCTGAGTACGCAGGTCTGCTGCGTCGGGGGTATTTATAACCTAATATTATTTTTATTTGTATAAAAATTACAGTTTTTATATATTTACAAGTGTTGCATTTAATACAAGTTATCTAAAAAGCAATCATGTGGGTATATGTTGTATACCCTTTGTGTGTCATAATGTTAAGATAGTAAATATGATAAGTTTAATACAATATTTTCTACCTGTTTTTAGTTATCTCAACGTGTTAATATAATCTAGATGTTGATATAATATTAAGAGTCGAGCAACCAATTATGTAACAAAGGACAAAATGGCAAGAGGGCTGACAAGAGAGCTGAAATTATATAAACAAAGCCCTTCAATCTTCAATAGAAAACCAAAAAGGAATGTTTAGGAAGCGAGCGGAGGTAGAGCATTATCATATTGATTTAACTTGACGAATGCAGTAGGTATTCATACTTCATACTTATTCCCATGGTGTTTGTGGGGAAAATAAAAAATCTCAATTTTCTTTGGAATTTCGCTTACGCAGGTCTGCTGCGACAGGGGTATTTTCACTTTGGATAAAGTGAGAGATATGAAAACTCTATTAACTGTTACTTAGTTACTTTTTGTATGTTGTAAGGTGTTATTGTGTGGCGTAACTTGTCATTTTAAATAACTGTTCATAAAAGAAAAAAAACTGAATAATTGCTAAATATCCACTACAAATCCATGAAGACATTTTTAAAGTCTTTCTTATTTTAACTCTTTATGATTAATACGTACGGTATTAGAAATAGTTATTATATATAAATTTTTTTCAAAAAGTAACAACCATTTTCAAAAAAATCAAACAAAGCATGTATATGACAAACTAGAAGTAAAGATACTGTGAGGCTAGCAAGTCATTGATTAGTTTTATATGAAACCTCTCCTCAGAATGTAGGTAAAAAGTTTTAAATAAACTTTTGCAAGTGTGTATTAAATGCTTTTAAAGAAAGCGGTCTAAACCCCTCAAAATCTTGACGAGTATTTCATCATGTTATATTTTGTCGTTGTTTTGCAGGAGTTTGTAGACCTGTACGCTGACTTTCTGCTGAACACGTCGGTAGAGAGGCAGTTCCGAGCCTTCAGGAGAGGGTTCCAGATGGTCACAGATGAGAGTCCCCTAAGCCTGCTGTTCCGTCCCGAGGAAGTGGAGCAACTGGTCTGTGGCAGCAAGGTCAGTCATCAAACAATCAATTATCATTTTGTAGTTCTGATTAGTTTTATGACTTCAGGAGCCTATTTCAGAAAATAGTAGTTTACAAGTTACTGGTCTATTATTTTCCTTTCGTTGTTATTTCATTGCCTTGATGGCAACCCACAAGACCAATGTTAAAAAATTACAATTTTTAAACAGGGTGTCCAGCAACCTTGAAATTCGGGAAGATCGGGAACTATGCTTGAATTTTTTTGTGCCTTAAAAAAGCGGGAATCATACTTGAAATTTGTAAAAATATCTGGATTTTCTAATTTTATTTAAACTTAATTGTTTGGGGTTTTATCCATATTTTGGTAATATTGCTTAAAATCTGCTTGGATGAAATTCATTTCTATCCAAGTAGAGTCCCACCATTACTTCTAATGGTGTCGGGGCTTAAAACAGGCTGTTTCATCTTGTCATTTTATGGACAAATGGAAAGTCGCGCCGGAACAACGATGTATTGCGTCGGAGATTTATTTTAGAGATGGTGAAAACAGTAGAGGATTCTTGGTATTTTTGTTCTAAGTTACTTTTTACTTAAAATGTGTAGTCAAAAAAGATACAGCGATACTGGTGTTCAGAAATGAAATAATCGAACTACACAGTATTACTAGATTAAGCTTCCGGGATTAGCCACTTGGAGCGCTAACGTGTTCAGTAGGTCACGTTCATTCCATTAAACTCCATTTTTCTGGAACGACGACACCGGCAGCCAGCAGCACACACAGTCGCATGAGAAAACTTAACTGACTTTAAGAGTAAAGTTATGACTTGACTTTATCTAGTTGAAATAAAATTACAAGGTGAATAATATTTTTTTTAATTAAGGACTGCTTTTAGCGAATTTCCCTATAGGGAATACGCTATTACGGTAGTAGCCATGGTAAGACCTAAGCCCGGGACCACTTTACTTTTTCATTTTGAGGTCCCCAGAAGCCAAAAACACCATTCGTTCATTTTCATATATATGTATATATATGTGTGTGTGTGTCCGTGGTACTGATAACTTTTGAAGGGGATCTCCGATTTTGATGAAATTTGGTATGAAGGTGTGAGACCAGGTCTATTTTCATGAGTTCGCGAACCAGCATGATCAGACCATGGAAACGGGGTTTTATGGGGTTTCAAAGGGGTCAAAAATGGGTTTTTGGCATTTTTGAACCTTAATTTTTTTAATTCAACAATTTTAACTAAAACCATTTAAAAGAGCTTAAAAAAACAAACAATTTAGTATTTTGAATTTTTAACTTGCCTTAACAGGTAACGGAGAAAAGCTAAAAATAGGTTTCCAATGTTAATCTTATGGGAAATCAACAAAACCTTGTATCTTGCTTATTTATTGGAATAACTGGATAAAATTTGGTATGTACATTCACTAGATAGTGTTTAACTGATATTTGCTTACAACACCCATATGGCGGCAATCCTACATACTCACCCCCATGGGGTTTATGGGGAAAATTTTAAAGTGTCGAATATTGGTACAATTTGATATTTACCTTACCTATTACATTTTCTAACAAAACAAACATTTTCTAACAACATCCCATGGCAGCAAACCTACATACTCAATCCTATGGTGTTTATGGGGAAAATACAAAATCTCAAGATCCTTTGGAAATTCGCTGAGTACGCAGGTCTGCTGCGACGGGGGTATTATTTTACTTATAGTTTTGGGGGCTGTAGTGAAGGCGACTATGAAAGTCTGCACCTAAACCTGTCCATCAACCAAAATCATCGAAGCGTTAATAATGCCACAATGAAATTCCGCACCATTGTGGTTTTGCAGTGGCCTCAGGTAGTATCCCCTCCACAGCGCCGTCTTACCCCTCTTTCTGTCTAGAGATTCCTCTGTGAATCATCGTTGACCCTTGGAGTGCCCATATTTACTGTCGGTTGTTATTCTTCATATACAGGCTTCTCTTATTAACTTTTACTGATAGTTTAAGTAACTTAATGTATTACATACATTTGTGGTACAGTTAACAATGGAAATACATATTTATAAGAAGCACCCTTTGTGTTTTTTATTTGAAAGTTAGTTTTACTCAATTTGTATATTCAATGTTATTTTTAGCGAATTTCCCATAGGGAATAACCTATTACCGTAGGTCTCATGGTAAGACATAAGCCCGGGACCATGTTACATTTTCGTTTTAAGGTGCCCAGAGACCAAAAATAATAGTAAAAATAATAGTTAAAAAATAATATATATATATATGTATGTTTCCTAGACACGATAACTCTCGTAAAAACGGTCCGATCGACACAAAATTTGGTAGAGATGTGTAATCCTACGTTTTATTCGGATGAGTTCGTAAACCAGACATATCGACCTACCGGAAGGGGTAGTTTTGGGGGGTTTTGTACCCCAAAAATGGGTACAATACATGGGGGGTTTTTTACATTTTTCATATGTAATTTTTTTTAATTTTAATTTTTAATTTTGACCACTGGATTTAGCTCAAAAAAACACACAATTTAGTATTTTGAAGCTTTGCTCTAAATATTAAGTTAGTATTAATTATAATCATCATTTTAATATTAAATATAGAAACCCTTATATTAGACGTAAAATCAACGGAGATTTTAGAAAGAAATTTAATAACAGAGTCACAATCACTTATAAAGATATACTACAAAAAAACATTTCATTGGTTACCGAGATATTAAAAAGTCTAAAGACAGTACATTGTATTTTGGGGCTCCAATGTTAATCTTATGGAGAAATATAAGAATGTAAGGAAATATATGTCTTATGAAATATAAGGATGTGTTAATATTTCACTTATTAACCAATATTTTTGGATGAAACTTGGTATTTAGTATCATTGGTTGAAATACATCCATTAATGACAAAAAATCTTGGTTTTTGTGCTTATCGTGGCACCAAACCTGCATACTACTTTCCCATGTTAATCATTATGGAAAATAGGCTAACTCTTTTATTTGTGTACAGATATAGATGAAACTTGGTATATGGCTTCATACGATCTAACTAATTTTTTTTTTTTTTTTTTTTAACGCTAAAAACCGACTTTTAGTGTTCCCCATGGCAGCACACCTGCATACTCTTTCCCTATATTTATCATAAGGAGAATAGACATTTATTTCCCTATTTTTGAGCACGTAATGAAATTGTTTTACAGGTTCCTCTAGTCTAAATTAATATTACTAATTTGGAAATTCGCTGAGTACGCAGGTCTGCTGCGACGGGGGTATTTGTACATTTTTCCATTTTTTTCCTAAATGTTTCTCGTTTAATATCGTCTTAAGTTTCTATATATGAATGTATGTCTATGAAACAGTTTTATCTGTAAAAAACAGGCTTCAGGAATTAGAAATGGTTGACGACAATCATGAATATCTCACAAGAAGTTGTGGCATTCTCTCACAATAGTCCCTCATACATTAAAACTTTTTGAAAAAAAAAAAAAAAAAAAAAAAAAAAAAAAAAAAAAAAACTAGTTATGCTGGTTCAAAATTTTTCAATAAGCTTCCAATTGGTATTAGATCAGAGGTTTCACAGAGAAAATTTAAAACTGAACTCAAGAAATTTCTCATCAACAAGGCAATGTACTCTTTTGAGGAATTGTGACAGTTTCTTTCTTTTTTCTCTTAGTTATTACTGAATAACTTAAAGACACAGATTGTTAAATTTGAAACAGCTCAAAATAAAGATAAATCTTTAAATGATATTACAATTACATTTAAGGGTGTTTCCTTTCAAAATAATAACTCTGTGACCTTTTTGGGGGTTGAAATTGACTCAAATTTAAATTGGAAAGTTTGCATTGGTAAAATAGTAACAAAATTTAAATTCTGTTTGCTTTCAAATGATTGTTCTGTGGGAAGTAATTGATTCTCAAACTAAGCTTATGGTATATTATGGTCTTTTTTTTCCTATTGTAAGTTATGGAATTGAATTTTGGGGTGTATCTTCTCATGCAAACCAAATTTTTAAAATGCAAAAAAAAAATAGAAATTATAGAATTAGAATTATACATTTTCATCCAAAAGGAAATAGTGCAAACCCATTTTTAAAGAGTTTGATTTACTCACTATTCCATCTCTTTATATTTTAAAGTGCTTGATTTATGTTAAAAATAATTTGAATTTATTTTATAGTGAACAAAATAAACATACGTATAACACCAGGTCTTGAAATAATTTTCAGTACCCTAGACACCGCTTGACACTGTTTCAAAAAACCCCCATGTATATGGGTAAAAAGCTCTTTAACCATTTGCCTAGCAGTTTAAAAAATATAATAAGTGAAAATAAATTTAATAAAGAGTTAAAAAATATTTAATAGGAAAATGTTATTATTCTGTAGAGGAGTTTTTAAAATAAATTGTTTCATTACAAGGCTACATCTAACTCTACTTCTATTTAAGTTTTCTGTATTGATCTTATTAATTTTTTTATGGATTGGTTTATTTATATTTCATTTTTTCAGTAGGGAGAGATGTATTTTGCTTGGTTTTATTTTAAGGTTCTTTAGGTTAAGAAATTTTGTTGACAATGTCACATGTTCTGTGCTGGCTTTGCCAGTTTTAAAAGAATGTAATTTGACAATAAAGTGATTCTGATTCTACACTAGTACAAAACCACTGGTAATACTAGTCCCTACAATAGTAACTATTATTTGACTATGTGGCGGTTCTAACAGATTGCCCACACCCACTGTCCCGAGGACCTGATACGGTATGGATATGTTACAGAGGTTCGACCTGGAGGAGGTTGCCAAGTATGACGGAGGCTACACCAGTGACTCTCCCGTCGTGCGGTGGTTCTGGCAGATAGCCCACACCCTCTGCCCCAAGGACCTGTTACAGTATGGATATGTTACAGAGGTTCGACCTTGCTGAACTGGAGGAGGTTGCCGAGTATGACGGAGGCTACACCAGTGACTCTCCCGTCGTACGGTAGTTCTGGCAGATAGCCCACACCCTCTGCCCCAAGGACCTGTTACAGTATGGATATGTTACAGAGGTTCGACCTTGCGGAACTGGAGGAGGTTGCCGAGTATGACGGAGGCTACACCAGTGACTCTCCCGTCGTACGGTGGTTCTGGCAGATTGCCCATGCCCTCTGCCCCGAGGACCAGCGCAAGCTGTTACAGTTCGCCACGGGCAGTGACCGCGTGCCCGTTGGCGGCCTCAGCAAACTCAAGCTCATCATCGCCCGAAACGGTCCTGACTGTGATAGGTGAGTCACAATCCAGCATTTTTTCTCTGAATGAAATTGTAAATTACAGTTTAGAAACTTTCATAATGGTTTTCTCTTTTGCCGCGTATCTTGGAAAGATTCTGGCCTGCATAGCAGCTGATTTCCTAGTTCAAACTGAAAATAAAACCTCAGGTTGTAAAAAGGTTTATAATATCTATCCTGTGTGTATAATATGGTTAAAATAAATATGTGTGTTCTATTCTATTGAGTTTCGCCGAACATGTTTAGGAAACAACCAAGACACTGTCAATCACCTAAATATCAGGACAGAGCGGTTAAAAACAAAAGTTTTTATCTCACTTGTACATTTGACTATGTATTGATAAATAAATCCAAAATACAAACTAAAATGTTTTTGGCTAACGCCGCCTTGGCTTAGGCCTATGATACACTGGAATAGGCTCAGCGCTGATTCCGTCTACCAAATCCTCACAAGTAGTAAGCGGTTCGAAGCAATTCTTCAGTGTCGGAAAATTATCAGAGTCATTAAGCACCCGTACAGATTTGCTTTTTTTTACACTTAGGCCTACAGTATGACAATCAATAGCCTCCCAACCCCTGATTGAACTGTAGTTAGTTGATTTTTGGAGCAGTTCGGTAATGACCGTGAAACTCTAACTCTTCTTCGATTGTTCTGAATCTAACTCTTAAGATCGTGTTTTCTTTTTTAAGTATTTCAATTTTCTTCTGGAGGATATTCACTATTTCTTGATGACTACTAAGCTATTTCCTGTGATGTTGTCGACTAAGCATTTAACACAGGAGGTAGGCTGCTTTATTCCTACACCTAATTGATCATTCCCTTCTAACAGAGATACGCTTAGTTCATCAGCCGGAGATAAATTTTTATCCCAAGCCTGAACCTCAACTTTGGATAAGCTATCATCAATGCTAATCAAACAGTTAGGGCATTCCCATGAATTAATACTGTCCATTTGGAAATCTTTCACTTATTACTTATTCTACTTTTACTTTACAATGGTTCCACAAATTACAACGTCCTCTGCACAAAATTGCACCTGTTTTTGCCGATTTTCCACAAACACCTCACGGGTATTTCACTGCAGTTTTTTATTTAGCCAGTTTATTTTAAGGTTATGATAAATCCGGTCCAAATCTGCTCATTGATGTATCAATGTATCAAACTCTGCAAAACAGTTCACCTCAAATGTGGCCCAGCGAAGCAAGATAAGCTACTGTAACTGTAGCTGACCTTTCAACTGTGTAGAGGCTCTGCTTATCAAACTCTGCTCACTTCCACCTGGCCTATTCCAGCAAAGCAGCAAAATAATAATTGTTTACAGCTGTCTGTCTGTGTGACAAAATAAAACTCTGGGTTTTACTTGTACATTTTATGTAACTATTTATTATTATTACTATTACCAGTATATACTATTATTATTATTTTTATATTGTTTTAAGAATTGAATTTTATTTACTTATATTTTATGATTCAAAACCATGGACAAACTGAACAAAAGTCAATTTAATGTGGGTGACAAAGTCTGATAAAGTTAAAGGGCACATATTTTAAGTTAGTAACAAAGAAACTTTTATTAAAATGGATTGTGTAGGATTACCTAAGGATGGAAAAGACAGGAAGTAATTAGTAAGACTGGTATTAATAAAGGCAAAATTGATGTTTATATACTGTCACCAGGAAAAACCAAATTTAGATAAAAAAAGAACTTGCCTCTTTTATTAAGGCAAAAAATCTTCCATATAGTATTGAAAATTTCAACTTTTCTGCCAGGAAACAGAAAACCACTACCTCAAGTAGTGGGAATTCAAACAATACTGACACAAAAAGTGATTCGTCTTTAACCGACAAATGTTCAGAACTGTTTGATACAAGCTCACAACCTAACGATGAATGCAGCACCATTACCATAGCTGTAAAACCAGAAATGGCGGACTTTTTAGATCAAAAGTCACTACCAGAGGAGAGTTGCAGTGAGGCTCTGCAGCATACAAATACAAATATTGCAAAATCAAATGATGATTCGACTTCTGTAAAACCCCCTCAAATCGAAAGCAGACAAACACAGACTGAAATCAAAGCAAATAGTTTGTTGGTTTCAGGAGAACTTTTGAATAATAAATGTCTCACCGACCTAACGATTCAGCCCTATTTTTAGTTTTTAAATGATAGGTTTCTCTACAATAAATCAAACAGAATAATACATCCTCTGATAGTGCATGCAATAAAAAACACATCTGATTTTAGTGACCTCCTTGAGCTGCACAGTGTTAAGGAAAGCAACATAATAATTTTGCCCACTAATGATTCTGTGAGTCTTTCAACTTATGATAGCGGATCGCACTGGAGCACACTGGTGTACATTAAGCAAGACAACAAGTATTTGTACTTTGATTCTTTAGGTGAATACAATAAAAGTTCTGCTATCAAGGTTGCTCATAAATTATCTGAATATATGGGCATGACGGAATTAGCTGAATTTGTAGCAGTGGATGGGCCACAGCAGCCTAATAACTATGACTGTGGGGTTTTTATGTGTTGGACAGTGGAATCCCTCGTCCACGATATAATTAATTCAGAAGCAATAAATACAGCTTACATTGAAAGAACCAAACTAACAGAGTCAGACTTGATTAATAAACGTGCCATGCTTTGCTATAGGGATGTGTCGATACCAAAATTTATCGATTCTCGATACCGATACCGATTCTTTAAAAATCGATTCCCGATTCTCGATACCGATACTTTCGATACCATCGACAAAAAAAACCTAGCTTAGCTGTAAGTAGTAAAATTTATCCCTCGGTTACATATTTCAGACTCTGGTCTGCCTCTTAAAAAAATAAAAATTTTAGATTCATTATCTTAAACCTTTTTGTAAAATATATTTGCAAGCACTACAATAACACGCATATAATTTATTTTCAATGCTCAAAAATGAAAATAATTAATTCCTAAGCAAGATAACTATAAAAAAAAAAAAAAAAAAAAAAACAGTAATAATTATTTAACTTGAATGGATTGATAACCTAAAAATCAATTCACCATAGAAATAGTGAAATCTCAAACACTAAATACAGTTTAAGAACACACAAAATTAACTAATTTACTTTCAATTAGGGATGGACGGGAATGGATTTTTAGTTCGGGACGGGACGGGACAAGAATTTTTATTTCCCATCCAATTTTGGGACGGGATCGGGACGGGATTGCTCTTCTCAACGCTATCGGGAAATATTCGTTTTGACTTTTATCTGAGTGTTGTATGAAGACAAATTAATTAATGTTAAATATCAACTAGTTCTCCTTCCAACTTGTTCCACTTGTTTTTGTATAAGTTACAATGAATGTCCTTTTGTTGAAAAAATTAAAATATATAGTTTTGATATTTGCAGGATGCAATAAGATCATGGGAAAGTATAAATTTTATTTTAATTAAATAAATTATAGTTGAATCACTAAACACACATAAAGGAAAAATTTTGCCCATGTCTTATTTAATACAAGTTTTGTTTAATGAATTATTAAACGTTTGGTACGAAGAATAAAAATAAACATTATATGCGGCACTGGAACGCAAAAAATATAGATTAAAACAATCGGAAAAATTGTAAAGAAAACAATACTATATTACAATGAATAAGGCCTGCTCAGATAAAAAAGAACAAAAAATCACAAATTGAAATTAGAATAAATATTAACACTCAGAAAAGAAGTTGTTCAACAAGCCAATGCCATTTATAACCCTAAGAAATATTTTGCCAATTTCTTTTTTATATTCATTGATTTTACTGAGACAGTTTCTTACTTGAAGAATATAAATAAGAAAATTTGAGTGAGAAATTATAAACTATTATACTTTTATTGTTATTTACATGAATTCATTTAACTATTTTTTGCAACTTCAGAAAAAAAATTAAGGAGTGTTTGATGGAAAAAATTATAAAAATGTAAATTTAAACCCTAAAATCTAATAAATATAAGCAATAGCTAAGCCGTGTTTTCCTCGTTAGCGAGATTGTCGGCCGCGATCGCCGTCCTCGTTAGCGAGATCGTCGCCGCGACAGCCGTCCTCGTTAGCGAGATCGTCGCCGCGATCGCCGTCCTCGTTAGCAAGATTGTCGGCCGCGATAGCCGTCCTCGTTAGCGAGATCGTCGCCGCGATAGCCGTCCTCGTTAGCGAGATCGTCGCCGCTATAGCCGTCCTCGTTAGCGAGATTGTCGGCCGCGATCGCCGTCCTCGTTAGCGAGATCGTCGCCGCGATCGCCGTCCTCGTTAGCGAGATCGTCGCCGCGATAGCCGTCCTCGTTAGCGAGATCGTCGCCCGCGATAGCCGTCCTCGTTAGCGAGATCGTAGGCCGCGACAGCCGTCTTCGTTAGAGAGATCGTCGGCCGCGAACGCCGTTCTCGTTAGCGAGATCGTCGGCCGCGATCGCCGTCCTCGTTAGCGAGATCTTCGGCCGCGATCGCCGTTCTCGTTAGCGAGATCGTCGGCCGCTGTTCGGCAGTTCCCGTCCCGATAAATTCCCGAGTATAAAAAAATCCCGCCCGATGATCGGGACGAAAATTTCCCGAAAATTTTCCCGAAATTTCGGGACCCGACCATCCCTACTTTCAATGTTAAGAAATGAAAACGATGTACTCAATTAAATAAGATAACAGTTAACTATTACTTAACATGAATATTTAATAGGGGTGGGCGAATATCATATTTTTGGGACGAGTCGAGTCAAGTAATACGTGACCATAAAAATATTGAAAATAATTGCCTTAAATTAATTAGCCTATACTTAAATATAAAAATATACTAGCCTTCTATACTAAAATAACTAGCCTATCCTACTAGGCCTACAAAAGATCACTTTAAGTTTAATTTGCTTAAAAACTATGTGAAGGAAAAAATATAAGTTTTTAAATTTCTTGTATTAAAAAAGCTTAAGTTAAAAACTAGGTTTAGTAACAAAAGGGATTAAAGAAATGCACGGAATAAAAAGATTGAAAAGTTAGCCTATGACCACCATTAAATGAAAAAAAGAAAATCCCCTATTACAGTTACTTAGGCCTACTTAACTTTTCACTTTCATGTTTCACTTAGGCTAATTTGAAATGTTTAAAAATAGGCTAAAAGCTTTTCCCTATTCACAGTTTTTGTATTAGGCATAAAATTTAGGCCAAAGGCCTACTTCATTTATTTATACACGGAATTATCAATTTTCAATTATCATACAAAATAATATTACAAGAAATGTAAAGATTCTACTTTGTGTCACAAGCCTAGAATGCCAGGATGCTACAGCTGAATCACTAGATTTTTAACTCTATCTACTTCCTTTGTCTTTGTTCATAAGAAAATCTTCACAGCTCATTTTGTTTAGGAATTATTATCACTTCTCCGAAATACTCAAGCTATGTACACATAATTTTTACTGTTTTGGAATTAACATAATTCCCTCGATTTGCCGTCTGCTGGTGGCAGAATGTCTCTTAACTGAGTAAAGGCTAGCTCTAGTGAACAGCCATGAAGCCTGTTTGTTACTACTAGGGGTGTGCGAGTAGTGATTTTTTTATTCGAGTCGAGTCGAGTAGTTAGCTATTTTTTTCGAGTATCGAGTATTTTCGAGCGAGTATTTTTTGTAAGTAATTCAGAAACCTAATGAGGCCTAACAAGCTACAAAGAAGTAGAATCAATCAATATAAAACTACTAATTACAGGTAATGGTACTTATACTGTATGCTACACACTAACTTTGACTTGTTTTACTTCATTCTACTAAATTTATAAAGAAGCTAGTAATAAATTTTAGAGGTGTGTATATAGTGAATTTTTAAATCGGATTTGGTTTGGAACGGAGAGTAACAGGAGTGGACTGGATAATTTTTGGAATCAAATTTTTGTGCAGTCAACAGAAAGACAAGCAAGTAGTAAAACTTATGCCTAGAAAAATTTAGGCCATTTTATTACTTAGGCCTTTACCTTGATTAAATTAGGAATATAAAATTAATTGGTTAATGGGGTGAGTCGGTGGCGTAGTGGTTAGCGCGCCGGACTTCGGGACCATGGCAGCGATGTCGTGGGTTCGAATCCGCGTTCTGCCAGTGACTTTTATCAGTACCTTTCATCTTGTACTGTAGCGGCTCACCCCCTTACTTTGTCTAATACGATCCACGCACAGATCAATAGTCTATGTGGACGGGGCAAAGTAAGGCAAAAAGAGGTTCGCCAACCTCTTTAAAAAAAAAAAAATAATAATCTACCAACAATTCAATTAGCCTATTTTTAAACTTTAAAACACAGCATATTTATAATTTGCCATGTTAACATTCATATTTGCCTAGCCTAATTGGGCCTAATTGCACCTGTCATGAATATTTTGAACTAAATTATTATTAGGCTATGCCTAAAGAGAGTTGCAATAGCACAAAACAACTAACTCACCAGGCAAACATCCCAGTGCACCACACGAAAAATAGTACTTAATCATTTTATTTGCAATTTGCAACCATAATATAACCTAGCTTCAGCTTCTATAGTAAGCATTTAGCAAAGTCATTTTCACTTTTTTAAAGACTTCAAAATAGAATTCTTTTTCTTTTTCTAGTCTGTTTATTTAGACATCAATATAATTAAGAGACAATACAAATGTTCAAATCAGTTTAAAATACGATCAGCGATAAAAAGACCTAACCTAATATCAGCATCAGATTAGAACTCAAAACAAATAAATGCAGAAGACTTGACGACAAGCGGTATGTTCCTTGACTAAAGACGCCTGTCCGCGTCTTCGCGCCTTGCCTCGCCTCGCCTCTTGCAATGCTTTCTCTGTCGCTCAAGATGCCTTTAGTCAAAATTCCTCCACCTCGCCTCGCCTTGTCTGTTGCAGTGTGTGGCCAGACCAATTGTGATGCATCCAATGCCTTCTGAAGTTCGTTGACAAACAATATCGTAATCTTCATCAGATTAAATGATTAAATCTTAAGTGACAAAACTACGAATGATGAATTGTCCTGCAGCTACTAGCGCTCTAAGCGGGTGGAATAAAAACTAGCGCCTAGAGTTACCGTTATTGGCCAATGCTTGAAACACTTGTATCCTTACTGCCAGCGCTCCAAGCGAAAGGTTTTAGAATTGACGCTTTGACAACTGCTCAGTTGAGTGGTAAATATATAACCTTGGTGGCTGGGTGTCTTGACTTATTTTCCGTTTAGTTTATGATCTGACTTAACCTGCTTCATTCCTTTGGACGTCACTTCAGACATCTCATCACGTCGTCACCATGACAAAAGTTAAAAGTAGGCTGGATAAATTATTTGACTTAATAATTAAAATGGATTGAGGTTGAAATAAAATACAACACAAATGATATTTTATATTTTCATGTGCAATGTTTATGAAAATTAATATAACAATGAGGCAAACTACTCGCTCGAACTTCGAGTAGTTAATACTCGAGTTTAACACTCGATAGTTTCGAGTACTCGCACACCCCTAGTTACTACTTAAAAGATCACAAAGCAATAAATCCAATATCTGTCTTGTAATCAAAGCAATTTGAGAGAAAAATACATTGATTATCAATTAATAAACGTGATATATTTTTTGTGAATGCTGAATTAGAAAATAACATACAACTATAAAATTGTATTACGTGGGCTATTTGAGGTTAGCCATTGGTAAACCTGATTCTTGCCACTCTTCTGTTTTCCAGCATTACTACTATTCTGCTAATGTCAACTACACAGCTCTTTGTTTTGTCTTAAGTTATTTGAATCAGTTTTAAATAATTGTTTTGATGCAATTAAATGTCAAATTATGATTGATTATTAGTTTTAAAGTTTTCCAAATGTTTTAAAAATGTACCGTACGAATGAATATTGTTTAAATCAGTAGCTATGTTGACTCACTACCCCTAACAATCGGTGCAGTTGCATCCGTCGCCACAATGCCAGTCAAGAGTCGAGTCCAGTCCAAGACTTGGAAGTATTTCACTATCTTGACATCTGTCTTTTATTTTAAGGTAGTAAAATAAGATTAAATCAAATATCTTAAAGTTAAAATAGTAATTAAGTTTAAATTATGGCAATATCGTCAAGATCTAATTTGAATATGGGACTCGCGCAGTTACCAGCAGTCGCCACTTGCGTACGATACGAGAGATTGTTGGTTTATTTTCTTGCGATCAACCGAAAGAAAATCATTTTGACTTAGTTAGACTTATTTGATTGTTCCACCGTCTGTAAAAGTGGCTTTTAGTATGTTTTAATGTGACGCAATGACGCAATTACTTGAAATCAAATTTCCATTTTCTAGACAACTGAACCGACCAGTATCGAAAGTATCGGTATCGACTTTCGACAATTGATTCTCGATACCGATACCAATGGCCAAGTATCGGTGGTATCGAGAATCGGTATCGAGAATCGACACATCCCTACTTTGCTATGTTCTATTCAACCTCGATACAATAAGCAGTGAAGTTATCTGCTCGTTGATGATTTGTAGAATTGGTAAAAAATCAGAGAGTTCAGGAAATATGCAGATTTCAGACAGTAATAATGCATGGAACATGGTTAAGTATAAATCTATAACTGAAAAGAAAAGAAAAGTAAGTCCTCTTGTTAAAGACCATCATATTTTATTGAGCAATAATTTTGAGACTTTGGAAGTACTCGACCAACCCCGCGGGCAACTTGATAACCTCACTAAAGATAGAGACACAGTAACAAAAAAATCTGGTAAAGTCAGCACTTACGCCAAAATAAATTGTTATAGTAAAGATCAGGCAGATCAGGGGGATCGAAAGCCAGTCAAAAAATATCTTTAGTGGGTGACAGTCACACCAGGGGTGTTGCCAAGATATTAAACACTAAATATGCGGATGCAGCAAATGCTTTTGGCATCACAAAACCAAATGCTAAATTTTTTCACCTGAAGAGGGATATCAGTAACCTTGGAGCTGATCCTAATGGAGTTGATCCTAAGACTCGCTGCAGGAGTTCTTTGAATATGACTGTGTGGGCTTGGAGCAAGCTCAACATAATGATCCCATCCATTGCCAAGAATTTTAGTAAAATCTACGGAAGTCACTGTTCCCTTCCAAGTGTATATATATATTGTAAATAATCTGTAAATATTTGACGCTGCTAATCCAGACATGTCTGGTCACAAGCAAAGGAGGAGGTAATAAGGTAATAAGGTAATAAGTTCTAATTGTGTGTGCTGGAGCTAACAATGCTTACAGCGGACATCTTGAGGATGGTTTAATAATTTTGAAAGTACACTACAAAACACAAAGAGTGAGAAGGTTTTGGTTGTTAGTGGCCCATTCAGACGTGATGTTCCCCTCGAAAGTGAGGTCAACTGGAATATTCTCAGCCTTAATATATTTTTAAATGATTTGGTAGCAGCAAGTGACAGGTTTGAGTTTATTGATATAAGTGTATATCCAGAACATTTCTTTTCAAATGATGGAGTTCACCTAAATTAAAGAGGGAAAGCCCATCTCAGTAAATTAATTGTTTCAAAGCTACAAAAGGGACAGGCTTCAATAAAACCGAAAACGACTACTAATTTTCAGCCACTGTGCACAGAAAATAATTTCAGAATATTAGAGGCTGATATGTCTCTTATTATTGATCAACATCGCAACGACAAAACTGTGGCATTCACTCACACAATATCAGCTGATTTTGATCACGAAAGGAATATGACAGCAGGAGTAGCTGTAGCATTTCGGAAGAAGTTGGAAGACCTGCAATATCAGACTGTAAAAACCAATTCTTAGCAATTCAAAATTCTGAAATAGGTGCTACAGTGTACGGGCTCATTACAAAGGACAGTTACAACGGTAAACCAAAAATGAAGATTATAACTCTGCCTTCAAATCCCTGGAAGAAGACTTAAAAGGTAAAAATATTAAAAAATTGTACTGTTCACCAATGGGGTGTGTCAGGGACTTGGTTACAATAGAAAAATTTTAAACATCGTAAAGCTACAAAAACCAACAAACATTGAGATACACATAGTCACTTGTGAACAGAAAAGCGCCCGTAGAATCCTCAGGAGGGGATTGACACAACAAGATTTTATTGAAAAACTACAACAGACAATAGCAAAAGCCTGGAAGAGTAGAATAGAGGACGAATTGGAAGATACTGCCACTCTAAAGGACACAGCCTCTCCAAGTGAAATTCCTGGAACATCAACTTCAACATCAAGTATGCTTCATCTTGAATCCATGGTAGATTCATTCCTGCCTCAGCTCTCAGGATCTAACTTCGCCAGATTGGCCAGAGTCATAAACTCCACTACAGCGGGGCACAAATGGTGAATATAGTGATGATGCAGCCACACCTAGCCGATCCTTGTTGGAGAAATGTTTTGGTGTCAGTGAAAGTGAGGTCAATAAAGTGAATTGTGGGGGTTCCGTGATGGAGGGTAGTGAGGTAATTAGTTCTGGCAATGTAAAGAGTCCTAAGTATGTGAACACATCTGTGTCGAAGTTGCCACCACAACAAACAACTAATACAAGTATAAAACTTTTTTTATGAACGAGAATAAGAAAATTGGTGTTACTAAGTTAGTATATATCAATTTTCCATCAAAATATTCAATGTCTGGCACCAAGAATCGATTCACTACAAATCACAATAGATGAAATTAATCCAGATGTAATTATTTTGTGTGAACATAAAATGCAAAGCTCCCAAATAGAAAGATTAAATATTAAAGGATATGCTGTTAATGGTTTTTTTGCTCTAAGTTTAACATCTGGTGGGGGTGTCATGATTTTGGCTAGAAACTGTTATAAAAGCAAAGTCATTCATTTAAATTGTATTGATGATCTAATAACTGAAAAAGAATTTGAAGTAAGCTTAGTTGAGTACACATTTTTTTCCATTAAGTTTGTTGTGGTAGGAACGGTTTGTTGCGAGAGTCAAGATGGCGGGCGATGAAAGTGAGAATGTATGCCCTTGCTGTAATTGTTTGGTAATTTACAGTGATAAAGCAATTCAATGTGAAGTTTTTGTAATGATTGGCATCATTGTAAATGTGTCGGCATTTCAGATGAGGACTATGACAATATTAACGCTTTGAGTGAAAAGGTAAAGTGGTATCGCACGACGTGCTCAAGGAAGATCGACAAGTTAATTCATAAAGTTTGTGACTTTGAGGACTATGTAACCCTCATTACGATGGTTAAGAAGTTGATAAGTTTTAACTAGGAGTTAACTAATGATAACATTTTGATTCATCAGAGGATTGAAGAGCTGTTATGTGAAAATGTGAGGTTAGGAGGTGAGCTTGCAGGGTTAAAGGAGCAAATAGATGAGAAAAAGACTAGTTTGTGTGACCCAAGGGTAAGTCACAGTGTTTTAAGCCTAATCAACCATGTAAAGATAACCTTGGAAACTGTAATGAAGAAATGGTTGTAAACTCAGAGAATGGTTGTATCTCTTCCCAAGATAGGCCTAAGCCTATGACACCCAGTATTTCTTATGGAAGCCAACATAATGTAGGCGAAAATGATAAAGGTAGAAGAGTATTTACAAATTCTAATATGAGTTGGAATAAAGGGTATAGAGGAAGGCAGAACAGACAAGGTCGCTCTTAGAGGACTAATACACACAATTATGCGGTTAGGCCTGTTAAACCAACAAATAATGTGGACAATATGACTAGGACTAATTTGGTCGCTGGTAGTGTGCAGTCTACTATGGGCAATGTAAGTGTGAATGAAGAAAAAACGGAGAGACCAAGTTTTAGTAGTGTTTTGAAGAATAATGTTGTCCGTGGTACCAAGCAGGTAGGTGACAATACTGTACTGAAGCCTGCTAAAAAGCTGTTTTGGTTGTTTTTATCTGGTTTTGACCCTTCTGTGGACAGTAACGCAATTTTATCTTATCTTAAGGACTTAAATGACTCTACCTCATATGTTTGTGAGAAGCTGGACACACGATACAATACCTATAGCTCGTTCAAAGTTGGCGTTCCCGGTAATTTAAGTGAGGAACTTATGCACCCCAATTTATGGCCTGAAGGTTGTGTCATCGGTAAGTATTGTGCACCTAGAAACAGGTCCGGTGTTTGGACTCGTGAAAACCGTTTTTTAAACCAGAATCAACATCCTATGAATGCACCGTAGATACCGTTCACACAAAGGAATTGGTGTTTACGGTTGCACACTGGAATGTTCAAGGGATCACTGGCATTAGTAAAATTGATGAGGTAATAAAGTTAGATGATAAATATAACTTAAATGTCCTATGTGTCTGTGAACATTGGATTGGGAGCAAAGATAACCTATCAAATATAGTTATTCCTGGTTTTTCACTTGCCAGTTCCTATGTTAGATCTTCTGAGGATAGGGGTGGATCTGCTATCTTTGTTAAGTCAAATATTGTTTGTGAAGAATTAACTTTTCTTGTGGATCTATCAATCAGAAATGTCTGTGAGGTTGCGGCAGTTTTTATTAAGGATGTGAACATAATATGCATAGAAATCTACCGAGTACCTGATGAAACAAACTTTGAAGGTTTTTTGGAATGTATGTATAAAGTTTTTAGTCTTAAGTAGTAGAAATAAGACGAATGCCTCATTAATTTTGTGTTCTGATGACAATGTAGATATATTATCAAGTAGTGTTAAAAAATATGTTGTTGATAATCTGTTGATCAGTTTTAATTTGAAAAATACAATATTTGAGGTTACCAGACCAAGTAGGCCTATAGGCCTAGGTGGTAAAATTGGTGGAACATGCATTGATAATATATCAGTATCAGTGCATTCTGAAAGGATTGACAAGGCCTTTGTTGAGCCTATGGTTGTCTCAGATCATCATGCCCTAATTTTAAAGGCTTATTTGGATGTTGATGGTAGCAATAACTTGGATAGGCAAGCACTCTGTGCCCCCACAATCACTAGACCTGTTCATGATTTAAATGTTTCTTATTTTATTACTTTGTTAAGCAAGGTTAATTGGTTATTCTTGTATAGTTTGTGTAGTTTAGATGAAAAGTTTGAATATTTCTTTGATACTTTTATGAACATTGTCGATATAGTTTTTCCAATCAAATGTAGAAAAGTAGTATCTAAAAGGGCAAAAAAGTTTAAATGGTTTAATAATGATTTAGCTGTATTAAAAGAAGAATGTCTTTTGATGTATCACCAATTTAAAAAAACTGGGTGTTTGTTGTTCAAAGATCATTATAATAGGCTTAAATCTGACTATAAAAAAGCAGTTACGAAGGCAAAGTTAGCTCATAATTCTAAAAGAGTACAAAATGCTCGTAATAAACCCAAGGTAATTTGGTCTATTGTAAATGATGGCCTGAACAAAAATGAGAAACCTTTAGCTGATAGTAACGTTTTGAGCTTGGAGTGTTCGAGGTTTAATAACAATTTTGTTGACTCTGTGAAAGCTACTGTTTTAAGTGTGCCAAAGCCAAAAGAAAGTGTACAATTTTATCTTGATAAGCTTAGTATTAATAGGGTAGGCCTACAGAATAATTTTACTTTTCATAATGTGTCAGTTGAACATGTATATAGTGCAATTAATTCACTAAGTGATAGCCTCTGTCTTGATGTATATTTTATTAATTCTCTAATTTTAAAACTTGCAGCACCTTACATTGCAGAAGTGCTTTCATATTTGTTTGATCTTTGTATTGATGAGGGTATTGTCCCACAGTGTTTAAAGCTTGTAAAAGTGATACCTGTTTTTAAGAAAGGCTCTAAAGAAAAATATGAAAGCTATCGCCCTATATCGATAATTCCAGTTTTATCTTAAGTTCTTGAGTTTTTGTTGAATGCTCAAGTCAAAACTTATTTTGAGAGTAATAATTTATTTTCTGACATGCAGTATGGCTTTAGGGCAAAGAGAGGGACAAGTACTGCTATTATTAATTTCACCAAAGATTGTATATCTGGATTAGATGCTAGAAAGAATGTACGTGGATATTTCTATGACATGTCAAAAGCCTTTGACACTATAGACCATCAAGTTCTACTAAATAAACTTCATTATTATGGGTTTGACTCTCTTTCTGTAAAATTGATTGGCTCATACTTGTCTCAACGATATCAGTCAGTCTTGTATAATGGTTGTTTTTCTTCTTACTTACATGTCCCTTCAGGTGTACCTCAAGGGTCTATTTTAGGCCCTACTATCTTCATTGTGTATGTGAATGACTTACCTGCTGCTCTGTTTAATGAACATGTAACACCGTATATGTATGCAGATGACCTAGCTTTACAGATTCATAGTAGTAGAATTTTAGCTGTAATAGGTTAATTGAAGATTGGGCCGCTGCCAATATGTTATGTTTAAATAAAGAAAAAATGCAGAGTCTTGAATTTTGCCTTGCAAATAGCAATAATGAAATGTCTGTTGTGAATTTTTTGGGTGTTGTATTACAGTCAAATGTTAAATGGGACAACCACATAAGGTACTTGTGTAATAAAATCTCCAAAGCAATCTTTATTATCAGAAGACTTAGGTTAATTGTTAGTATAGAGGTTTTATCGGCTATATATTTTGCACATATACAGAGTCATTTGTCATATGGTATATTGGCCTGGGGCTGTGATAGTAACATAAAAAGTTATTGTTGTTACAGAAGAGAGCGTTAAGACTAATGTTAAATGTTAACCGTAGATCTCATTGTAAACCCCTTTTCAGGAAACAAAATACTGACTGTTCCATCATTGTATGCATTAGAATGTTTAGTTTATATTTAAGTTAATTTAGATCAGTTTCAAACCAATAGTGCAGTTCATAGTTATTCAACAAGACAAAGCACTCATTTAAGAATCAAACAATGTAATTTCCATAGAACTATAAATTCAACCTTAGAGGTTGGTAAGAGAATGTTTAACAGACTGCCTGAACATGTAAAGAATCTTAATCTAAATAAGTTTAAGGAATTTTTAAAACAGTTTTTGTTAAATCTATCCATGTACAAAGTTTCTGAATTTAATGAATACTGGGACTCTAAGTAGACGCCATCTTGACTGAAGTTTTACTGTTTGTTAAATGTATCATTGTAAGTCTGTTTATCTGTAATGTTAAGTACTGACGATGCACCTGTTTTTAAGGTTACATTGTAATCATGTTAATGTTATGTGCAAATATAGTTGATTTTGATTTTGAACGTATCGATCGCCAAGCTCTTCTGTAAATAGATTTTTAAATAAACTAGGGTATCTATTGAACTGTCTTAGTAATAAATATAAACGTGTAATTGTCGCTGGTGATATTAATATTAATGTGTTAGATCATTCTGAAGAAAAGCAATTGGTAGATACAATTAGTAGTAATGGTTTTAGATACCTTGTTAATTTTCCCACTAGAATAACGGAGACCACATCTTCAGCAATTAACAATTTTATAATAAACTTTAACAACTTTAAGACAACAGTTGATGGATCAAACACCCAGATATCCGATCACGATGCCCAGTTGCCACAAATTAATTTTAAAAATGTCGTTAAGAAACCTATTAATAAACCTATGAAGACAATTTTCAGATGAAAATACAAAACTGTTCTTAAAATATTTAGCAAATGAATCATGGATGGAGGTTTTTAATGCAACAGTAAATATCAAATATGATACATTCTATAACATTTTCATGTATTACTTTGATCTTAGTTTTCCCCTTAGAAAATAAGAATTTATAACTGTACTAAACCTGCCTGGTATAATGATGATATAAAAAAATAAAAGAACAAATTATAGAGCTGTCTCATTTAGGCCGTGACCAGAAAAATAAAGAGGCTGTACTAAAAGCAAAAAATCTCAAAAAACATTTAGTGAAAGAAATTCAGAAAAGAAAAAAAGAGCATTTTTCAAACTCAATATCTAATTCAAAAAATGTTTTTCAAACAACCTGGAAACTTATAAATAATGACAAAGGAAAAGCAACAACAACCAATAATTCAATAAATGTTAATATTAATGGCGAACTATTAAATAACTGCTCTGAAATATGTAACGTTTTCAATAATTATTATTCTAAGGTAATAGATAAAGAGGTAATACCTAAGTTAGAAAATAATACGTCCCAGATTTCAGAACTACTTGATCATAACTTGGGTATACCACAGAATCTAAAGTTTAAGTGTTCCACAATAAGTGAAAATGACTTAAAGAAAATAATTATGTTGTTTGACAATAAATATACAACAGGTTATGATGGCATTCCTATAGTGGTAATTAAGAATGCTATTGATGTCCTTGCCAAGCCATTAACACATTTAATTAATTCTTCGTTTATAAGTGGAATTTTTCCAGATAAACTTAAAATAGCAAAGATAAAGCCACTGTTTAAGAAAGGTGATGATACTGAAATAAGTAACTACAGGCCTGTATCTCTCTTACCGGTGTTCTCTAAATTATATGAGAAAGCTATGTATAATCAATTGAATAAATATTTAGAACTAAATGCATTATTAGATGATGAACAGCATGGGTTTAGAACACGCCATTCAGTTATAACAGCAGCAATTGAATTTATTGAAGCAGCTATAAACTCTGTAGAAAATGGTAAAAAAGTAATGGGTCTTTTTATGGATCTAAACAAAGCTTTTGATAGCGTGTCCCACATAACTCTCTTGAATAAATTGTCTTCATTCGGAATTTCAGGTACTACTCTAGCATGGTTTAGATCATATTTATTTAACCGTAAACATTTTGTTGAAATATCGTCAGTAAATGATAAAAACCAATTAATTAACCAAAAATCATCATTACGAACAATTAAATATGGCCACAACAATCAAAGCCCACAAAGATCAATATTAGGACCATTGTTATTTTTATGCTATATCAAAGGTTTGCCCAAACAAGTTGTTGGAGGTATACCCAATAAATTATACCTCTATGCAGATGATGCTAACTTAGTAATAAGTGGCAGCTCAATAGATGAAGTAGAAAGAACAGCAAAAAAAAATTTGGAAAACATTAACTTGTTTTTTTATTAATCATCAGTTATTATTAAACTTTTCAAAAAATTCATTCAATTTCAGACTCAGCAATCTAGGAATTCCAATTTACCTTCAATAACGCTTACAGACAAAAAAAAAATACAAGAAGTTAAATGTACACAAATTTTAGGCCTAACCATTGATAATCATTTTAATTGGGATGACCACATTGATAAACTTTCAAAAAAAAGTTAACATCGGGTATTTTTGCTTTATATAGAATGGCCAAAATATGTGACTTGAAAATATTGAAAACTATATACTTTGCTTACATTCAAAGTCCCAGGACAACTTTAAAACTGGTTTATACTAGTTGCGAAGTTGACATTGGGTACAGCAAACGAAGTTGTCATAACACTGTGGTAAGTCTTTTGGCTGTCCACTATGACAATTTCCCTTCCTTCATAATCCATTCATGTTCAAGACAGTAGGGGGTTAATGCGAACTGCATGTAAACCCCTAGCTGGAACTTATGTAGACAGCAGGGGGTGAGGAGAAATGCTATGGGCATGGAAACCTCTAGCTGGAACATAAGTTCAAGGCAGCAGGGGGTGAGGAATGCGACGGGCATAGAAACCCCTAACTGGAACATGAGTGGACAGTCCCTTGTCTCACCCTTTCTCTTCCTTCAATATCCCATCCTTCCGGGGGCTTGCGCAAAATGCCCATAAGAGGCAGACGTGCTCAACGGTTCGGCCGGGGTCTCCTTATCCACGAATAACAACAACAACAACTTACATTCAATCTAACATAACTTTCGGAATTGAAATATATGGGGCAACTTCAAAAAATAATCTGCAGAGAATATTACGGATACAAAATAGAGTAATTCGTATTATATTAAATTTAAATTGGCGTGATTCTGTAAAAGAACATTTCAGAGATCTGGGATTTATGACAGTTTATAGTTTATATATTTATAAAGTTATTTTACACATAAAACAAAATTATAGTTCAATGAAGATGGTTGGTGAATGCCATAATTATAATACAAGAGGAAGAAATAAATTGAAAATGCCTTCACACAAACTAAATTTTTTTGAAAAACAACCAACTGTAATTGGTGTTAAGTTTTTCAACCATCTTCCAGTAAATATTAGACATGAAAATAATCATATTAAATTTAGGAATCTTTTGAACTTGTATATATTAGAGAGACCTCTTTATTCAATAGAAGAATTTTATTTATGTTGATTAAAATAGATTATACCCATAACACCTGTATAGCATTGTACTTTTTGTAATATATCCATTGTACTTGTGACACTATTCTTTGTATTTGTACAAAACATGAATAAAGAACTTTTCAATTCAATTCAATACAATGCCCATTTAACAGTTAATTTAAGGTGTGACACGACTCGTGTCGCATCCGTCTTCCCGTCTACTGCGTGTTCGGTAACCTTCCATGTCTTGGCCGGCGAACCTCAAATTAACTGTTAAATGTTCGTGTGTGTGTTGTGTTATGTGTCGTGTTGTTAAATGTTAAGTATGACTGTATTTTAAAAATTTGACGACGTTCTACTGATTTGATAATGGGACAACAGTCCCGAAACTAGTTATCAGAAAAACTGTATGGATTGACGACGGCACAAGGTATGTAACCTAATCATCAGTCATTGATCAATCCTGGAGGCAAAAAAATGAATAAATAAATACATTGAGGATAAAAAATACCACTCACCAATCAGCATAGAGCTGTTTGATTTCTCAATGAAGAAAACAAGAAATATTACTGATTTGTCATTGCAAAAATGTGATCCAATAAGAAATCAGGGTGTCCACGCAACGGGAATTGCGGGAATTATACGGGAATTTTTATCAGCGTGAAAAACGCGGGAATTAGACAGGAATTTCCGAAAAATGTGTGATTTTTCATAATAATCGAAATTATAAGACGCTAATGCTCGCCGAATGGAGAAGTCCGTGTTCGCCGAACGGAGACGTCCGTTTTTTTCCAATCGGAGACGCTCGTATCCGCCAATTGGAGACGACCATCACCGCCGAACGGAGACGACTGTGACTGCTGAATGGAGACGTCCAAGTCCGCCGAAAGGGGACGTGCTTGTTTGCCGAACAGACACGTCCGTGTTCGTCGAATGGAGGCGTCCGTTTTTCGAATCGGAGACGCTCGTATCCACCAATCGGTGACCCTTGTATCCGCCAAACGGAGACGACTAAGTAAAAATCTGTCTTCAGCTGTATTTTCCCTCCGGATTATGTCTCAAGTGTCAGATTTAAAAACTCAATTAATTGTCTAACACTCCTACTTTTCATCTTTGATGTCATACGGTATTCTTGTGTGGGGCAACTCAAGTCATTCTAAAAAAATCTTCAAAATTCATAAAAAAGCCATTTGAGTAATTACCAAAATAACCACAACAATTTCATGCAGGAAGTTTTCTAAAGATTTTCAAATTTTAACTCTTATGATCAATATATATATATATATATATATATATATATATATATATATATATATGTAGTACCAGGTTAACCGAGCCTTGCTCGTTGGTTTTGATATAGTGTCATGGTAATAAAGCTATTAAATTTCCACCGTTATTACAACCAACTATACCTCTTCACAGTTAACAGGTGTTTCAAAAGGTCTGGTTAACATAATTGATCCTTTATTTTTGTATACCTTTCGTTGTTATTTTGTTACCAAAAAAGCAACCCATAAGACCAATGTTAAAAAATACTTTAAAAAATTAATAAGTTAATTTTTTAAAATAAGTTTAAAAAATTTTTAAACTTTAATATAGACCAAATTCAATTTTTCCTGGAATTGAGGCTGTTTCTAAACTTATTTTTGGGCCAAAACACTCTTAAATGCAAAGTTTAAGCAAAATCTACCCGCTAGATTTCGAGATCGTGGAACACACATCCTTCAGACGTTGCTCGTATTATAGTATAGGATTGGAAATAGCAATTTGGATAAAGAGCAACTTGACCATGTTTGTGGAGAGTTAACTAAATACGTATATAATACTAGAACTAACGATACTATTAGGCCAGTAGTTTTATCGACTAGTTTTATATGAAACCTCTCCACAATATATAGGTCCATAAATTTTCAATAAAGAGCTTAAAGATATTTTATCATCCATGCAATTCCGAAAGAATGTTAAAAAATTGCTATTAACAAAGAACTTTTACTGCCTTAATGACTACCTTAACTGTTAATGTGGAATTGGGTCAGTTAGTTATTTAGCCTATTATTATTATTTTTTTTAAATAAATTACAAGTTTTATATTTTTTTAACATACCTTACTTAGTTATAAGAATATTTTGACAACTGTCCTGTCATTGTTATGATGATGACAATCTGATTATAAATTAATAAATAAATATAATATGCTCAAGTTCAGTTAGTTTGCTATGCTCACTATTTAAGTTCCGCAAGTCTATAAGAACCCTTATTTTTTTATTACCAATCTTCCCTTAATACTTTAAATGAGAACAGCTGTCTTAAAAATATCTTGTACTTAAGAATAATATTGGAACTTGCAAGGCCACTGAGCAGAGCCCGAAAGCAAATAAAAACGGGAATAAGCCTATCTTTCTCGTAGGTAAATAACGTATGATTATACAAAATTTCAGGTCAATTGGTCCAGTAGTATTCTCGCCCATTCAAGACACACAGAGACACATACATTTACTTTTATCGGTAAGAAGATATTTAAATTGGTAGGGAAGGAGATACAACCTAAAAATAGGCAAAAGGTGTCTGGAATTAGCCAGTTTTACAGGATTATTCTTATTGTTGAGAACAATAAATTTTCAGTTCAAGTCAGAATGAATGGAAGAAACTAGTAGTGTGCCTCATGTTCTCTTCTAGGACCACTCATTTACATAAATGATTTTCCCCAGAATATTAACTTAAACATTTGTTTATGCATTGCAGATGATGCTTAAAAGTAGGGATGGATAAGTCCCTAAATTTCTCAACTATTTAAAAAAATTTTAAATCTTGTAAATTGGGAAGGGATTTTTTTTCTCAAGATTTTTTTAAGACTGGAAATATTTTGTGAATAACGTTAGACACAAGGGCTATTTCACCAGCAAATTAATACTGAAATACATGATTTTGAAGCATAGTGTGTGAAACCTAATACGTCAACCATAAATAGAATCTTGATGGCATTGAAAAAAAAATGAAAAAGATTAAGTAGCCTATTTGAATAACTTACATAATAAACCCAAAACTTGATGATTAGATGTTATCAATGTCCCATCTGCAAGCACGTTATGCACAGGTTTGGCGGTGTGGGGGGAGGGGAAATGTTATAGGGGCGGCATTGTTGCACACGGCCTTGACAACTGATAAGTGCAAGCACTTGCTCGAATCAGATTCATAGTGCGGCACAGTTGCGGTGCCAGGGGTGGCAGCGATACGGTCAGTGCTTTACTAAACGCAACAAAATGGAAGTAAATTAACTAAAAAGTCAACTAAATTCATCAAAAAAAAAATTGATTGTTTTTTATACAATTTTTTCACTTGTGTTTTGTTAGATTTTAAAAATAATTATTTTGGAGTAGATTTATATATATATATTTTTTTTTTTTTTTTTTTTTTTTTAACCACTACATTTCCTAACAACTAATATTTTTTAACAACATCCCATGGGAGTAAAACTACATACCAATTCCTCAGGTGTTTATGAAGAAAATACAAAAAAATAAATTCCTTCGGAAATTCGCTGAGTACGCAGGTCTGCTGTGAAGGGGGTATTTTACTGATGTATTTTAAAGATGTTTCTAAATAAAAGTTGGTTATCAGTCTTGCCTGTTTTAATGTAAATGTTTTCATAAATTATCTGTCATAAAAACTATCTCCTTGAACAAAATGCATATTGTTTCCAGTAAATGAGAAAATGTAGCCTGACAAGAGTGTAATCATGTTGCAGGTTACCAACTGCGCATACGTGTTTCAATGTTCTCCTCCTCCCAGAGTATGAGAGCAAAGAGAAGCTTCACGATCGTCTGATTAAGGCCATCAGTTATTCCAAAGGCTTTGGAATGTTATGAGCACCCCCTACACCCCACCACAAACCAGAGTCATGTAACTCTTGTATAGTAGTCTTAATAAAGCTGGTAAATTATTTTGTTCCTTAAGCTAGTTTATTGACTGCTCCTACTGTTATAATTTATTTATAGATTATTCAAGTGTACAGGTCGGAGGTGTAGAGTTTTGTACAATTTGTAGAGCAAGAGATGATTTGTAGATTGTTTTTATCTTCGATTCCAAATGACTCTAAACAGTATTTCATCGTGTTTCTTTTTAGTTTACAGAATTTGTACGGTATGCATTTTTTAAACAACTTTTTATATCTTTGTACTTTGGACAAAAATCTTATTTGTTTAAAATGCCTACAGTAATGTAAATTGTTATGTTCAGGTTGATAAATGGATTTAATTATTTTTCTCTCTTAATCTGCATATTTGATCAATTAGATGGTGTAAATCTTCATTTAATTTGATAAATTAAATAATCAACAAAGTTCAACAAGGTGTATTAAGCTTAGTGCTAAAAAAACTTAATTAAAAATTTTACTATTATAGTAGAACCTCGATTATTTGGGGTAATCATGGAGAGGATGGTCTCGGATAACTGAAACCACGGTTAAACCATAATAAAAACAACTCAAGCAGCTGGATGCCATCTAAGTTAACCTTCCTCTCGCTATCCATATCGTCTGGCAAGGACAAGAAATTAATAGAAAGGCTACTAAAAAGATTTATTGACTTATACATGGTAGACATGTAAAAAAAATCAGCTGAAAATATTAAAAAAACATAATTGCATTGGGTACTATAAGAATATATACAAATCAATGTATTATTAATTAAAAAATTTCAAACAGTTAATTGTGCGAATCAACAACCGAATAATAACAAACTGAGTGCTTTAAAAGGCTCCCCGACCGGTAGATAGTGTTTGTTGTCCTTTCTATCGCCCCTTCTTCCTTCCCATGCCTGTTGCTACCGCTCGTCCTTCTCTGTCATACTCCCCGCCTACTGGATGCGCAGTGTATAGTACGCACGGCTTGTTGTCACGGTTATGTAGTGTCCACCGTCCACAAGTGCTTACGTGACTACACACATTTGCTGCTTATGTAAGATGCACAAGTACACTAATGCGTTTGCAACAGTATCATTGAGCGCTATTTGTACTCGTGTCTTCACTTTGTTCGTGGTCTCTGCCCATCGAACCACAAATATTTCATCATGAATTATCAAATAATGAATTGTTGAAGAATATAGTTGACTTTTTATTTTAAAATTAAGAATTTTTTGTATTTTTTTATTTTTATGTCTTTGGTTCATCTGCCGCCGGAAAATCGAGGTTCTACTGTATGAGAAAAAATAGATCAACCACCTTTACCTATTAGGGAGTAAAGGTCTCTCTCTCACATGCAAAAAAAAAAAAAAAAAAAAAAAAAAAAAAACTGTCACAGCTAAAATTACTAACAGCATTTTGTTCAATGCTTATGATCAGTATTATAAATTAAAAGACTTGTGAGCTTTTGTTAATTACCCTAGTACAAGTGTTAGAATGTTTACTGAAGGATAGGTATCGACCATCAGTGGAATTCAAGGAAACTTAAAAGGCTCAAAAACCTGAGAAATCCTTCAAATTTAGTACTGAGTGATAAATTAATTTTAACACTGAATTCTTCCAATGATGTCTTATAAAATAATAAATACTAAAAAATTTCATATTTTGAAAGGTTTCCTTAATTTTCATGTAAAATCCAGAAAAGGATTTAATTTTTAAAACCTAAAGATTTTTAAGTCTTTGTGCAATAAAATCCCTCTGGTCTAAAAATAAAATAACAAGAAAAAATATTATTTACAAAATAAGGTTCTTGTAATGTTACAGACTCTCAATTGTAAATTTTTTCAAGTTTATCTTTTGATCATAATCTCTGAGGTGCTTATTAAAACGATCATACAGTTAGTTATTATTTTTACATTATTTCTTAAGTTTTATTGTTATCTAAATAACTATATTTTTATCTTCTATTCTTTATCTGTATTATAATTAGGTTATACTGTGTCTGTTTTCAAAACTGTTAATGATGAAATCAGAGTTCAGTAATGTTAAATGAATAATTTATTTTATGGAGAGTAATTATCAGTTATAATGATCATGAATGTGATACTTATTACTTTATGACATTAAATCTAAATTGAAAAGAGTAAAACATTATTGATATGAAGTAATATTTTACAATTTCAACCAATGAAAATCTAGAGTATAAACACTGTTTGGCCTAGGATATTTGAAAAAAGTAAAAGAACTTAAATTCTTTTACGAATAAAGTGTCTTATAAAATTATACAATAAGAATCAAACATATTTTAGAGATTTGAATTACAGTCAACTCCCGATTATCGGGGGGCAGATAAACCGAGTTGCAGCTTAACCAGGGCCACAAAAAGTCAATTTCAATTTTATTTATTTTAGTTTAGACAAAAATACCATAATTTATCGATATTATATTATTAAAATTACTTTAGAATAAATCTCTTTACTAATTATTTTTTTATTTATTAATGGAAAAAAAGCAATGGAACATGGAAATATATCCGTAAATTATTTGGTGGCATGATTGTATTCATGTGGTCCGGGAGGAATGACTCAGAGCGATGGCGTGGCAAAGCAGGGTGGGATGGGGCGCTATGGCGGGGTAATGACCTTGACTACTCGAAAAAACTGCTCGCCCGCCGGGATGTGTTAAAAATAGAAACCAAGACAGGTCCCATTTGTTTCCAGTTCAGTGTGATTATCGCTCAATTCGTAGTGCTGTTCAGTGACCCCAAGTAATTTTGTGTTGTATTACGTTAAACTACACATTTTGAAATGCATTTGTTTTGCATTTCCAGGAATGTTTGATAAAGTGACATTTCATTTTATTTGACAAAGTTATAAATTTTTTAGTTAATTCATTAATTAGCATACATTTTGAACAATTGGATATTCTTCAATTTTTACTAGAGGTGTGCGGATAGTGAAATTTTTTTTCGGATCGGATTCGGTTCGGATAGTTAAGATTCGGATCGGTTCGGATCGGATAGTAACAGGATCGGATCGGATAGTTTTCGGATTCGGATTTTTGCGCAGTAAACCGAAAGACAAACAGTTAACCGATTTGAAGCCACAATTTTTAGGTTAGATCTAGGCCTTGATTATAAACTGTTTAGGAATATCAAAATCAATTAATTTAATAAAAATTCAAAAGCTTTAAAACAAAGTCAATTTATAATTTGTCATGATCACTGTAAACATTAATTGGCCCTAGGCCTAAATGAACATGTCAACATTATTTTGAACTAGCCCTAACCTAAGCTCTAATTAGAGTTGCTATAGGCCTAGGCCAAAACTACTCACCAGGCAAACATCCCAGTGTACAATATGACAAAGTAGGACTTTTAGCAAAATATAATTTTATTTGAAACCAAAATGATGGTAGGAAGACATAACCTAGCTTCATCTTGCATACAGAGCATTCTGTCAAACAGTCAATGTCAGTTATGGCAAAAGACTTCCACACGACACTCATTTTCTATTCTTTTTCCTTTCCAGGTAGACATCAATAATTAAGAGACAATAAAAATGTTTAAATCAGTTTAAAACACGATCAGAGGTATAAAGACATAACCTTTCAACATCAAAGAGCAAACAATTACAGACGACAACAGACCGTACGGTTGAATCGCGATCCGATCCAATGCCTTCACAAGTTCATAGTCAAACGCGATCGTAATCTTCATTAGATTAAATCTTATATTGAGTCACGAAACTACGAATGATGAATTGTCCCCCGACAACTAGCGCTCAAAACACCACGACACTAGCGATTCAGGCGGGTGGAATAAAAACTAGAGCTTTTCGTGTTGCCGTGATTGGCCGATACTTGAATCTTTACTGCTAGCGCTCCAAGCGAGAGGGTTCAGAATTGACACTTTGTCAATTGTGCCGTTGAATTTTAAACACTTAACCTTGGTCGCTTGGTGTCTTGATTATTTCCCGTTATTCTATTATCTGACTTCTGACTTATTGGTCTGCTTCAGTACTTTGGACGTCATTTTAGACGTTCCGTCGCATAGTCACCATTTTATGCAGAATGGCCATCGCCCAAAACAATATTTGTGCATTGATCTTGTGTTTAACACCAGATATACAGTCTATCCGTAAAATTCGGATATCCGACCCGAATATACGGATATCAATAAAATCTTCGGATCGGATTCGGATATCCGATCCGATCCGAAACCGAACCGAATTTTCGGATATCCGCACACCTCTAATTTTTACCAATTGGACCTTGGACCTTTTTTTTTTGTTGAGTCAAATAAAAGATATGTTTACTCATTCCAATGAGGTTTGGTCAGTAAATATTGCATTTACGTGCAAGACTCTTAATTAAAACTTGTTTAATTTCAATTTATTGAACTCTTTGTTTTAACCGTGGTTTTGGGTTACCCGGGACCCTTAAACCAGTTATTACCCTGGATAATCGGGAGTTGACTGTATATAATTTTTTGATGAATTATAATGAAAACAGTGAGTAACTGAATAAGCAAATTATTTTGTGAAGCTCTCCCAGCTTTATACTTATGTAACTGGAAAAATCACCAAAATTGAAGTGATCAAATGTAGTTGAATAAATAGTTACTTTAAAGCATGACCCCGAAAATTCATACTGAAGCAAAATTGATTTCTAATGCTGATTGTTTTATAGAAAAGATAATTCACTGACATAGTCATTAAATGAACTAAGTTGGAGAGCATATTCTTGATTATTTCTTGTGACTATCCACAACCTAGTTAGTTAATTATACTTTTTAAACAAAAATATAAAAGAAAAATAACATTGAAGTATATTTTTTATATTTACAGTAGTGATTTGTAAATCCAACCCCTCTTAAAACATCATTTTTCACTCTAAAAAGGTAATACATTTTCCACTGATTTATTTATAGTTTAGTAATTATTTGCCTATTGAACCAAAAACATGTTTGTTATAACATATAATTTAAATGAATCAAAGGTGATGACGATTTCCCCTTATGTGGAGATTTATGTAATGTGCTCCCAATGTACATTTGTTACATGTACCCACCTTGTAAATTTGTTACAGTGTTTATTTACCTAGTTAATCTTGTTATGTAATTTATCCTAAATGTTGTCTTTGCATACTGTAATGCTCAATATCTTTTAATGTGACTGTCAGGAAACTTTGGAAAAAAATTTAAATAAAATTAAGTGATAAGTACATTATCAATATATTTATTTACATCCTTAGACACCCTTAAATTATTTCTTATTTATTGTTACGAATATGCATCATGTTTTTTGGAGAGGCCGTGTGGTAGATAACCGGTAACCTTCCTCCTGGGTAATGCTTTAGAATTATAATCAATAAATAAATCTTTATTGTCGTAAGAATACAAATGATCATTGACAATGTCATAATTACAGTGTGGCTGCACAGTCAAAATGCCTTAGCTGTAAAGAAAATTTTCTAAAATGTATAGTATAAAATATTTGTTATAAAATATACATATATCTTTAAAATTGAATATTTTCAAAATTAAAGAATTCTTCCAGTCTATAAAAAGGGTTATCCAATAACCAATTATATAATTTCTGTGATTGCTGAACTTTAAATAGTCTTGGTTTTTTATTGGCTGTGCCTACAAAATTTTGATCAGCAGGAATGAAATTGTGTTTCAATGTAAATCAAATATTTTGAGTTTTTTCTTCATTCAGTAAAAATCTATTAGAATGAAACCAATTTGATGCGTCTTTAATAGTAGATTCAACAATGTTTTGTAACTCAACTAAATTACTATTTATGTTAAAGAAAGTTGTATCATCAGCGTAAAGTATTGTTTTGGAATTTATAGCAGTCAGAATCATGGCTGGACTGGCATTTCGTGACTCATGCCGGGGGGAGTTCAAAAGGCTGAAATTACAGACAGTAGCTAACCTATATATTGCCGAGGTAGTTACCCACGTTGTTAACAAAAGACCCATAATAAACTTCTCAGAGGCTCATCATTATGACACCCGAAACCAAATCAACTACATACTCCCTGCACATCATCTGTCAGCCTATGAGAAAAAACCCAGCTACATCGGAGCAAAACTATTCAACACCCTTCCACCTGCTCTGAAAGAACAAAATACCCCCGTCGCAGCAGACCTGCGTACTCAGCGAATTTCCAATGGAATTTCAGATTATTTACTTTACCCATAAAAAACACCATAGGATCGAGTATGTAGGTTTGCTGCCATTGGGTGTTGTTAGAAAATCTAAGTTAATCAATAATTGGTGAATGTAAACACAAAATTGTATCAAACTCTGGGAATTTTTTATTTTTCTACTCCCCATGGGGGTGAGTATGTAGGTTTGACGCCATATGGGTTTTGTAAGCAAGTATAAGTTAAACCTTATATAGATAATGTATCTACCAAATTTGATTAAGTTATGTCAATAAATAAGCAAGATACAGGGTTTCTTGATTTCCCATAAGAATAACATGGAAAACACATTTTTGGATTTTCCCCGTAACCAGTTCTGCTATGATAACAATTCAAAATACCAAATTGTTTGTTTTTTTAAGCTCTTTTAAATGGTTTTAGTTAAAATTGATGAATTTTAAAAATTAAGGTCCAAAAATTCTAAAAACCCATTTTGACCCCTTTGAAATCCCATAAAACCCCGTTCCCATGGTCCAATCATTCTGGTTCGCGAACTCAACCTAGTAGGCGCTGGCTTACACCCCTGTACCAAATTTCATCAAAATCGGAGGTTCCGTTCAAAAGTTATCGTGTTCACGGACACATAGATATATATAGATATATAAATATATATACACATATATATCAATTTGAACGAACGGTGTTTTTGGCTTCTAGGGACCTCAAAACGAAAAAGTATCATGGTCTCGGGCTTAGGTCTTACCGTGACTACTACCGTAATAGCGTATTCCCTATAGGGAAATTCGCTAAAAACAACCGGAACTGCAAAGGAGCTGTTCTCGACTGGCTACTGAAAAAAGAATTTTACTCTGTTGAAGAATGCCTGGAGGGACGAGGCCAACATCACTGAAGAAGAAAAATAATGACGCCATGACTGTACTTAATGTTCATGTCAATAAAGAGTATTTTGTCTTGTCTAGCCGTTGGTAAATCGTTTATATAAATATGAATAAAAGGGGTCCAAGTACTGAACCCTGAGGAACACCCCATTTCAATAATTTTGGTTCAGACTCTTTGTCATTTGATTTGACTAGTTGCCTGCGGCCACTCAAATAAGATTTTTTTAAATTTAGAGGTGGACCCTGGAACCCATATTGTTTTAATTTTTCAATAAGAATATTAGAATCAACACAGTCAAACACCTTGCTCAGGTCACAAAATGTGGCCTGAGCAAAGGTCTTAGCTTCAAAACATTGGTAAACTTGTCTTATTAAAGTGTCCAAAGCATCTGTGGTTGACAACCCTCTTCGAAAACCAAATTGAGAAATGTTTAATTATTTGTTTTTTTTTCAAAATATTCAATCATTTGTTCATATACTAAAATTTCTATTAATTTTCCTAAGACTGGAATTATTGAAATAGGAGGAAAACTCTGTGGCTTATCCCTGGGGCCCTTTTTATAGACTGGACAAACCCAGGACACTTTTAAGGATTCAGGAAATTTACCATCTAACAAGAGTAAGTTTATACTGTATGCAAGAGGAACATCTAAGCTACAGATTATATTTTTTAATAGATGGTTAGACATTCCATAAATATCTTTACTTTCAGAGTTATTCATATTTTTTTAATTAATGTTTAGTTTAGTCAACCAATTGATGTAAAAGAGCACACTTACCACAACTGTTCCGGCAAAAAAAGTTAACTCTAGAAGGGGAGCCCGCTTTTTGTATGCAGGGAAAGTACATTCAACAAAACAAATATTTTTATTGAAATATATTGTAAGAATTAAGTAATTATAAAAACCAAACATTCAATAATATTTTCAGTTGTTCAAAATGATAGAAAATTTATTAAACCCACCATTTTACCAAGATCAGTAAAACATAAATAACGGCTAGGGCTTGGTAAATAATTTTGGAAATTTTCCTTCACTGATTAGTAAAAAACAAAATTCACGACGTTTAAGGATCTAGAATCTGATCCCATCTACAGGAACACTCTTAACCTAATAGTAGAAAAGGTCTTTACTCTTCAACCATTGATCAGTTATTTTTATGGTTTTCAAATTATATTGATTAAAACCCCTTGATCCTAGACATTAACTCCACTCTAACCCCATTCTCAATAAACTAAAACATTTTATTTAATGGCCCAATTTTATAAGTTCATTGGTTGAAGTTGGGTGTAGAAAGATATTACACACACCATAATATAAATAATGTAAGAGCTGTAATATTGGATTTAATATAATTTAAAACTAATACCACCATTATTTTAAAGGATTTTTTATATTTGTGAGGCCTTTCGATATCAAGGATATCATCCTCAGACATTTCACAAACTGAAAGGTTATATTTATATGTAAATATAAACAGTAACCTTTAAATTTACTATAAAGGTTATATAGTTGTAAACATAACCTTTCAGTTTGTGAAATGTCTGAGGATGATATCCTTGATATCAAAAGGCCTCACAAATATAAAAAATTCTTTAAAATATTGGTGATATTAGTTTTAAATTGTAGACACCATGATATTTTTTTCACAGCATTGAATCAAAATTATCTATACTTATTTAATACGCTAAGGGTTTTTTTGTCTTGAGAACTCCTCCTACAATTTTTAACAGATTTTCAAGTTTTTGGTGTCGTTGGATAGGGCTTGGTCTGCAGTTGTTTCCGCAAAAAACTGATGAGAATCTGACGGAAAATAAAGGCGTTATCCACCATTGAAATCTCAAAATTTCCCATTTAAATAACATTGGGATTGAATAAAGCATTTTAAACATCTGTTAATAATCAGCTGTAAATACGTGTAGTTATTCACAATATTGGATTGGTCGGAGGTCAATGATTTAGAGATAAAAGTAACATTTTTGTATTGTATTCAAATAAATTGCTCGATTTCGAGCAACACGTTTACTAGTATTGATTAAATCCCCTTCTTCACAGACATTAACTCTCTTCCAACCCCATTCTAAAAAACTATAAAAATTTAAGTGGTCCTATTTATACATTCATTTGTTGAAGTTGGGTGTGAAAATAATTTAGACACCATTTAAATCAATTTTTATTTTAACAATATTTATTTATAACTGATCAGACCATTTGATAAGGTTAAGAGAGTATACAAAATAAGAAATTTTATGGATGAAAATACGAGGACAGTTCTATTATTATCTAGTGAAGTGAGAGGTAGAGGCACGCTAGCAGGTAGATGGACTCATTAGGAATCTATTTGTAAGTTGTTTAAGTATACAAAACCAAATAAGTATATATTATACTGTATATTAATATAATGTATATATATTATTACTATTATATAAATAAGCAAAAGTTCTACTATGGTTTTCAAGAACAAAACTAACTTAAAAAACATTTTAGCATGGGATGTCCCTACTTATGGAACTTATGGGTTCTTTATACATTAAAATTGTTGTAATTAAGCTAAAATTAAAAAACAAAGTGAATGCTGCAATTTAATGTTCCACCACCTCTATTGGTGTTCTGGCTGAATCAGACCTGTGGATATCCATCAGTAATTGTATGCGCTCTCTCTCTCTCTCTAGTTTATGTTTATAGAGAACAGATAATGAACATTATTGCCATTAAGGACTAAAGTGTCAGTGAATTTTGATTAAGAAAGGACGTACTGCTGTCCGCAATGAAGGAGAGTGGCTGCCCCCACCATTGGCTGCCCGTGGTAACTATTAATCTTGTTGCCAAAATCAACAAATGTTATGGAATTGACAATAAATCATCTATAGTATTTCCTCCAAATTGTTTAAATATAAACGATGGTATTTGAATAAAGCTGAACTCAAAAAATCCGAATGTTTAATTTTGATAGTGGTAAAATGAACCAACAATAGTGGCAGAAGAACCGGTGGCACTTTAGCTCGCAGCGGACATTTTATTTTGAGTTATAGGCTAGTATGCAATGCAATGAGTTTGGGTAATTCCCCATCATAATGTTAAAAAAGGTTTAGGCACTGAAAGATGTCTAATGATTCTGTTTACCCAAAGCTAACTCTCGCACTGACACCCACCAGCATACTTAACAGAACTTACTTCCTAAACAGCCCTCATATATCATATAATATAGTACAAAAACTTAATTCTGCAAAAACTAGTGATTGCTAAAAACCTTTTCTTGGTTTTTATTGACGAAGCATTAGCTTGTCTTGCTTTGATTAGATCCACTCCTTTTCCGTAGAGTCAGAAGTCCAGCACCTTGGAGCCACCGCCGACCGAAGTGCATGACGGAAGAGAGTCGTCTTGCTCCCTCTGTGTTGACTCGTGCAACTCGGGTGGAAGGTGGAGTTTCTGTAACAACCACCCCATGAGATAACTAGACATAGAGAAATAGACAAGTTTACTCATCATTAAGTAATTTACAACAATTAACTTACAATAGATTTTGTCAATGTAGTGGTAAAACATTAATCGACTTAATAAGGCCTAGACATCTGCTTATAAATTGTGGCCTTATTTTAAAAACATTATTTTCCATAATCAAGGTTTTCACTTTAAAATACTATATTTAAAAAGTCCTGGATGTTATATAAAGTTGTTGTTGATGTTATATGTTGTTTGACACCAGGCAAACAGCTTCTTGAAGAAACTTAGAAATTTAGTAGAAAATTATTAGAAAGGCTATAACAAGCCTATCCTGTAGTGTAGTAAATACAGGCCAAAATCCTGCCAGAAAGTTACATTGATTTTGAACAGCCAATTTTTTTTAAATGTTCAATTTTTCCTCTGAAACTATCTTGAAATTAACGAAGAAGAGAAAAGTAGATTGAAGAAAGCTAAAGGAGCATTAGCAGATTTGGATTTGGAGATCTTCACAACTTAAATCAATCAATTAAGAGTAAAATTGAGACTACTGGATACAAAAGTGAAGAATGTCCTACTTCATGTTTGCAAAAACTAAAAGGATTCTAGCACAAAATGATGGTCATCCAAGTATTTATCAACAAGTGCCTGAGATCAATCCTCCAAATAAGATAGCCAATGACTATATTAAATAAAGAGTTACAGGACACGACCGATAAAATTACGCTTAAAACAAAGGTAATGGAGAGAAAGTGGAAATGGATAGGTCATAGTAACGGGAAAGATAAAGACGGTAATGAGATGGTGGAAAAAGTTCTAGACCGGAACCCTCAGGGACAAATAAGCAGAGGGAGACCGTGGGCAACTTGGACGCGTTCTGTGGACCAAGAATTGCGGAGGGCTGGTAAGACTTTGGGGGAGGCATAGATGACAGCTTCCAACAGTGTGCGGTGGAAAGGAGTTGTTGCTGCCCTACGTTCCTTGGAGGAATAAAAGGAAAAAGAAGAGGAATCCTACACAATTCAAACTTATGAACATATCTAAATTTATAGTTTGTTATCAAAAATATACCATAGTACAATATCAAAATTTAAAGTTATCAATCCAAAGTTTAGTTAAAATTAAATTCTAGTACATGTAAATCATATGGTTATATATCTTTATTCAATATAGAACAACACTTCCCTACATTTAGGGTTGCCATTAAAACAAAGAATACTATACAATTTTCTTAAAGTTTACAAGGCTTGAAAAATTTAGATATTTTAGAACTTAATGTATCCTAAACACTAAACATTTGAATATAGATGGTGTCTCACAATTTTGATTGAATCTTTTAAAACACTACTTGAAATTTGGGAAATAATTTTGGTTGAGAGTCCAAATTGTTTGCAAAAGGTCACAAATGATTTTGGTATAGTTCCTCTTGCTCCAATTAGTATTCCAATAATGTTTATATTTTCTAAATCGTATTTTTCTTTATAATATGGTATTGTTGGGGTATAGATTTTTTGTTTTTCATTTTGTACGTCTTGTGGTTGGTTATAGTTTTTTTCGAATCGAATAGTTGGATCTATAATAGTGCCTAGTTTTGATCCCTCTTTTATTGCTATAATGTCAATTCTTCTTGTGCCCCCGTTTTCTGAAAGGCCATGAACCTCTTCAAAGACATTAAATTTAAGTCGTCGGAGGGATTCGGCGATCATTGATCTAACTCTGTGGTGTCTGGCATTTATTAAGTTTTCGTTGAACGGGCAAGATCCCAGGACATGTGCAAGGGTTTCATACTCACTCCGACAATGTCGGCAGTGGTTTCCGTCCTGGGACCTACCCGGAATAGTTCTGACTGGTATGACGTTTGCAGTCATTTTAATAGCTTCTCGCCATTCACCACAGGTTAGATCTCCTTTATTTTTAATCCAACTGTTTGCTGGTGGGTACTCCATGAATAAATCGACCCCTTTTCCTTTATGGTTAAGTGAGCACCAAAATTCATATTCTCTTGTACGAAGGCTTTTTCACATCAATTTCATCCACATTCTTCTTCAATAAGGCTGGTTCCCTTGTAATACCTAAGCTAGCCAGGCAGTATTCTATTTCTGACTTAAGGTCTCTTGTATTTGAAATGTAAGTATTTTCATTTTTGTCTAAACACTGGCAAGCATTTATGTATTGAAGAAATATTTCCCATTTGACCCTAAATAAACCTAAACCCTTGTATTCACTATTAGAGTACAACATACTATCGGGTACATCTGTGGGCAGTTGAAGTATGGCCTTAAGTGAACTTTTTATTATTCTGTCTGCATCTGATACAAAAGATTTAGGTATCTTAGTTGGTGATATGGATTGGAATGGATATATGAGGCTTGGACAAATGGATGAAGATATGATGTTGAATTTTTTATCTGGTTTGAGCAATGGTGTCGAGACAAGTAAATCAAACTTAATTTGTAACTCTTTCATTATGCCTTGAGGGTTAAATATACATTCATCATTGTATGACAACCCAAGATATTTAATTAATTCATCTCTTTTAATTGTTTCTATTTTTCCGTTTTCTTGCAGATGGATTGGTTCTTCATGAAGTAAGCCATTTGTAATGCAAATACTTTTACATTTATCAAGATTTATCTCTAGTCTAATTTCTCTAAATCTTTTGATAGACCTCGATTTTCCAATAATCACTGTATCATCTGCAAAACCGAGTACTGTAATATTTGGGAGGCCAGGGACTAAAGAATATCCAAACTTTTCAGAATTATTATGGTTGCTAATTTCTTGCAATATATGGTTTGTTGCTAAATTATATAGTGCCGGAGACAGCGGAGAACCTTGCATCACTCCACGATTGATTTCAATTGGTTTTGTTTTCCTATAATTTATTTCAACTTGAGTGGAATTTTTCTTCTGAAGTTTCATAATAAGATCTGCTAATTTTGGGTGTAAAAATTTTGATTTCAATACTTTCTCTAAGTGGTTATGGCCAATGTTGTCAAATGCTTTCCGAATGTCTAAAAATATTACTGTAACATCACTTTTTCTTTCTTTAGAACATTTTAAAATTGAGTTTAAAATTGATGTATTAATTAGAGTCCCTGGCATGTTGGTGAAACCTCTTTGATGTTCATTAAATTCGACTGTCTCTCTTAGTTTTTTGTCAAGAACGCGTTCAATAATTCGTCTTAAAACAGAACAAATAGTAATAGGTCGCCAATTACTTAAATTATTCTTATCGCCTCCCTTATATATTAAAACAGTTCTCGCTTTCGTAAAACAAGGTGGGACCTCAGAGCATTGTAGCATTCTATTGGCTATTAAAGAAAGTATTTCAAAGCAAGTTTCATGTTTAACAGCTCGCGCCAAAACACCGTCAGGTCCTGGAGCTGTGTCTACGGATATTTTTCTAACGGCATTTTGTATTTCTTCTTTTGAAACAATCAATGTATTTTCAAACAAAATTTCATTACCAATCGTACATGGATTTTCATTATTGTATGAGGCACATTCACAGTTTTTAGGATTAGATATATGCTGTTAATAGTCAGTATTTTCAAACTATTTATCTTTTCCAAGCGCAATACAACTTAAACCATCAACTTTTGCAAATTTACCAATAATTTTACAATACTTACTGCTAAGTTAATATTAACGTTTTTTTGTTTTTTTTTTTTTTGTTTAGAAGATATTTAAGTACTAATTTTTATATATTTGCATTATACAAAGAGATCAGGGAAAAACATTTTTCTTGTAACGAAAGAACCTTAAATAAAATCACTAAACAAAAATATGCTATAGAGAAAAAAATTGACTATGTCGAATTTTTGAAAGGGTTAATTGAATGAAACATTCAACGTGTGGTACAAAGAATGGAAATAAAAACTATGTAGCATAAATAAAAAATATAGATGAAACAATTTTATTAAAATTGTAAAGATAACAAAACTATATTACATAAATAAGGCCTAGCCAAATAAAAAAGAACAAAACTACTACAAATTGAATTTAAATTAAATACTAACACACAGGAATGAATTGTCTATTTAATCAATGGAATTTATAAATTTATATAATTTAATTAATTTATAATTTATAAAGCCAAGAAATGTTTTGCCTATTTTTTGTATTCATTGGTTTTACTGGGACACGTTCTTACTGACTCATCCACATTGAATTTTGAAAATATAGATTATTTTTATATATCCGTTTAGTTATTTTTGCTACATTAGAAAAAAATTAAGGAATGTATGATGAAAAATCAATAAAAAATAGAAATTTAAAGTTAAAAACTTAAAAATCTACTAAACATATTTTTAATGTCCATTTTAAAAATATATTTAATGGTTATTGAAGTTTTAACTTTAAAATTATATTGAATTATAATGAGGTACAGTAAACTTCCTCTAGTCCAACATGTCTGGGAATTGACACTTGCCGGATTATAAAATACTAGCTTTTTCCCGCGGCTTCACCCGCTATACTCGCCATCAGGCTTAGCTCGTTCGCTACGCTCACTCGCCGTCACTTTAGCCCGCCATCAGATTTAGCTCGTTCGCTAAGCTCACTCGCCATTACGCTTGCCCACCATCAGGTTTAGCTCGTTCGCTACGCTCACTCGCCGTCATGCTTACCCACCATCAAGTTTAGCTCATTATTGGAACTTTTCATCGAATATATTTCTTAGCCACCAATAAAAAAAGATGAAATCGATTTTCAGATTTTTTTATACAACAATTTTTTTAACCTTTCATAAAGAATGATTCTTTTTAAATAAAAAGTATCCAATGTTACTTCTAGTACCTCCCAGAATATGTGTACAAAGTTTCATGATGATTTGTCAAGTAGTTTTTGTGTGAAAGCGTAACAAACATCCACGTTTTCACATTTATAATATTAGTAAGGATTCCAGATTAAAGGATGAATATCAGGCAAATGTGAAATAAAGTACATAGAAATTTTATTCTTTAGGCAGCTTTACTATAAAGTATAAAAACATTACAAAACATACAGTAGCCTAATAAAAATACTGTACATGAGTATGAAACTAAAATGAGAACTATATGATGTCAGACGATATCAGATGAATACGACTCGTCTAATCTCTACGCATTCCAAAGTGCTTTGTATGGCAGAGTGTTGGTCCCTCGCTACTTATAAACAAATTTGAAACACTCATAGATATTTGTATACCTATCAATTAAAATTTGTCTGAAAACCGTGTCGGATTATCAAGCGTGCCGGATTGTAGGATGCCGGATTGGAGGGAGTTTACTGTACTTTTAACATTATAAAACAATAATTGTATCAAGGTTAGATTTACTTAATAATATTTTTCTACTTTGTTCTGAACCAGAATATCATACAACTTTGGTTGACATTAATTTGAGAGAATTTGACAAAAAATATGAGCCATAGTTTGGTTTAGTATGACAATTAGTCCAGAAAGTAGCAATTTGTAGTAGGAGTAAAAAACACCCATCTTGAAAAAATTACGGCCTGACGTTGAACAATAGATAAGCTGAACAAAAGTCTCCAGCTAATACGTGTTTTTGGCCACGTTTTCCTTGTTAGCAAGATTACGATCGCCCAGCGCTGAGGTAAACAAACATTCATTGTTCGGCAATTGCCATCTCAATCTCAATAAATTCCAGAGTAAAAAAATACTGTCTTATTATCAAAACAATTTTGCTTCAGAAAATTTTTCTAAAATTTTGGAACCCGTCTATCCCTATTAAAAAGCTAAATCTGCCATTATTTAGATGACGTTTAGTGTTAACCTTATTCATTTACTGTGCAAAAAATAATTTGGGATTATGAATCTTTTGAATAGTTACTGTATGACACGTTGTGTACAAACCTCGACAACGAACCGGCGCTTCCTGAGCTTGAATGCCCAATCGAGTGTGTCTGGCACATGGGATGTGAGGGTGTTGAGACTCGCGAGCTTGACCACGGTCAGCAGCCCGTTGTACTCGCTGTACGCAGGGTTGGAGTTGTTGGCCAGGGACTGCAGCCGTATCACAGTGTCACTCAGCTGCTCAAACTGGTCCACCACCCCCGCCTGCATGAAGGGGATTAGTTCATTAGCTACAGTAAGGTTGCCTAAGGTCTGTAGCACACCTTCAACTCAGACCACCAGATGTAATCCAACGATCACATCAGACCAATAGATGGAGCACGTCAGACGCGAGCTGAAGCACGAATATTTCACTGGCCTACAGGAAGATGGCGGCTGACAGCCGTGACTCACCGTAGTGGCAAGCGCTAAAACTGTGTTAGGTTATTTATTTTTACTGTTAATTCAGAACGGACAACATATTACAATCCGCCTCACTTCACTGATAAATTTTATATTAAATTTTAAATAATTTGGACCACATCTTAATTGTTTAAATAAACAAGAATAAGCGCCGGCCACAACATTTATAGCCTCTAGATCTATCCGGGGTTAACTCCTGTGTCTGAGCCTGTCGTTAGGGACGAGGATTACAGGGTGGACTCAAGCCTCCGGCTGGAGCCCGTAGCGGAAACTGAACTATTTAAGATAGTAAACAACATGAGAGGTGGGTCTGCTCCCGGGGAGGATCAAATTCCGATCAAATTAATCAAAGATAATTTCACAAGCTTGAAGATTCCCTTACTCTACATTATAAACAAAAGTTTGTCCTCAGGTGTTTTTCCAAATTCTTTTAAATTGGGGAAAGTAATTCCAATTTATAAGGGGGGTCAGAAAAATCTCTGTGTAAGTTATAGACCAATTACCTTAGCCAGTGTTATATCTAAAATTCTGGAAAAGTGTGTTCGATTTCAATTAGAAAATTATTTAACAAGTCAAAACATTCTTTTCGAAAAGCAGTTTGGTTTCAGAAGGGATAAAAATATTAATGACGCTCTATATTTGCTTTCAAAAAATATTCATGATGTAGTTGGACGTAACAAAAAACCATTGCTAATTTTTATCGATTTGGCTAAGGCTTTTGACACTGTTGATAGGAATTTTTCTAATTCAGAAACTTGAACTGATGGGCATTAGAGGAGTTGCATTAAACTGGTTTAAAAGTTACTTGAGCGACCGCTATCAATCAGTTTCGATTCTCGACCAGTTGAGTGCTCCTCTTAAGATAGATTACGGTGTTTTACAGGGTAGTACTTTAGGTCCTCTACTCTTCCTCATTTATATAAATAACTTAGGTAGGCTTTCTCTGGAGAGAGGGCAAGCAGACGACACAGCTTTGCTGTTCGAGGGCGACAGCTGGGAGGAGGCGTACCGGTTGGCGGAGCGTGGCCTCTTCTCAGTCAAGAAATGGTTTGATCAAAGTCGACTCTCATTGAATATATCTAAAACTAAACACATGCCCATTTCCGTGAGAGCCGACCACGATCCTACCAACTTGTGTCTACGTTTGCACACGTGCGAGGGAGGATGGGAGAATGGATGTGAGTCGTGTGAAAGCATTGAAAGAGTGGCTGAATATAAATATCTTGGCGTCATTTTCGACAATAGATTGAAGTGGTCTGGTCATGTAACCTATTTACGAAATAAACTTAGGAAATTCATTTTTATTTTCTCCAACATCAATCGAATACTTCCCATAGATCTAATTAAAACAGTTTATTATGCATATGTCCAGTCCCTTTTGCAATATGGTATATTGGCCTGGGGTGGCTGCTTTCAAAGCACTCTGGCGCCCCTGGAAATAACCCAGAAGTTTATAATAAAAGCAGCATTAAACCGGAATCGCCTGTACCCTACACATCTCTTATTCGATGATTTCAAAGTCTTTACCGTCTCCCAATTATACATCAAAACCTTGATTCTGTATTTCCAAAGAAACCGACATTCAATTTTTCAGCCAATACAACATGCATATTTAACAAGAACGTTGGTAAATAGTGGAATCATTGCCCCAAGACTAACTAAAACAATTAATTCTACTTCGTCTTACTATATAGCAAATATTATATTCCCTCTCCTTCCCAATTCTATAAAATTTCCACCTCCATGCAACATCCGCACATATAAAAAAATAGTTGACAAATGGCTTCTAGAGACCGGACGTGATCGAATTAAAAATTATTTCTTTTCACCATATACATAAGGACGTCAAGAGAGGATGAAAGTTGGAATGGAGTGCGATTGTGTTGTATGCGTGGAGTGTGTGTAAGGGTGTGTGTGGAGTGCGTGTCGGTCCGTCTGCAAGTCGGGTCCGCGCGCGCATGTGTTTGTAGTCAGAGTGAATGGCAGTATGAGAGTCAGAGTGTTAGGGCCAGGTCTCTAGTTGTACAAATACCGTTTTCATGTAGATCTACGCATGCATTTGTTTATTTGTATTTTTGTTTATTTGTATTTCTGTAAAAAAATCTTACATTTTCATTATTTTTTTAGTCATATTCTATTCTTATTACGAACGGAAAAGTGAATTATGTTTCTGTGACTTTCTCTTTTTGGTTGGACTGATGGACTCGAACTCCACCCACAGGTTTTTGCCCATGTGGAGTTCTAATTCCAATACTCTTGTTTGTTAACAAGTTACTATATATTATGTAAATTTGTTCTGTTCTGTTCTGTGGAATAATAAATTCATTTCATTTCATTTCATTTCACTATTAATATTATTGTTATTATTTATTGGTTATTGTTTATTACATTTTTTTTTATATGGAGATAAGGCACAAAATCGTGAAAAAGGCGATTAAATATTGTTGTTGTTTTAAGTAATTAAAAAAAAACAAAAAGTGTAACAATTAATACATAAGTAATACCTTCCACAAAAAAGGCATCATCTAATAAAAACAATGATTTTTTCGGGCAGTAAAATGACCCAGCTTGTTTACTGGATTTTTATTAAGTAAGTTCAGTATTAAAACAAGTTTCAAAATAATTCATCGTATTCCTTTTATGTTTGTATGATAATTATCTTATACTTAATGCAACAGTTAAAAACTTCGCTAGAGTAATTCAATGGTAACAAAAAATGTTAGTATACTCTAAGGCTGCTTTGATCTAAAAGATCCAACTAGGCATTCAAACAATCTTTATAGGCTAATGGAAGTAATTATTTCAGAGAAATTGCTTTATTATATCAATTTAAAATTTAATATAGCAAATAATGCAAATCCAAGTAGGCCTATTTTTGACATTTTGGGTAAACGGTATTAAAAGTTTAAAGTTTCCTTCTTTAAAAAAAGTTATTTATACTCGTGTTGAGTGCAATCTGTTACGATACTATAACAAAACCAGTAACATCTAACAATATTTAATAATTATGCATAAAACTGTCAAATTAAAACCACAGTTGAGTATCAGAAGTGGGAATGAATGCAGTCTGCCGGCACGACACGGCGGTCGCGGCGAGACGAAAAAGCCTCTCATATAAATTAATTTTCCAACCGAACCACAGCAGCTAATTTATTAAAAAAATATGATTCTGAAAATTTCACTCTTTGGCTGCAAAATCCACCATTTTTAAACTTACCTGACTAAAAAAAAAAAAAAAAAGTAGCCGTCCAACTTTCTTATGTCACATTTCGAAACTCATTTAGAAGTATAAATTTTATTTTAATATTAAAAATAGAAAACATTAATTTTGAAACTTTTAATTTGAACTGTCGAAGACTTATTGACTTCATTCATAAAATACCCCCGTCGCAGCAGACCTGCGTGCACAGCGAATTTCCAAACGATCTTAAGATATTGTATTTTCCCCATAAACACCATAGGAATGGGTATGTAGGTTTGCTGACTTGGGATGTTGTTAGAAAATGTTAGTTTTGTTAGGAAATGTAATAATTACGTTAGGTAAATGTCAAACTGTCTCAATATTCGGCACTTTTTAATTTTCTTCATAAACTTCATGGGGGTAAGTATGTAGGTTTGCCGCCATATGATGGGTATTGTAAGCAAATATCAGTTACATCCTCCCTAGTGAATGTACATACCAAATATTATCAAGTTATGGTGTTCTTTTCATTTTCCCCATAATCCCCATAGGGGTGAGTACGTAGGTTTGCCGCCATGTGGGTGTTGTGAGCAAATATCAGTTACATCCTCCCTAGTGAATGTACATACCAAATATTATCAAGTTATGGTGTTCTTTTCATTTTCCCCATAAACCCCATAGGGGTGAGTACGTAGGTTTGCCGCCATGTGGGTGTTGTAAGCAATTTTTAGTTGAACCCTACCAAGTGAATGTACATACCAAATTTTATCAAGTTATTCCAATAAATAAGCGAGATACACGGTTTCGTTGATTTCCCATAAGATTAACATGGAAAACCTGTTTTGGTTTTTCTCCGTAACCTGTTAAGCCAAGTTAAAAATTCAAAATACTAAATTGTTTATTTTTTTAAGCTCTTTAAAATGGTTTTAGTTAAAATTGTTGAATTTTGAAAATTATGCTCCAAAAATGCAAAAAACCCATTTTGACCCTTTTGAAACCCCATAAAACCCCGTTCCCATAACCCGATCATGCTGGTTCGCGAACTCATGAAAATAGACCTAGTCTTACACCTTCATACCAAATTTCATCAAAATCGGAGGTCCCCTTCAAAAGTTATCAGTACCACGGACACATATATATATATATATATATATATATATATATATATATATATATATATATATATATATTAATAAAATAAACATTTCAAACAAGTATCCTTTTTTTAAGATATTTTATTTAGACTGACTAGTTTCGACCTATAAGGCCATCTTCAAAGTCACCTAACCTCCAAAAGGTTAGGTGACTTTGAAGATGGCCTTGTAGGTCGAAACTAGTCAGTCAAAATAAAATATCTTAAAAAAAGGATACTTGTTTGAAATGTTTATTTTATTAATATTAATAGTAGCCCTAACATACAAAGAAACTAATATATATATATATATATATATATATATATATATATATATACATATATATGAAAATGAGAGAACGGTGTTTTTGGCTTCTGGGAACCTCAAAATGAAAAAGTAACATGGTCCCGGGCTTAGGCCTTACCATGGCTACTACCGTAATAGCGTATTCCCTATAGGGAAATTCGCTAAAATTTCAAAACTTAACTTTTATTCTAAATTGGCTAAATGTCGAGTTATTTGTAAGCGAAACATTGAGTTTTTTGCACCAAAATCAGCGAATTTTGCGTCGCTTGACTACGAGAAGATGGCTAACCGTGCTTCACTTGTTGTAATGCTAGTTAGATAGGCATGCTCCGTCTATTGGTCTTATGAATACCTAATTTCTTTATTTCTGTTGATCTCAGTGCTTTTACCTTGCGTAGGAATTCAAACTTCTCAGGGCTGACACCCAAAAAAATCACCTGCAAATCTCTATTGCAAGATTGCAAGGAATCTGTATTGATCAACAGCTAGGCTTGACATAATTTTATAGGTCCAAACCGGGACGATCAGTATGTAACCCCCCCCACCCCCCACCCAATGCTAATGGAGAACGAGTCATTGGTCTTAATTATGCAACATTTAAACGTAGATTATTATAATTCTTTTTTTTTAAGAACATTGTGCCTCATAACATACAAGATTTTATTTCAGTCCAGAAAAGTTAAAATGTTTATGTTGAGTAATAAGCATTAATTAATTCTATAAAACTAAAAGTTAATCAAATAAGTTGTTTATTTTTTGTTAGGTTATTAATCTAACACAAGCTCAAAAATGTATTCCATATTCTTGAATCAAAATAAAATTGTTATAGTAGGCTAATAATTATCCACACTAGACTAGAATTTTTTCAATAATTTGTCTATTTCTCCCATTTCACAATTGCACTAGAGGCTTGTCCAGCCAATCCTTATTTTTCATCTGACATACATCAAATTTCACCTTGACTTTAAATTCGTTTGCCACCTGAAAATTGAATCTTCATGCTAATTTATAGTAATGTTTTATTGTTATTATCAGATTATTCATTTTAAGAAGTAAAACGAAACAAATTGTTGATTTTGTTATTGATATTTCAAAATTTTCTCAGTTTTTACAAAAACCGGGACTAAAGTAAATCCGGACAGGACACCAGGACAAGAGCGAAAAACCGGGACTGTCCCGATCAAACCGGGACGTATGGCAAGCCTATCAATAGCCCTTTGTCCATTCTTTACTAATGAGCTAATGTTACTTTTAAAGCACTTATCAAGATTCAATATTTTATTGGGCCATTCAGTAATTAACCAAGGCCAAGTCACATCAGGCCAAGGCCAGTAATTAGGTCAAGTTACTAAAACTAACACAATAAAAGCTTGTCTTCAACTCACAAACCAGGCTGGTCTATGCAAAAAATGCAGCATTCAAGTCCAGAAAAGTCTATAAAAACATCACACCCTTAACTTCCATAACTTCATCATGGAATGGACACACTGAATGTGTTCTTACACAACTAAACTTCAAATTTTCTTTCATGAAGAATATCATAGATATTAAAATTTGCCACTTTCTAAATACCATGTATGCTGTTACAGTTTCATGGCGTACAGGGTTAGGTTATTTGGAAACTCATCTTTGAAAAACTAAAAAGGGTTTTCAAATAAAATTAGATTAATAATCTACATAATATCTAAACAAAGCAAAAGGTTCATGAAAACTGGCAATTCAACATCTTCAAATTTAACATTCTCATGTATTTTATAGAACATTTGAATATTTAAAACACATAATTTATCAACCACACACTCTTAAAACTTACAACACGTAAAGCTTACACCATTGTAAAGCATAACCGAATTATTTATTTTATCTGAAAGTTACCAAGTGAAACCACTGTCCTGGAAAGCTGAGCCAAATGGTTTTAAAAATCAGAAAATCACTAGTCAAAGCTTTTTACAAAAATTCTAAAACCAGTAAACGAAAGACAAAAACGAAACAGCTCTAACCTGGAGCAGGTCTGCCGGCATGGTGACCAGCACTGTGGCCAGTGCGGACTGCGCCAGGTGTCGCAGTGTGAGCAGGAACCGTGGCAGGCGCTGGTCTGCGTCGGGCCACAGGGGGGAGCCGAGGCTGTGCAGGACCACACGCAGGACCGTGCGGCGCGGCTGCGCAAGCCGGGCGCTGTGGCCCTGCCTGCGGATATGATGGGACAAGTGGGCCAGCAGTGCAGCGTACGGGTCACCTGGTGCTGTAGTCACGAGTAATGGTTATTGTACAGTTGAGTCTTGCTAATCCAAACCAATCAGGACCAGGCCCTGTTCAGTTTATCAAATATTCGGAATAGGATAGATTAAAAAAAATGGAAGATACCTACTCGTTTACTCACGCATTTACTTAAAGAGTTATGATGATTATGATCAGAGATGATTGGACGGCAGAAAGCATTTGCTAGCGATGGACCTGCATTTAATAGTGGAAAATACCAACAGAACATTGTAATACAGTTTGTTGATAAAGATCGAACCCTTGAAAAGTGAACTGAATTGTAACAGCATAACAGTAAACTCCATGTAATATCAACAATTGGGATTTACCCCGTTGTGACATATTTTTCGGTGAAAAAAATCAATTTTATACATTGTGGAATAGCCTCTGGATCACCTAATACAAATCAAAAGGTTTAAGTTACCTGGATTGTCGCCAAGTGATCCTGTGAAATGGTTGTAACTACCATTGGTTTCGAACCTCAATAGGGTTCATTTTCAAGTTAATAAAAACATCAAGCATCAATATCTTGTTCACAAAAACATGGAACAATCGTCATAGTTCAGTAAAAAAGCACTAAACACAACACACGACACGAAGACATTAATTTTTAAAAACTGGCCAGTAGAAAAACGAACAAGCGAGTCGTCGCCAACGGATGGTGAGTCATGACTGCACGACAATGTGCGCCGCATGCCGATGTTCGACGTCACACACCCCTCCTTCCCCTCTGTTCCTTATCAGGACCTTTTCTCTCACTTCCGCTATCGTTTAGTAGTTCTATTGCGGTATTATATATTATGTTTGATTCTAACGACAATTTATCATTCAACAAGTTTTGAGGGTTTGTTTTAGATGCTCTGTATATCTCGAATTTTTCTATTGTATTCATTTAGTGACCTTTTCTGCAAAAATGGAGGATTTCTAAGTTTTTATCGATGTTTGTATAATTATGTTTGGAATCTATTAAATGATTGGCAAAGGCGGACTTGGTAGATTTTTTCGGGATATGCTCTTCAAATCGTGTTTCAAATGATTGGGATGTTTGTCCAATATAAAAGCTCTGGCAATCATCACAATTGAGTTTATAAATACCAGTCTTATCAGTGTCGTTTGGCTTCGGTTTATCATTGTTTTTTAAGAGAGATGACAATTTGTTTGACGTTCTAAATGACACTATGACGTTGTTTTTGGCCATCTCAGATTTTAGAGTGTGATTCAAAGAGGTTCCATATTCGGCGCAAACATATTTTTTATTGCTGGTCATAGCGTTCTTCTCAGTTTTATTCTTGTGTTTGTTTATCAGCTTATCTACTATTGAGCTTTTGTATCCGTTGGCAACAGCAATGTACTTTATTGTATTTAACTCCTCATTGTAACTGTCTTGACTGAGAGGAAGTGATAATAAACGGTGGACGAAACTATTATAAGCTGCCATTTTTTGACTGTGAGGATGATGAGACGTTGAATGAATGGTTTGATCAGTTGTAGTGGGCTTCCTAAAAATACTAAAATTGAACTGTTCATCATTTTTTGTTATGGTCAGATCTAAAAAGTTTAATTTATTGTCGATCTCTTCTTCCAAAGTGAATTTAATCTTGTTGTGAATAGAATTGAGATAAGAGCCTAAAAGTTTTAATTGCCTATTGTTTCCATTAAAAAGGACAATGGTATCATCAACGTAACGATAGTAAAATATTATTTTGTTTCTGTGTTTGTTTACATCAGACCAAAGATAATCATTTTCTAATTTATTTAAAAACAGTTCTGTAAGCACGCTTGATAATGGCGAACCCATGGCCATTCCTTCTCTTTGTATATAGTAATTATTTTCAAAAGTAAAATAATTTTGTTTTAGGACAGTTCCAGTTAGTTCTACTAACTCATCTTTAGCTTTGGACGATAGGGATGAGTTTTTATCAAGATTGTCTTTTAATATTTTCATTGTCTCATCAATGGACACATTTGTAAATAAGTTGACTATGTAAACGAAGCTAAAGTGTGACGTGAGCATAACTTAATATGTGAAATTTTCTCAACCAGTTCTAACGTGTTTTTAATACTATGATTATTTTCTAACTTGGTTTCCAGTCTAATAATTTTATCTAATTTCTTAGAAACCTTGTAAGCAGGGGAAGGAGTAAAATTAACTAAAGGTCTGATGGGGATGTTTGTCTTATGTATCTTAGGTAATACTCTCAAAACTGGAGCACCAGGGTTGGTAACTTTGAGATATCTAATCTCTTCAGATGTGAAGAGTTCAGTGCTGAAAGAGTAGATATAAAAGGATGGTTCTGAAACACTCGTAGTTTTTTTTGATGACTTTTTGCTTCATATGACCACTTTTTTTGCTTCATATGACCACTTTTTTTTGCTTCGTATGACCGCTTTTGCTTCAAATGACCACTTTTTGCTTCAAATGACCACTTTTGCTTCAAATGACCACTTTTGCTTCAAATGACCACTTTTTGCTTCAAATGACCACTTTTTTGCTTCAAATGACAACTTTTTGAATATAATCCAGGGAACACTCGTAGTTTTTTTTGAGCGCCTTCAGCTTCAAATTGACCGGTTTTTTACCGGATTCTGGTTGGTTTTGGCCAAATATCAGCCCATTTCAGGGCATTTTTCAGGACTTCAGACAGTGATTTCAAGGAGCATTTTGGATATAATCCAGGGAATACTCATGTTTTGTGAGCGCCTTCAGCTTCAAATTGCAATTTTACCTTCAAAGACACATTTTTAGGCCAAAATTCTCCAATTTTAAACCCAGTTTAACCTCTTAAGATCTAATTCCTAAGGCCCAGACAAGCCCTAAAACCTAGCAGCTAAGGCTTTAACCTATCAATAAGCCCTATTAACCATTAGCTTAATCCTAATGTGTTGGACCTAAGATCTAAACCTAAGGCCTTGCACCTGAGTCCAAAGCCCTAAAACATAGCAGCTAAGGCTTAAACCTGTGAATAGGGCCGATTAGCCACCAGCTTAGACCTAATGTGTTGGACCTAAGATCTAAACCTAAGGCTTTGCACCTGAGTCCAAAGCCCTAAAACATAGCAGCTAAGGCTTAAACCTGTGAATAGGGCCGATTAGCCACCAGCTTAGACCTAATGTGTTGGACCTAAGATCTAAACCTAAGGCCTAACAGCTGAGTCCAAAGCCCTAAAACCTAGCAGCTAAGGCTTTGACCTGTGAATAGTTATTAGCCAACAGCCTAAACCTAATGTGTTGGCACTAAGATGTAAACCTAAGGCCTTGCACCTGAGTCCAAAGCCCTAAAAGCTAGCAGCTAAGGATTTGACCTGTGAATAGGGCCTATTAGCCTAAACCTAATGTGTTGGCACTAAGATGTAAACCTAAGGCCTTGCACCTGAGTCCAAAGCCCTAAAAGCTAGCAGCTAAGGATTTGACCCGTGAATAGGGCCTATTATCCATCAGCGTAGGCCTAATGTGCTGGACCTAAGATCTAAACCTAAGGCATTGCACCTGAGTCCAAAACCCTAAAACCTAGCAGCTAAGGATTTGACCTGTGAATAGTTATTAGCCAACAGCCTAAACCTAATGTGTTGGCACTAAGATGTAAACCTAAGGCCTTGCACCTGAGTCCAAAGCCCTAAAAGCTAGCAGCTAAGGCTTTGACCTGTGGATAGGGCCTATTATCTATCAGCTTAGGCCTAATGTGTTGGACATAAGATCTACGCCTAAGGCCTTACACGTGGTTCCTAAGATGAAATGCCTTGGACTTAGGTCCTAAAACCTAGCAGCTAAGGCTTTGACCTGTGAATAGGACCTATTTGCGTTTAGCTTAGACCTAATATGTTGGACCTAAAATCATAACCTCAGGCCTTGCACCTGAGTCCAAAACCCTAAAACTTAGCAGCTAAGGATTTGACCTGTGAATAGTACCTATTAGCAAACAGCCTAAACCTAATGTGTTGGAACTAAGATGTAAACCTAAGCCCTTGCACCTGAGTCCAAAACCCTAAAACCTAGCAGCTAAGGATTTGACCTGTGAATAGGGCCTATTAGCCTAAACCTAATGTGTTGGCACTAAGATGTAAACCTAAGGCCTTGCACCTAAGTCCAAAGCCCTTAAAGCTAGCAGCTAAGGATTTAACCTGTGAATAGGGCCTATTATCCATCAGCGAAGGCCTAATGTGCTGGATCTAAGATCTAAACCTAAGCCCTTGCACCTGAATCCAAAACCCTAAAACCTAGCAGCTAAGGATTTGACCTGTGAATAGGGCCTATTAGCCAACAGCCTAAACCTAATGTGTTGGTACTAAGATGTAAACCTAAGGCCTTGCACCTGAGTCTAAAGCCCTAAAAGCTAGCAGCTAAGGCTTTGACCTGTGAATAGGGCCTATTATCTATCAGCTTAGGCCTAATGTGTTGGACATAAGATCTAAGCCTAAGGCCTTACACATGGTTCCTAAGATGAAATGCCTTGGACTTAGGTCCTAAAACCTAACAGCTAAGGCTTTGACCTGTGAATAGTACCTATTAGCAAACAGCCTAAACCTAATGTCTTGGCACTAAGATGTAAACCTAAGGCCTTGCACCTGAGTCCAAAGCCCTAAAAGCTAGCAGCTAAGGATTTGACCTGTGAATAGGGCCTATTATCCATCAGCGAAGGCCTAATGTGCTGGATCTAAGATCTAAACCTAAGCCCTTGCACCTGAGTCCAAAACCCTAAAACCTAGCAGCTAAGGATTTGACCTGTGAATAGTTATTAGCCAACAGCCTAAACCTTATGTGTTGGCACTAAGATGTAAACCTAAGGCCTTGCACCTGAGTCCAAAGCCCTAAAACCTAGCAGCTAAGGCTTTAACCTGTGAATAGGACCTATTACCCAACAGCTTAGACCTAATGTGTTGAACCTAAAGTCTAAACCTAAGGCCTTGCAACTGAGTCCAAAGCTCAAAAACCTAGTGGCTAAAGCTATGACCTGTGTATAAGACCTATCAGCCCCCAGCCAGGACCTAATGTGTCGGGACTAAGATGTAAACATAAGGCCTGACACCTTAGTACAAAGCCATAAAACCTTAAGATCTGAAAACTTACAAGGGGGCCGCGATTCACAGCCCCCCATGAATTGAGAAAACATTAGGCAACGAGGTCTTTTTTCTTTGAATATGAAATTATGATCAGAAATGGTTATCAGATTCAGATTGGAGTATTTGAAGACCAACCTCCATCCATCTTACCCAACTCCTAACTACCGCATGGACTTGACCCAAGACCTAAGGCTATACACCGTAGGCTTTAAGGATCTTAGCCCCAAGACCTAGGCCATAGAGTTAAGACCTGAATATTTACAAGGGGGCCGCGATTCACAGCCCCCCCTGAAAAGACACTGTGGTCTAAACCTAATACCTAATACACCGTGGTCTAGGCTTTTAGGTTTTTAGACCAAAGACCCACTACACCATGGTCTAGACCCAAGATCTAAGGTCTGTGGTCTAGGCTTCAGGTTCTAAGCCCCAAGATTTAAGGCCTGTGGTCAAGGCATTTAGGTTCTTAGCCTCCAGATCTAAGGCCCGTAATCTAGGCCTTTAGGTTCTTGAATCCAACACCTAGGACCTTACATCATGGTCTAGACCCTAAACCTAAGGCCTGTGATCTAGGTCTCTAAGTTCTCCTCAAGACATAAGGCCCTACACCATGGTCTAAAACCAAGACCTAAGGTCCGTTGTGTAGGCTTTTAGGTTCTTATACCCAAGACATAAGGCCCTACACCAGGGTCTAGAACCAAGATCTAAGGTCCGTGGTGTAGGCTTTTAGGTTCTTATACCCAAGTCCTAAGGCCCTACACCAGGGTCTAGAACCAAGTCCTAAGGTCCGTGGGCTAGGCTTTTAGGTTCTTATACCCAAGTCCTAAGGCCCTACACCAGGGTCTAGAACCAAGATCTAAGGTCCGTGGTCCAGACTTTTAGGTTCTTATACACAAGTCCTAAGGTCCGTGGTCTAGGCTTTTAGGTTCTTATACCCAAGTCCTAAGGCCCTACACCAGGGTCTAGAACCAAGATCTAAGTTCCGTGGTCCAGACTTTTAGGTTCTTATACCCAAGTCCTAAGGTCCGTGGTCTAGGCTTTTAGGTTCTTATACCAAAGTCCTAATGCCCTACACCAGGGTCTAGAACCAAGATCTAAGGTCCGTGGTCTAGGCTTTTAGGTTCTAATACCCAAGTCCTAAGGCCCTACACCAGGGTCTAGAACCAAGATCTAAGGTCCGTGGTCTAGGCTTTTAGGTTCTTATACCCAAGTCCTAAGGCCCTACACCAGGGTCTAGAACCAAGATCTAAGGTCCTTAGTCTAGGCTTTTAGGTTCTTATACCCAAGTCCTAAGGCCCTACACCAGGGTCTAAAACCAAGATCTAAGGTCCGTGGTCTAGGCTTTTAGGTTCTTATACCCAAGTCCTAAGGCCCTACACCAGGGTCTAAAACCAAGACCTAAGGTCCATGGTCTAGGCTTTTAGGTTCTTATACCCAAGTCCTAAGGCCCTACACCAGGGTCTAGAACCAAGATCTAAGGTCCGTGGTCTAGGCTTTTAGGTTCTTATACCCAAGTCCTAAGGCCCTACACCAGGGTCTAGGAGCAAGATCTAAGGTCCGTGGTCTAGGCTTTTAGGTTCTTACACCCAAGTCCTAAGGCCCTACACCAGGGTCTAGAACCAAGATCTAAGGTCCGTAGTCTAGGCTTTTAGGTTCTTATACCCAAGTCCTAAGGCCCTACAACAGGGTCTAGAACCAAGATCTAAGGTCTGTGGTCTAGGCTTTTAGGTTCTAATACCCATGTCCTGAGGCCTCACACCAGGGTCTAGAACCAAGATCTAAGGTCCGTGGTCTAGGCTTTTAGGTTCTTATACCCAAGTCCTAAGGCCCTACACCAGGGTCTAGAACCAAGATCTAAGGTCCGTGGTCTAGGCTTTTAGGTTCTTATACCAAAGTCCTAATGCCCTACACCAGGGTCTAGAACCAAGATCTAAGGTCCGTGGTCTAGGCTTTTAGGTTCTAATACCCAAGTCCTAAGGCCCTACACCAGGGTCTAGAACCAAGATCTAAGGTCCGTGGTCCAGGCTTTTAGGTTCTTATACCCAAGTCCTAAGGCCCTACACCAGGGTCTAGAACCAAGATCTAAGGTCCGTGGTCTAGGCTTTTAGGTTCTTATACCCAAGTACCAAGGATCTACACCAGGGTCTAGAAGCAAGATCTAAGGTCCGTGGTCTAGGCTTTTAGGTTCTTATACCAAAGTCCTAATGCCCTACACCAGGGTCTAGAACCAAGATCTAAGGTCCGTGGTCTAGGCTTTTAGGTGCTTATACCCAAGACCTAAGGTCCTACACCATAGGTTAGAACCAAGACCTAAGGTCCTTTGATTAGGCCTTTAGGTTCTTAGACCCAAGTCCTAAGGCCATACACCCTGGTCTAGGCTTTTAGGTTCTTAAACCCAAGACCTAAGGCCATACTCCCTGGTCTAGGCTTCTAGGTTCTTATACCCAAGACCTAAGGACCTACACCCTGGTCTAGGCTTTTAGGTTCTTATACCCAAGACCTAAGCTCTTAGACCCAAGACCTAAGGCCATACACCCTGGTCTAGGCTTTTAGGTTCTTAAACCCAAGACCTAAGGCCATACTCCCTGGTCTAGGCTTCTAGGTTCTTATACCCAAGACCTAAGGTCATACACCCTGGTCTAGGCTTTTAGGTTCTTATACCCAAGACCTAAGGCCCTACACCCTGGTCTAGGCTTTTAAGTACTTAGACCCAAGACCTAAGGCCATAAAGTAAAGACCTGAAAACTTACAAGGGAGTCGCGATTCACGACCCCTGAACAGACACTGTGGACCCAAGACCTAAGGCTTTACACCGTGGTCTAGGCTTTTAAGCTCTTATACCCAAGACCTAAGGCCATAAACCCTGGTCTATGCTTTTAAGCTCTTAGACTTAAGACCCAAGGGCATACACACTGGTCTAGGCTTTTAAGTACTTACTCCAAGACCTAAAGTCATAAACCATGGGCTAGGCTTTTAAGCACTTAAACTCAATGCCTAAGGCGGTCCGCATGGGCTAGACTTAAGACCTAAGGCCATACACCCTGGTCTAGGCTTTTAAGTACTTATACCCAAGACCTAAGGCCATATACCGTTTTCTAGGCTTTTAAGCTCTTAGACTCAAGACCTAAGGCCATACACCGTTTTCTAGGCTTTTAAGGTCTCAGACTCAAGACCTAAGGCCATACACCGTGGTCTAGGCTGTTAAGTACTTATACCCAAGACCTAAGGCCCTACACCGTGGGCTAGGCTTTAAAGCTCTTAGACCCAACACCTAAAACCATAGGGTTAAGACTTGAAAACTTACAAGTTAATCGCAACTCACGATCCCCGAACAGACACCGTGGTCTAAACCCAATACTTAAGGCCCTACACCTAGACCCAAGAGCTAAGGTCCTTCACCATGATCTAGACCCTAAGACCAAAGGCCTTACACTATGGTCTAGTACTCGGCATAAACCGTTTGCAGTTGTGGTTGTTTCATCTATTTCTAGAGGTAAGTCTCTAAGTTCTTAGAACCTAAGACCAAAGGCCTTATACCACGGTCTAGTACTCGGCATAAGCCATGTGCAGTTGTGGTTGTTTCATCTATAGCTAGAGGAAAGTCCTAAGTTCTTAGACCCTAAGACCAAAGGCCTTACACCATGGTCTAGTACTCGGCATAAACCGTTTTGCAGTTGTGGTTGTTTCATCTATAGCTAAAGGTAAGTCCTAAGTTCTTAGACCCTAAGACCAAAGGCCTTACATCATGGTCTAGTATTCCTTCTTAAGCCGTGTGCAGTGGTTAATTTGTCTATACTTAGAAGAAAGTCAGCCTTTAAGTTCTTAGACCCTAGACCTAAGACCCTATACCCATGGACTACAACCTGGACCTAAGGCCACATCCCGAGGTTTTGTACTCGTTTAAAACCGTGTGCAGTTGTGGTTGTTTCATCTATAGCTGGGCGAAGGTTGGCCTTTGATAACTGTGTGCAGTTATTACTGTTTCGTCTCGAAAAAGAGAAAGTTTATGCTTTTACACCATAACTTAGAACGAAAACCCATGGTCTTATTCCTAAAACCAAGGACCTTAGACCTGGGACATAAGGGCTTAGACTTATTGCTTTAGATCTAGGGCAAAAGGAATTTAAATGAGGACCTAAGGCCTCATAATTTAGACCAACCCCAATCCCAAGCATTTAAGGCAATATACCATGGACCTGTATGTATATGACCTTAAACATTTGACCTAAGATCTAAGACTTTAACATAAGTCTTAAGCCCTAAGACCCTACCCCATGGGCTAGTACTGGTCCTACACCATGTGGGACCGTGTAAAATGGCGTGCATAAAGCCAATCACATGGATTATTTGAAAGCCCCGCGCACATGAACACCTGTGTTTGCTGTTGGGCGTTTTTATGATTTGCGCTTTCGGGCGTTTTGAAAACTCGACGCGGAAATTACGATCGCAGACGTAAATTATTAAAAAACATCGTGTACACATCGATTTTAAAAAACGATCGTACACGCCGATTATTTTAAACAGCGTCTGGGCATCGATTTTAAAAACGTTCGCAGACGTTAAATATTAAAAGGCATCGTCTACACATCGATTTTAAAAAACGTTCGCAGACGTTAATTATTAAAGGGCATCGTCTACACATCGATTTGCAATATGCAGGTCGAGTTTGCAAAACGCCCGAAAGCGCAAATCATAAAAACGCCCAACAGCAAACACAGGTGTTCATGTGCGCGGGGCTTTCAAATAATCCATGTGATTGGCTTTATGCACGCCATTTTACACGGTCCCACATGGTGTAGGACCAGTACTAGCCCATGGGGTAGGGTCTTAGGGCTTAAGACTTATGTTAAAGTCTTAGATCTTAGGTCAAATGTTTAAGGTCATATACATACAGGTCCATGGTATATTGCCTTAAATGCTTGGGATTGGGGTTGGTCTAAATTATGAGGCCTTAGGTCCTCATTTAAATTCCTTTTGCCCTAGATCTAAAGCAATAAGTCTAAGCCCTTATGTCCCAGGTCTAAGGTCCTTGGTTTTAGGAATAAGACCATGGGTTTTCGTTCTAAGTTATGGTGTAAAAGCATAAACTTTCTCTTTTTCGAGACGAAACAGTAATAACTGCACACAGTTATCAAAGGCCAACCTTCGCCCAGCTATAGATGAAACAACCACAACTGCACACGGTTTTAAACGAGTACAAAACCTCGGGATGTGGCCTTAGGTCCAGGTTGTAGTCCATGGGTATAGGGTCTTAGGTCTAGGGTCTAAGAACTTAAAGGCTGACTTTCTTCTAAGTATAGACAAATTAACCACTGCACACGGCTTAAGAAGGAATACTAGACCATGATGTAAGGCCTTTGGTCTTAGGGTCTAAGAACTTAGGACTTACCTTTAGCTATAGATGAAACAACCACAACTGCAAAACGGTTTATGCCGAGTACTAGACCATGGTGTAAGGCCTTTGGTCTTAGGGTCTAAGAACTTAGGACTTTCCTCTAGCTATAGATGAAACAACCACAACTGCACATGGCTTATGCCGAGTACTAGACCGTGGTATAAGGCCTTTGGTCTTAGGTTCTAAGAACTTAGAGACTTACCTCTAGAAATAGATGAAACAACCACAACTGCAAACGGTTTATGCCGAGTACTAGACCATAGTGTAAGGCCTTTGGTCTTAGGGTCTAGATCATGTTGAAGGACCTTAGCTCTTGGGTCTAGGTGTAGGGCCTTAAGTATTGGGTCTAGACCACGGTGTCTGTTCGGAGAACGTGAGTTGCGATTAACTTGTAAGTTTTCAAGTCTTAACCCTATGGTTTAAGGTGTTGGGTCTAAGAGCTTTAAAGCCTAGCCCACGGTGTAGGGCTTTAGGTCTTGGGTATAAGTACTTAACAGCCTAGACCACGGTGTATGGCCTTAGGTCTTGAGTCTGAGACCTTAAAAGCCTAGAAAACGGTGTATGGCCTTAGGTCTTGAGTCTAAGAGCTTAAAAGCCTAGAAAACGGTATATGGCCTTAGGTCTTGGGTATAAGTACTTAAAAGCCTAGACCAGGGTGTATGGCCTTAGGTCTTAAGTCTAGCCCATGCGGACCGCCTTAGGCATTGAGTTTAAGTGCTTAAAAGCCTAGCCCATGGTTTATGACTTTAGGTCTTGGAGTAAGTACTTAAAAGCCTAGACCAGTGTGTATGCCCTTGGGTCTTAAGTCTAAGAGCTTAAAAGCATAGACCAGGGTTTATGGCCTTAGGTCTTGGGTATAAGAGCTTAAAAGCCTAGACCACGGTGTAAAGCCTTAGGTCTTGGGTCCACAGTGTCTGTTCAGGGGTCGTGAATCGCGACTCCCTTGTAAGTTTTCAGGTCTTTACTTTATGGCCTTAGGTCTTGGGTCTAAGTACTTAAAAGCCTAGACCAGGGTGTAGGGCCTTAGGTCTTGGGTATAAGAACCTAAAAGCCTAGACCAGGGTGTATGGCCTTAGGTCTTGGGTATAAGAACCTAGAAGCCTAGACCAGGGAGTATGGCCTTAGGTCTTGGGTTTAAGAACCTAAAAGCCTAGACCAGGGTGTATGGCCTTAGGTCTTGGGTCTAAGAGCTTAGGTCTTGGGTATAAGAACCTAAAAGCCTAGACCAGGGTGTAGGGCCTTAGGTCTTGGGTATAAGAACCTAGAAGCCTAGACCAGGGAGTATGGCCTTAGGTCTTGGGTTTAAGAACCTAAAAGCCTAGACCAGGGTGTATGGCCTTAGGACTTGGGTCTAAGAACCTAAAGGCCTAATCAAAGGACCTTAGGTCTTGGTTCTAGCCTATGGTGTAGGGCCTTAGGTCTTGGGTATAAGCACCTAAAAGCCTAGACCACGGACCTTAGATCTTGGTTCTAGACCCTGGTGTAGGGCATTAGGACTTTGGTATAAGAACCTAAAAGCCTAGACCACGGACCTTAAATCTTGCTTCTAGACCCTGGTGTAGATCCTTGGTACTTGGGTATAAGAACCTAAAAGCCTAGACCACGGACCTTAGATCTTGGTTCTAGACCCTGGTGTAGGGCCTTAGGACTTGGGTATAAGAACCTAAAAGCCTGGACCACGGACCTTAGATCTTGGTTCTAGACCCTGGTGTAGGGCCTTAGGACTTGGGTATTAGAACCTAAAAGCCTAGACCACGGACCTTAGATCTTGGTTCTAGACCCTGGTGTAGGGCATTAGGACTTTGGTATAAGAACCTAAAAGCCTAGACCACGGACCTTAGATCTTGGTTCTAGACCCTGGTGTAGGGCCTTAGGACTTGGGTATAAGAACCTAAAAGCCTAGACCACGGACCTTAGATCTTGGTTCTAGACCCTGGTGTGAGGCCTCAGGACTTGGGTATTAGAACCTAAAAGCCTAGACCACAGACCTTAGATCTTGGTTCTAGACCCTGTTGTAGGGCCTTAGGACTTGGGTATAAGAACCTAAAAGCCTAGACCACGGACCTTAGATCTTGGTTCTAGACCCTGGTGTAGGGCCTTAGGTCTTGGGTATAAGAACCTAAAAGCCTACACAACGGGACTTAGGTCTTGGTTTTAGACCCTGGTGTAGGGCCTTAGGACTTTCGTATAAGAAGCTAAAAGCCTAGACTACGGACCTTAGATCTTGGTTCTAGACCCTGGTGTAGGGCCTTAGGTCTTGGGTATTAGAACCTAAAAGCCTTGACCATGGAACTTAGATCTTGGTTCTAGACCCTGGTGTAGGGCCTTAGGACTAGGGTATTAGAACCTAAAAGCCTACACAACAGACCTTAGGTCTTGGGTATAAGAACCTAGAAGCCTAGACCACGGACCTTAGATCTTGGTTCTAGACCCTGGTGTAGGGCCTTAGGACTTGGGTATAAGAACCTAAAAGCCTAGACCACGGACCTTAGATCTTGGTTCTAGACCCTGGTGTAGGGCCTTAGGTCTTGGGTATAAGAACCTAAAAGCCTACACAACGGACCTAAGGTCTTGGGTATAAGAACCTATAAGCCTAGACCACGGACCTTAGATCTTGGTTCTAGACCCTTGTGTAGAGCCTTAGGACTTGGGTATAAGAACCTAAAAGCCTAGACTACGGACCTTAGATCTTGGTTCTAGACCCTGGTGTAGGGCCTTAGGACTTGGGTGTAAGAACCTAAAAGCCTAGACCACGGACCTTAGATCTTGCTCCTAGACCCTGGTGTAGGGCCTTAGGACTTGGGTATAAGAACCTAAAAGCCTAGACCACGGACCTTAGATCTTGGTTCTAGACCCTGGTGTAGGGCCTTAGGACTTGGGTATAAGAACCTAAAAGCCTAGACCATGGACCTTAGGTCTTGGTTTTAGACCCTGGTGTAGGGCCTTAGGACTTGGGTATAAGAACCTAAAAGCCTAGACCACGGACCTTAGATCTTGGTTGGAAGGCTGTGGGAGTTCGAATGGGTTACAACTATTTGGATGTGCCTGTACTGGATCTAAGAATGTCCCTCGAGTTACCTCTGCTGGAGTCTAGAAGGATGTATTTGGACCTGATGTTTCTCTTCAAGCTCCTGAATGGCCCAACAGACTGTGCTGAACTGTTGAGAATGATAGACATTCGTGTTCCTAGAAATACCAGATCCCAGGAACTGTTCGGAAAGCCACTCCACTACACTGCATACAGCTACCACAGTATCATCCCTCGTTTGCTGAGATTTGGTAATGCCGTTTCCCCGCTGGTTGATTTTCTTGGTACGTCACCGCATGCCTTCAGAAGAAAAATTTTGTCTCTGAACTGTTGTAATGCTTATTGTTAGCTTGTAATATTTTCTTGTTGTTTAGTAGTTAAATTGCTCGCCCTTTTATTTGTTTCTATTATTTAGTGAAACATCTTTGCAATTGTATTTTTTGTAGTAATTCACTATTTATGTCTTTGCACGTTTCTATCTTGGATTGGCATGTAATTAATTTATTGGTTCATACAATATTGTAAATAGCTTGCACGTAATTTATTGTATTTTTCATATTTATTATTGCTCTTTCGCATTGCTTAACTGTAGATTATTATACTCACTTATGTTTTTGCATGTCTTCTACGAATATTCTCTTGATTCTGTGTTTTTTTAGTGTTGAGCATCTTGGATATTACTTTAGTTTTGTATTTCTATTTATAATTCATGTTATGTTGTTATTATAATGTACACATTGATGTAAATGGCGCTGACCGTTGGTTAATAAATAAATAAATAAATAAATAAATAAATAAATAGACCACGGACCTTAGATCTTGGTTTTAGACCCTGGTGTAGGGCCTTAGGACTTGGGTATAAGAACCTAAAAGCCAAGACTACGGACCTTAGATCTTGGTTCTAGACCCTGGTGTAGGGCCTTAGGACTTGGGTATAAGAACCTAAAAGCCTAGACCACGGACCTTAGATCTTGGTTCTAGACCCTGGTGTAGGGCCTTAGGACTTGGGTATTAGAACCTAAAAGCCTAGACCACGGACCTTAGATCTTGGTTCTAGACCCTGGTGTAGGGCATTAGGACTTTGGTATAAGAACCTAAAAGCCTAGACCACGGACCTTAGGACTTGGGTATAAGAACCTAAAAGTCTGGACCACGGAACTTAGATCTTGGTTCTAGACCCTGGTGTAGGGCCTTAGGACTTGGGTATAAGAACCTAAAAGCCTAGACCACGGACCTTAGGACTTGGGTATAAGAACCTAAAAGTCTGGACCACGGACCTTAGATCTTGGTTCTAGACCCTGGTGTAGGGCCTTAGGACTTGGGTATAAGAACCTAAAAGCCTAGACCACGGACCTTAGGACTTGGTTCTAGACCCTGGTGTAGGGCCTTAGGACTTGGGTATAAGAACCTAAAAGCCTACACCACGGACCTTAGATCTTGGTTCTAGACCCTGGTGTAGGGCCTTATGTCTTGGGTATAAGAACCTAAAAGCCTACACAACGGACCTTAGGTCTTGGTTTTAGACCATGGTGTAGGGCCTTATGTCTTGAGGAGAACTTAGAGACCTAGATCACAGGCCTTAGGTTTAGGGTCTAGACCATGATGTAGGGTCCTAGGTGTTGGATTCAAGAACCTAAAGGCCTAGATTACGGGCCTTAGATCTGGAGGCTAAGAACCTAAATGCCTTGACCACAGGCCTTAAATCTTGGGGCTTAGAACCTGAAGCCTAGACCACAGACCTTAGATCTTGGGTCTAGACCATGGTGTAGTAGGTCTTTGGTCTAAAAACCTAAAAGCCTAGACCACGGTGTATTAGGTATTAGGTTTAGACCACAGTGTCTTTTCAGGGGGGGCTGTGAATCGCGGCCCCCTTGTAAATATTCAGGTCTTAACTCTATGGCCTAGGTCTTGGGGCTAAGATCCTTAAAGCCTACGCTGTATAGCCTTAGGTCTTGGGTCAAGTCCATGCGGTAGTTAGGAGTTGGGTAAGATGGATGGAGGTTGGTCTTCAAATACTCCAATCTGAATCTGATAACCATTTCTGATCATAATTTCATATTCAAAGAAAAAAGACCTCGTTGCCTAATGTTTTCTCAATTCATGGGGGGCTGTGAATCGCGGCCCCCTTGTAAGTTTTCAGATCTTAAGGTTTTATGGCTTTGTACTAAGGTGTCAGGCCTTATGTTTACATCTTAGTCCCGACACATTAGGTCCTGGCTGGGGGCTGATAGGTCTTATACACAGGTCATAGCTTTAGCCACTAGGTTTTTGAGCTTTGGACTCAGTTGCAAGGCCTTAGGTTTAGACTTTAGGTTCAACACATTAGGTCTAAGCTGTTGGGTAATAGGTCCTATTCACAGGTTAAAGCCTTAGCTGCTAGGTTTTAGGGCTTTGGACTCAGGTGCAAGGCCTTAGGTTTACATCTTAGTGCCAACACATAAGGTTTAGGCTGTTGGCTAATAACTATTCACAGGTCAAATCCTTAGCTGCTAGGTTTTAGGGTTTTGGACTCAGGTGCAAGGGCTTAGGTTTAGATCTTAGATCCAGCACATTAGGCCTTCGCTGATGGATAATAGGCCCTATTCACAGGTCAAATCCTTAGCTGCTAGCTTTTAGGGCTTTGGACTCAGGTGCAAGGCCTTAGGTTTACATCTTAGTGCCAAGACATTAGGTTTAGGCTGTTTGCTAATAGGTACTATTCACAGGTCAAATCCTTAGCTGCTAAGTTTTAGGGTTTTGGACTCAAGTGCAAGGGATGAGGTTTAGATTTTTGGTCCAACACATTAGGTCTAAGCTAAACGCAAATAGGTCCTATTCACAGGTCAAAGCCTTAGCTGTTAGGTTTAAGAACCTAAGTCCAAGGCATTTCATCTTAGGAACCATGTGTAAGGCCTTAGGCTTAGATCTTATGTCCAACACATTAGGCCTAAGCTGATAGATAATAGGCCCTATTCACAGGTCAAAGCCTTAGCTGCTAGCTTTTAGGGCTTTAGACTCAGGTGCAAGGCCTTAGGTTTACATCTTAGTACCAACACATTAGGTTTAGGCTGTTGGCTAATAGGCCCTATTCACAGGTCAAATCCTTAGCTGCTAGGTTTTAGGGTTTTGGATTCAGGTGCAAGGGCTTAGGTTTAGATCTTAGATCCAGCACATTAGGCCTTCGCTGATGGATAATAGGCCCTATTCACAGGTTAAATCCTTAGCTGCTAGCTTTAAGGGCTTTGGACTCAGGTGCAAGGCCTTAGGTTTACATCTTAGTGCCAACACATTAGGTTTAGGCTAATAGGCCCTATTCACAGGTCAAATCCTTAGCTGCTAGGTTTTAGGGTTTTGGACTCAGGTGCAAGGGCTTAGGTTTACATCTTAGTTCCAACACATTAGGTTTAGGCTGTTTGCTAATAGGTACTATTCACAGGTCAAATCCTTAGCTGCTATGTTTTAGGGTTTTGGACTCAGGTGCAAGGCCTGAGGTTAAGATTTTAGGTCCAACATATTAGGTCTAAGCTAAACGCAAATAGGTCCTATTCACAGGTCAAAGCCTTAGCTGCTAGGTTTTAGGACCTAAGTCCAAGGCATTTCATCTTAGGAACCACGTGTAAGGCCTTAGGCGTAGATCTTATGTCCAACACATTAGGCCTAAGCTGATAGATAATAGGCCCTATCCACAGGTCAAAGCCTTAGCTGCTAGCTTTTAGGGCTTTGGACTCAGGTGCAAGGCCTTAGGTTTACATCTTAGTGCCAACACATTAGGTTTAGGCTGTTGGCTAATAACTATTCACAGGTCAAATCCTTAGCTGCTAGGTTTTAGGGTTTTGGACTCAGGTGCAATGCCTTAGGTTTAGATCTTAGGTCCAGCACATTAGGCCTACGCTGATGGATAATAGGCCCTATTCACAGGTCAAATCCTTAGCTGCTAGCTTTTAGGGCTTTGGACTCAGGTGCAAGGCCTTAGGTTTACATCTTAGTGCCAACACATTAGGTTTAGGCTGTTGGCTAATAACTATTCACAGGTCAAAGCCTTAGCTGCTAGGTTTTAGGGCTTTGGACTCAGCTGTTAGGCCTTAGGTTTAGATCTTAGGTCCAACACATTAGGTCTAAGCTGGTGGCTAATCGGCCCTATTCACAGGTTTAAGCCTTAGCTGCTATGTTTTAGGGCTTTGGACTCAGGTGCAAAGCCTTAGGTTTAGATCTTAGGTCCAACACATTAGGTCTAAGCTGGTGGCTAATCGGCCCTATTCACAGGTTTAAGCCTTAGCTGCTATGTTTTAGGGCTTTGGACTCAGGTGCAAGGCCTTAGGTTTAGATCTTAGGTCCAACACATTAGGATTAAGCTAATGGTTAATAGGGCTTATTGATAGGTTAAAGCCTTAGCTGCTAGGTTTTAGGGCTTGTCTGGGCCTTAGGAATTAGATCTTAAGAGGTTAAACTGGGTTTAAAATTGGAGAATTTTGGCCTAAAAATGTGTCTTTGAAGGTAAAATTGCAATTTGAAGCTGAAGGCGCTCACAAAACATGAGTATTCCCTGGATTATATCCAAAATGCTCCTTGAAATCACTGTCTGAAGTCCTGAAAAATGCCCTGAAATGGGCTGATATTTGGCCAAAACCAACCAGAATCCGGTAAAAAACCGGTCAATTTGAAGCTGAAGGCGCTCAAAAAAAACTACGAGTGTTCCCTGGATTATATTCAAAAAGTTGTCATTTGAAGCAAAAAAGTGGTCATTTGAAGCAAAAAGTGGTCATTTGAAGCAAAAGTGGTCATTTGAAGCAAAAGTGGTCATTTGAAGCAAAAAGTGGTCATTTGAAGCAAAAGCGGTCATACGAAGCAAAAAAAAGTGGTCATATGAAGCAAAAAAAGTGGTCATATGAAGCAAAAAGTCATCAAAAAAAAACTACGAGTGTTTCAGAACCATCCTTTTATATCTACTTGAAAGAAATCAGTTTATTAATTTCTTTGGAAAATTTATTTGTAGGATTTTTATTTAACATAGCAATGTTGTTACCATTAATAAAGTCCTTTACTTTGTTGACGTAGTCCGTTTTGTTTAAAATTACAACACAATTTCCCTTATCAGCTTTGCAGATAACAGCATTATTTTCTATGAGTTTGTTTCTAATGTTAATGGCGACTGATTTAAGGGATTTATACTTTAATAAATATGATGTTCTGGGAGTGGGATTATTAACAACTTTCTTTGTTTTGTTCATTATCATAACTCTAGTTGTGTCACGGGCTTCATTAGATTTAAGGCATTTAACTGCAGTCTCAGCATTGAATAATTCTGTGACTAAACTATGTCTCTTGTTGTTAGGAAAGTTAAAGTTCAATCCTTTGTTTAACAGATTCATTTCAGATTCATTAAATTCAATGCTAGTTTTGTTTATTACTCTAGGGTGGAATTTCTGGTTGCAGGTTATGATATCTTGTTGCAATTGAGTTGAAATGAGGGAATCTAACTTTTTCTTTTGAGTTTTCTTTTTACTAAGAATTTTTCTGTTAATTTGAGTTTATAGGTCGTTAAATGTATCAGTGAGCTGCGATGGGTATAGTCCGTTCAAAAGTAATAGGTGTTTTTTCAAGAGCAATTTGTTTATCATGCATTTTTTACCATACAAAGTCTTGATTTCGTTTTTAATCCAGCTTTTTTCTGCAACTTTCTGAGCAATGTTTGCTGCTCTAGATTTATTTCTAATTTTGACAGACACATATTTAGGGACCAGCCCATATTCAAGACACTGCTTGTTAAAATTAATATTTTCAATGATTTTGAAGAGTTTAAGCTTGATGTTTTTATAGTTGTAGGTTAATTTGGCCTGGCAAGCCTCCAATTTCATCGTGGAATAGCCTCTGGACTATGGACTATGGAACTATGGACTATGGACTGGACTATAGGAACAACTGGACTATGGAATTTATTGGCTATAAATTTATGTTATGTATTATAAATAATTTTTGCAATTGAAACTCGTTATACCGTTTTTAAGAGAAGAAGAGGATGTGTATCTTTTCAAAAATGTGTTGGGCTTACTAGCTTGGGTATGTTTTAAATATAGCGGGACTCTACAGTAACTCACATGAAAAAATTAAAATCAATAGTTTCCAACTCTTGTAAAATACAGTTAATTATATTTTAGGTGTGACCTTAAACCGGAATAATTTCAAATGGTACAGCAAGTGTTGAACTATGACGATTGTTCCATGTTTTTGTGAACAAGATATTGATGCTTGATGTTTTTATTAACTTGAAAATGAACCCTATTGAGGTTCGAATCCAATGGTAGTTACAACCATTTCACAGGATCACTTGGCGACAATCCAGGTAATTTAAACCTTTTGATTTTAATTTTATACAACCAAATGTTTTACCAAGATAACAAAGTCGAGCGGGGTTTGGTTTCCAGTTGTCAGGAATAACATATGGAATAGACAGAATTAATATATCAAGTATTCACAAAGCAATAGTATTTGTTTTGCTACATTTAATTAGCTTCTTGATGATCATTTTGCACGTGTTGTTGAATTCACAATGCTAAACACACTTATTACGACAAAACAACACTTTATTTACTATATATTACATTATTTATATTTTGGTTACTAGTTTCGACTGTCTATGCTGTCATCGTTGGACCTCGTAACTGGATAAGATGGCGGACGTTGACTGGTGTAGGTGGCGGTGGTGCACCAGATTTGTGGGTATTTGGGAGTCAACCAGTCGGCTGGATATGATTGGGAGGGGTGCATCATACAGAGATAAATCTGATAACCCAGGAAGATGTTGGGTAAAGAAGAAGAAAACTTATAATACCTCATTATTTAATTAGTAAAATTTACAAATTAATATATAAAAGTGTCGTTTCCTACCTCGTGGAGGAAATAGCAGTTTTGTGAGTATCCTATTTCGGCGGGGTCGAGTTCGAGTCAAGGAGGCTAAGACCAGCGACAGGGCGGTTATATTACATAGGCTGCGCACTCAGAAATAGTGCAGCGCCCCACATGGGCCAATCACATGGCTTGCCACCATGCACTGCTAGGCCAGGCTGCCGGTGACGCGGGAGCGGGAAATTTGAATGAGCAAAAAACACAACCATTTATATTTTGTGTTAACTTAAACTTTTATTTTTCAAATTTTATAAGAAATCATGTGGGCTATTATAAATTTATGTTATGTACTATAAATAATTTTTGCAATTGAAACTCGTTATACCGTTTTTAAGAGAAGAAGAGGATCTGTATCTTTTCAAAAATGTGTTGGGCTTACTAGCTTGGGTATGTTTTAAATATAGCGGGACTCTACTGTAACTTACATGGAAAATTAAAATCAATAGTTTCCAACTCTTGTAAAATACAGTTAATTATATTTGAGATGTGACCTCAAACCGGAATAATTTCAAATGGTACAGCGAGACCAAAAGCTACAATCCTGTGTTCCTTGACATCTTTTCTTTCCATTCTAATGGTAAACTTGATTGTCGGACGCTCAGTTGAAATAAGACCTTCACTTGTGCCAATTCATGTACCTGGCCCTTTGTAGAAATATTTTGTTCTTAACAATTGCCTTTCAGTTTTTAAGTAATTCACTCAGATTATGGGATAACTGTTTCTAGAAGGCTTTTAAATTCGAGATATTTTTGTTATGATATTTGCTAATGTACTGTAGGTTTGTGTTATGTATTCCGGTTGAGTTTGTGGCATATTATAGACACTCACTATCATCGGGAGGCCAGTGTGCTATTTCCGCATCATCCACAACCTCTTTTGTGTACAGACTCGTCAAGTCGAAGTTGTGGCCAAAAACTGGTGCTCCGGACACTCCGGGGGTGGACTGGACCATGGGGGTGTCTCGGTACCTAGAGCAGCAAACACCAAAAATGTTGTGCTTATCTTTTAGACATACACAAATAAAAACTAACAGTATAATAAATCTAATTAACAACTCACAACTTTGAGAAAAAATTATTTCTCCTAATGTATATGCTCATTATACACAATGCTAAAATCAAAATGAAATAAATTATTAGCAAATATAAAACCATTATTCTATTCAAATTGAAAAACATAAATTGATATAAAATTAAACTTTATAACATAAACATCAACTAAAAGAGAAATAGGGCTTAATTGTTTTAAAGATGCCCTTAAGGTTTTTTTTTTTTTTTTAGTAATACAAAACATTTGTAATTCTAATAAATTAATGAGCCAAATTTAATGACAGACAATATTGCATATAGACGTGAACATCAAATTATAATTCTAGTGTGATATTCAGACAAGCTACCTCCATGCTATCTTGAGGTCTTCTGTGTCCCGGTCCGATGCCTTTGCTCCTTCCAAGTAATCCACAGGACTGGGAAGCTCATGTACCTACAAATTAGGTTTAAAACTCACATATGATACTTGTAATAATTAAAAAAATATACATATATCTAATGCTGATATTTACAATGGCTCGTTTTTATTGGTACGGTACTTAATTCTTCAAAGGAATGTTTTGCAATTTTTTTACAATTTGGCCTATTTTTTATAACTGTGGCACAATTTATTTAATGACATAGCACTTCCTGGGTCTTCCTCGCCAAGGCCGGCTTAGGTGCTTATATACTGGGTGAACAACCTAACTGGCCACCATTGGCATTATGGGCTTTAGAGAAAACTTTAAATGGAAACTTGACCTACTTTTTAAGGCAAAAAAAATATTAATTCCATTTTTGTGTAAATGGCCACCACTTTCCAATATAGCGGTCAACTTTTAAATTTGTAAAGGAACACCCAATATTTTATGATGTTTTTGGAATCTCCATGTAGTTTTTAGACTTGTTATTCTTAAACATTTTTCTCGTTGAGCCATACCAAGCTAAAGTTTTTAAAACGTCAATTGTACAATTTAATTGTGCCACAAAGGGTATCAGCCATATTGGGAAATGGAAGCCGTTTACATAAAAATGGAATTAATATTTTTTATTGCCTTAAAAATTGGTGAAGTTCCCCATTTAAAGTTTTTTATAAATCTCATTGTTTCCGACATTCCAATAGTGGTGTTGTGAAATTATTTAATTGTCATATGTAATACATAATCATCTGCTTGTATGTATCTATTCTTTTGTTCAGTTGTATTCATTTGTTGTCTTTAAACCCATGTAAACATTTTAGTTAGTTGAAACCTTATTTCTCCTAAAAGGTATTACCATTGCAATTAAATTAACTAAAAAAATTAATAAACATGGACAAGCTCCTAAAACATGAGAGATTTGGTTGCAATCTAGAAAAAAACAGCATAAAGCAAATCCTAGTCCCACTGGATTAACACACTGACTGCGGGTTTCCACAATCTTTGACGCATAGGGCTGGCGCCAGATGCGCGCGCCCTATTGTAATATTTTTACTTAGATACCTCATTGTACCTCTAGTACTATTTCGGTGTAGACAGCTGTTTTTGCGCATGTGGGGAGATAGTTTTCTTCAATTTTTGTGAAAGTAGTTTTATGGTTCCCGCGTTTTCATGGTGACGTATGTTTATATAAACTTTTTTTGTAAGTAGGATAACAAAAAAGTGTTAAAAATAAAAGGTGCCGACAATAGTGTAGTAAGAAAAACACTGTCAAAAATTTTATATTGCAATCTAACGAGTGTGACGAGAAGCTGGGGATGTGCATCCTAAAGTGTTTTAACGTGTCGCATAAGTGAATGATAAACTTTTAGGCAAGCTGGTGGGGTTTTACATAGTAATTATATATTTTTTACATTTTAAAATTGTATTATTATCTTAGTGTTAAAAATAAACAATTAGCAATGTTATGTGCAAAACTGAAAAGTTGTTAGTGACAGGTCTGGAGGTAAGATGTTCCCAGGTGCTATGCGTCCACGATAGTGGACGCTAATCAAATGGTCGAAAATACCATTTATTTTTTAATTGATGGTCTTTCTGGATGTTTATCTATTCTAACACACCTAAATGTACTTAAAGCCAATAAAATTTGTTTTCCACATGTGGCAAACAAAAGTATGGAAATCAAATTCCAGTATTTCAAGTATGAGTAGACACCCTGTAGGAAAATTGTACACAAAGAAAAGAGGAAAGTATCAACCAGTACTTGCAAGAACTTAAGCTTATGAGCAAGGATTGTAATTTTCATGCTGTACATGGAACAACTTACAGAGACCAATGTATTTGAGATGAAGTGCTGAACTGTTTCTTAGTCTGATGAGTAATCGTGATATTTTGTTAAAAGAATAAAGGTACAGTAAACTCCCTCTAATACAGTATCCTATGATCCAACACACTTTATAATTCGGCATGACTTGACAAAAACAACAATAACAATTAATTGAGCGTTCGAGTTTGTTTCTGATCGAAAGTTGCCGCGGAGCAACACTGTGTCGTACAAAGCGTAAATTGGACTGTTTAGAGTTTGAGTAATGCGCCTGTACGGTACTGGCTATTGTCAGATCGAGCGGTTGATTTCCAGGAATATTATTTCGGCTAATTCTATGAATCGCTTGCCGGCATGTCTTAAAAATTGAATTCCGCGATCCTGGCCTATTCAAAAACACTGATTGTCAACATACTGCGCCAAGTCTAATTTCCAATGATCCAATGACTCATATTTGGAATAAGGAAAAGGGAGATATGAAAGGTATGGGGGCGGGAAGGTCTATTTTTATAACTCTGTCTTCAAATCAGTGGTAGGCGGACAATGGACTTCCTTCCGGCCGTCCCGTGCACCTGTTCGCAGAACAATACTCAGATAATCGGGGGTTTACAGTACTCTTTTGAGTTTCATAATCAAAATACCCCCGTCGCAGCAGACCTGCGTACTCAGCGAATTTCCAAACGATCTTGAGATATTGTATTTTTCCCAAAAACACCATGGGGGTGAGTATGTAGGTTTGCCTCCATATGGGTGTTCTAAGCAAATATCAGTTATATCCTACCTAGTGAATGTACATACCAAATATTATCAAGTTATGGTGTTCTTTTCATTTTCCCCACAAAACCCATAAGGGTGAGTACGTAGGTTTGCCGCCATGTGGGTGTTGTAAGAAAATATCAGTTGAACCCTACCAAGTGAATGTACATACCAAATTTTATCAAGTTATTACAATAAATAAGCAAGATACAGGGTTTTGTTGATTTCCCATAAAATTAACATGGAAAACCTATTATTGGCTTTTCTCCGTAACCTGTTAAGCCAGGTTAAAAATTCAAAATACAGTACACTCTCGTTCATCGGAACTAATGTGGCGGACGGCCGGTTCGGATGTCAAAAAATTCCGATGAAGCGGAGTCCGTCGTGAGTCATCATTTCCGCCCGTACGGTGACCTATCGTGATTGTATTCACTCTTGTTTTTAAGATAACACAAGAGATTTTATGAAAATAAGGCACTCAAACTTTGAACATGGTAACAATGAACCTATGGGAATAAAAACAACGCAGGAAATAAAGATCCAAAATCTTTATTCTCATATTCCTTATTCATATTCCATTCATATTCCAGCAGTCAACTGACTTCCACGTAACACAGGTGTGCAGTCGTCGCGACGCGAGACAGACTGACTGACAATTTGGGAAGCGGTCAAAGCGGATGTTCACTTCCTGCCCCCTTGCTCTTTCTACTTTTGTGCGAATACTCCACGGCCTCGTAAATCACTTCGATGGGTACAGATTATGGAAAACGCCTGATGACGTTTGATGCAAAATGTGATACTTCACTGTTGTGCAGATAGAACGAATGGAAATTGAAGGTGCTAAAACGGAAAAATTATTTTTTTTGTAATAAACAAAATTAATAGTATCCAGATTTTCAGTTCCGATGTCGCCGAGTCCGATGAACGAGAGTGTACTGTACTAAATTGTTTGTTTTTAAGCTCTTTTAAATAGTTTTAGTTAAAATTGTTGCATTTTGAAAATTATGCTCCAAAAATGCAAAAAACCCATTTTTGACCCTTTTGAAACCCCATAAAACCCCGTTCCCATAACCCGATCATGCTGGTTCGCGAACTCATGAAAATAGACCTAATCTTACACCTTCATACCAAATGTTATCAAAATCGGAGATCCCTTTAAAAAGTTATCAGTACCACAGACATATATATGAAAATGAACGAACGGTGTTTTTGGCTTCTGGGGACCTTAAAATGGAAAAGTAACATGGTCCCGGGCTTAGGTCTTACCATGGCTACTACCGTAATAGCGTATTCCCTATAGGGAAATCGACTAATAAGTGTTTTATAGTAATTTTTTGTTTAATTTACATTTTTCCTGATATTCATCCTGTAATCCGGCATATTTTGTAATCCGGGACATTTTGTAATCCGGCACATGTCTAATCCCGGACTTGCCGCACTAGAGAAAGTTTACTGTACTTTATAAACCACTTTAACCAATAATAAGGTAAAGCACACAACTTTCCAGTATTGGAAAAGATTCTGCAACAAACATTACCCCTAAATCAGACACTTAAAGCTAGTAATGCAGCTAAGTGTAATGTGTTTCTAAAACACTAATTGCCTTAAAAAAATATCATAAAATAAATTAGCAAAAACTTGGCAAGACTTTCTTACCAAATGGTGAGTGTCACAATCAAGGCTGGCAACATAGAGACAATGTTTGCATGCAATTCCTTCAGCAAGAAAATATTTCACTAGGTATTTACTAAACACAGAAAATTCATCTTCCTCTGAAACAACAATAAATAAGTTTATTAACAAATGTTTGATGAAGAGTGCTATGTAAGTACCACTGTAATAAAAATAAGTTAAACATAGAACATTTTGATTTGTTTTCCTCAGTTCTCTCACCTAAGTGCAAATGTTCCATATTTTAATGAAAGGGAAAAATTCTTTAAATGTTATTTATTTATAAAACTAACTTCATTAAAATATCATTTGGAAGAAGATAAATGTAGCTTTAAAAGAATACATTCCCCGTGCAACAGACTCGCATACTTAGCAAATTTCCAACAGAATTGGGTAATTTTAATTTTCTCCATACAAAGTTTTAATATTACCAAGTTTGTAAATCGTGGCCGACTTATTTTTTGACCATGTCTATTACACAACTGTGTTTAAAGACAATTAAGGATTCTTATTCTTATTCCCATAAACACAATGAATGGTAATGAGGATGTAGTTTTGTTGGAGTAGCACTGATAACATTTTGAAAGGAACCTCCGATCTTGATGAAATTTGGTATGGAGATGTAAGACCATGTCTGTTTTCATGAACCAGCATGATTGGATAATGGTAAAGGAGTTTTATGGGGGTTTAAAAGGTTCAAAAATGGGTTTTGGCATTTTTTAAACTATTTTTTTTTTAACACGGTACATTAGAAAATTATAAATTAAGTTTTAAATTAAACAATTTAAAAGAACTCTAAAAAAAAACAATACAGGATTTTAAATTTTTAAGTTAGCTTAACCAGTTACCCTACGGAAAAATATAAAAATTTGTTTGCCATGTTATTTTTACAGGAAATCAACAAACCCCTTATCATGCTTATTTATGGACATAACTTGATAAAATTTTGTATGTACCATCTCTAGATAGGGTTTGACTTATATCTGCTTACAACACTCCTATGGCGGCAAACCTACATACTGACCCCCTTGACGTTTATGGGGAAAATAAAAAATGCCAAGTATTAATACATTTTGATATTTACCTTCACTAATCACGGATTGGCCAACATTTTTTAACAACACCCCATGCCAGCAAATCTACAAACTCACTCCTATGATGTTTATAGAGAAAATAAAACTAAAAATCTATTGGAAATTCACTGAGAACGCAGGTCTAGTATGAAGGTAGGGTATTACATTATAGCCTACATGTTATTACAAATTTTAATTAAAAATTAATAAATAAACTCTCATTACCATTATGGCCACATTGATAGACCCCTTGGCTGGGCTCCTCGGCGAGAGTGTACTTAGTTACCAAGCTGCGCAACACCATGGGTCCTCATCGCAAAGATCCTCGCCGAACGCCCGGCTAAGTGTACTGCTACCATTAGATAGTTAAACAACAAGATCGTTAATCATGAAATTCGGAAATCCCTATCCTTGTTTTTTAAGCTTTTGTGTTAAAATTTTCTATTTTTACATAACCAGAATCAGAATCAGAATATCTTTATCTACAAAAAATAAAGAAATGTAATGGCGTCAAAAGTACAAAAGTTTGAGATCTTGAAGTTTCTTGCTTTACAAGTCAAAAAAATCTTGTTTAGTATATATTGGTCGGTCTATTAGCCAACTGTGTAGTTTTCTGTGAAGATCTTTCCCTCTTAGGCATTTCAAGTCTTCTGGCAGCGAGTTGTAGATCTTTTGCCCTACATAAGACGGCTTCTTGGTGTATTTAGTTGTATGATGCGGGGGAAGATGATAATCCAATAGCTCTTCTTGTGTTGTAGGAATGGATGTCATTGCCCATAGGCAGTCCTAGTTGGTCCCCGTGCACAACGACTGCATGTATGTAGAGGGCTGTGACTGTCAAGATCTTAAGTGATTTATAGGCTTCTCTGCAGCTATCTGTTGGGCCCAAGTCTGCCAGTGCTCTTATGGCTTCTTTTCTGGAGGATGAGAACTCTCTTAAGGTTGTGCTCAGATGTCCCTAGCCACAGAATTATCCCATATCTAATATGAGATTCTACCAGGGCATGGTAGGCTGTTTTAGCTGCTGCAAAACCTCCAATCCACTTCATCCTTCGAACTACATAAATTCCTGAGCTAAGTTTTTTACTCAGGAGATCGACATGATTAGTCCAGGAGAGATCATCATCTATTGTTAAACCTAGCAGTTTTGGTTGCTGGTCAGTAGAGATGTTTGGGATGTTGGGTATTTCCTCTCGTCTACGACTAAAATTTATTTGAATTGTCTTTTTAGGGTTGATGGCTAGGTCATTCAGAAGGCAATATTGCAGTGCTTTGTCAGTAGCTGAAGTAATGTCTGTGACCAGGTTTTGTGCAGTATAATTTTTTAAAACCAATGTAGTGTCATCTGCATACATTGTTGCTGCTACATTGTCATTTTCAATAAAACTGGGAAAGTCATTTGTAAAAAACACAAACAGGAAAGGCCCAAGAACAGAGCCCTGGGGCACTCCTCTTTTTACAGGTATAGGCTTGGATCTGAAGTTACATTTTCTGCCATTGAGTGTTTTGTTGACTTCTACAGTCTGTTTACGCCCCTTCAGATAGCTGGCTACCCAGTTTCTTGCTTTCCCTTGAAATCCTAAACTTGTCTGATTTTGCAGTATTAGATCATGGCCTAGGCAGTCAAATGCCTTGCTATAATCCAATAGAACAGTTGAGACATAGTTGTTTTCTTCCAGTTGATCTATAATAGTCTCTATTATGTTTGTTATGGCACTTATGGTTGATTTTCCTTTAAGGAAACCATGTTGGTTTTTGGTTAGTAAATCGTGTCTTTCAAGATGAGCCAGCATTCTTGTTAGAGCAATTTTTTCAATTATTTTAGAGAATGTTGAAACATAGTGTTTTAGTGTTAACTACAAACAAAGGAGGCATGAAAAACTGAAAAAAGTTAATTGGATGTCCAAAGGAATTTAAAAATTACTTTTAAGGTTTTGGAATTTAAAGAATAACATTGTTAAGTCAAGTGGCATTTTTTTTTTTTTTTTTTTTTTAACTAATCTAGAGACAACCTTTTTGATAGCTCTGGTAGGCTAACTACTTATTTGAATGAGTTTTTTTTTATTAAACTAAAAGATCTATGTATATTTTTTTGGCATAAGACTAAAATAAACATAAAAAATATTTTTTATAATTTTATCTTAGAACAAATTTACTAAAGCCAGGCTTCAACTAACGGAATATATTTCCTTGAATGTTTATTACTGTACCTAAAGTGACTTCTTTTAATGCATTCTCCAAACAGTACTTTACTTGCAGAACCATCATAATTGTAACTTACCAATCAGAAAAATGGATCCAAGCGGCAATCCACCCCCTGAAAACACATTTTAAATAGTTTATACAATTGGCAGTAAAATTCAGCTATAGGCCAGTGTTAGAGCCGGCCCTGTATTTCATTTCACTTCAACACAGTTGACTCGCGATAATCCACTAGTTACCAGATCATGAAGGTGTTTTATGGTCGGAAAGGTTGAATTACTAAAGGTTACTAAAGGTTAGTATTCTTCACTTACAGCTACAGTAGAAGCCCTCTAGTCCGGCCTCGGATAGTTCGGCCGCCGGATAATCTGGCTTCGGTCTTCTGGAAATTCGAAACATTTAGCCGTGGGCGTTTCCCATTGGACAAAATAGACATGAGTCAACTTGTTCCGTGTTATGTCACTAAAATATATCAGATCTATTGCCGATTTCCGGACTGTTTGGTTTTGGATATCTTCTAAAAAATTGTGTTCAAATCAGGGCCGCCGAGAGGGGGAGCAGAGGTGGCAGATTGCCCGGGGCCTCAAAAGATGGGGGCCCCATCTTCAGGTGTTTCTTTTTTCTTTTTTTACAATAGCAAAATTTTACGGCTGCTTAGGCTGTAATAACACCATATATGTATTTTTTTAATACCTATTAAAATTCAAACTGAGTAGTGATCACCTGTATGTATCTCCGCGGTTTGACGCTCTGTGTCGGTAAAAAGACGCTGCGGCGCCGCCGCCTCGTGCCACCGTTCGAGACATTGGAGAGCTACTATATCACCACCGCGACCGCGTCCGCGCCACTAGTCCACCTGTACACGCAAGGTTGTGGTGTGCCCAATTCAAATTCAAATTCAAATTCTTTATTAGCACATATACATTTTACATTACATCACAAGGACATAGAAAAACAGGTGCTTTGTCATATAATGAAATTTAATCTAAGCATGTTAATAAGATACAATGAGAAAAAAAATTACCTAACTAATAATAATAATATTAGTGCCCTTATAATAATAATATTTATTTCTCTTCAAACAATACATGAATGAAGCATGTTAGGCACTTCAAGTATAAATAAAATTAAAAAATTAACTTACAAATGAATCAAGAAGGTACCAAAAAAAATTTAATTAATTAAAAAGAAATAATACACACCGAAGAAAAGTGCAAAAACTTCTGTGTTAGGGTGGAAGTCTCCCCAGCAAATAATATTTTAACTGTACAGAATATACATCATATGAATATAAAATATGCAATTAATTATATCTCAAACAGCCAACTTTGTGGAACTTAAGAGGATTTTGAAAATGACCCGTGTCAGATAAAGAAATACCCCCGTCGCAGCAGACCTGCGTACTCAGCGAATTTCCAAACGATCTTAAGATATTGTATTTTCCCCATAAACACCATAGGAATGGGTATGTAGGTTTGCTGACTTGGGATGTTGTTAGAAAATGTTAGTTTTGTTAGGAAATGTAAAAGTTACGTTAGGTAAATGTCAAACTGTCTCAATATTCGGCACTTTTTAATTTTCCCCATAAACTTCATGGGGGTGAGTATGTAGGTTTGCCGCCATATGGGTGTTGTAAGCAAATATCAGTTACATCCTCCCTACTGAATGTACATACCAAATATTATCAAGTTATGGTGTTCTTTTCATTTTCCCCATAAACCCCATAGGGGTGAGTACGTAGGTTTGCCGCCATGTGGGTGTTGTAAGCAAATATCAGTTACATCCTCCCTAGTGAATGTACATACCAAATATTTTCAAGTTATGGTGTTCTTTTCATTTTCCCCATAAACCCCATAGGGGTGAGTACGTAGGTTTGCCGCCATGTGGGTGTTGTAAGCAATTTTTAGTTGAACCCTACCAAGTGAATGTACATACCAAATTTTATTAAGTTATTCCAATAAATAAGCGAGATGCAGGGTTTCGTTGATTTCCCATAAGATTAACATGGAAAACATATTTTTTTCTTTTCTCCGTAACCTGTTAAGCCAAGTTAAAAATTCAAAATACTTAATTGTTTATTTTTTTAAGCTCTTTAAAATGGTTTTAGTTACAATTGTTGAATTTTGAAAATTATGCTCCAAAAATGCAAAAAACCATTTTTGACCCTTTTGAAACCCCATAAAACCCCGTTCCCATAACCCGATCATGCTGGTTCGCGAACTCATGAAAATAGACCTAGTCTTACACCTTCATTCCAAAGTTCATCAAAATCGGAGGTCCCCTTCAAAAGTTATCAGTACCACGGACACATAGATATATATATATATATATATATATATATATATATATATATATATATATATATATATATATATATATATAGATATATATATATAGATATATAGATATATATAGATATATATATATATAGATATATATATATATATATATATATATATATATATATATATATATACATATATATGAAAATGAACGAACGGTGTTTTTGGCTTCTGGGGACCTCGAAATGAAAAAGTAACATGGTCCCGGGCTTAGGTCTTACCATGGCTACTACCGTAATAGCGTATTCCCTATAAGGAAATTCGCTAAAAATCATTATATTGTTTTAGAAACATTTTAAAATAAAGATTATTACAATTGAGCCAGACAGAAATTTGATTTTAAATCCTCTTGCATCTTTTGTCTTAGTTCAACTAAGGAATTAGATTACAGTAATAGAATAACGCTGTATAATCAGCAAACGCTGTGACACATCCATTAAAATTTACATTGCACAAGTAATTTATTATAAAAATCAGTGCAGGAAGTATGGTAGTACATCCAAAAACTAGTTTTCAGTTACGGAATATTCTTTAATTTGATTGAAATGAGGGTGGTTTCTTCAAATTATTTCGTTACACATTTAATATTGTTGTAAAAAAATAGGGCAATTAATAAACCATTTTAAAATAAATTGCATTTAAAATTTTCCCAGTAAACTTAGCAATTTTAAAATACTTAGGTCTAAAACCACGTGGTAGCTCTCCAATAAGGACTCTCAGACCACAGAGTAAGGAACCTTTACAGAGTGCTCGCTGCGCTGCGTTTTCGCGTCAGTCATGACGCGCCTCGTAGTGGCGCTACTGACGCGGTGACGCAAAATGGCGCGGACTGACGCGGAGTTGCCAATTCGGACACCGCACCGCACCGCACAGCACCGTGCCTCGCGTCACCGCGCCGCCGCAACACGAGCACCGGGTCGTCCGACCACCTTAACTTTACTCCGAATTCCCGAGCGCGATTATTTGGCCAAGTTGCAATGGGGGTCATTTGTACAATGTTAGATATTTGACAATAACTAGCAGACTAAAACTGAAATGCCAGCTGCCTCACTTTAATTAATATTTTGAGTTACTTGCAATAGTTGAATGTAATCATATAACGAAAGCTTCATTTAAAAGTTACATATTAACGTAATGGACAGAAATATTTCAGTTTAGGCTTGAGAATATTGCAAAATTTTTAAAATCTTTTATTTCATAATCACAATACGCACCTTCAGTATTGAGAATTCCTTCATATTTATTTGAAAATAAGCTCATATTAACTATAAAGAAATTTGTGCACTAACAATAAAAATCAGCTATCATTTTAACATCATATTTAATCAGTACCGTATTACACAAGTAAATACAAATAATGTTATATACAATTATACAGGGTGTTTCAGAACTCCCTGAGAATATTTTAGGGCATTGTTCCTGTGTTAGAAACATATCTAAATATCATATTTAAATTGTCCGGAAGTCTTTAGTTACTCACACAGAAGCCATTTTTTTTTACTAAATAATTTAAATTTCCAAATATGAGCAGAATATAACCATCCGTTACGAAAATAAAAATTATACGAGGTGGCCCGTGCGCAAATTGCTCATTTTATGATTCGGTAAGAGTGAAATTCACCTACAGTACATGACTGTTGATTGTTAGGTGACATTTTTGTTGGATTTTAAAATTCATCTGAAGGTAATCAGCTGTTAAATTACAATTCACATTAAGAACTTGCAATAAAAGTTGTTCAACATTTTAAAGCGCCCTCTAGAGATAAATCAAGGCGAGGGGGGCGAAGCCCGAAACAATATGACCTTTTTAATTACGATTCGTCACTGCGGTATATCCTAAGCTTTAAAGTGACACCTCAATCTTAAAAATCGGTTCAGTAGTTGAGAGAAAAAGGGACGTAACAGACGAAACTCTTATAGAAATAAGAAGATGGATTATTTGAAAAAAAATGGCGGCTGTGTGAATAAATTAAGACTTCCGGACGATTTGAATATGATATTTAGATATGTTTCTAATCCAGGAACAATGCCCTAAACTATTGTCAGGGAGTTCTGAAACACCCTGTATCAAGATTTCTATTACATATGATTATACTACACAATAAAAAGGCCTACTAAAAAGCGCTACACAATATACGCAATATCTATACTTGGCATCCAGCTTAGTGTTCTACCATTGTTACAATTTAAGATAGTCCGTTTTTTTAAACCTGATCCTTCTCGAGAAAATTGGGGTGGGGGAGGGGTTAAAACTGTAAACAAAAAATTTAAACTGTAAACAACACATTTAAACTCGTGACAAACGTGTGTCGGGTATCAGGTTTCCTCAAATAACGTTTTAAATAAGTTATAATATCTTTCAGTAACTCCTAGTCAGCTGTTATATTTTTAAGCCAAACCTATTCCTTGTTAAAAAGTAACAGTTCTAAAGTAAACTGATTAATAAACAACTGCTACCAATAATATTGTAAAACTGATACACATTATGTTGTGATGTAAAATTACCAGCTGGTATGCAACAGTGAAATAAAACAAAAACAACAAAAAAACCAACAAAAAACAAAAAGGCTTCAGCCAATGGGATGGTAGCAAGTACAAACAAACTCCCTCCACCATCTCTCCCTTGAAGGATCAGGTTTAAAAAAACGGACTATAGTACAACAATGGTGGCAGGTACGTTCTTGGGTGGCAATAACAGTGCAACCTAATACTGATTAAATTAATTTATCTCAGTTGTTTATTAACCGCTTTTCATAATTTTTGTGTCATCGGATAAGGAATTAAATTGTCTAAATTGTTTAAAAGTTGAAAAATTTTGTTTTTATTTCAAGTTTTTTTTTTCGAAATTGAAGTTTAAAAATTTTAAACGGCCGCCATTTTAAAATTTAAAATCGTATCACGTTGATATTTTTTCGTAAATTAAACCTTTACTATTTCAAGTTCCTTGCAGAGTTTCAAAGCGATTGGTTGCAAAACGTCTGAAATATAAAATGTTCTGTAAAAAATACAAAATGGCGGATATCTAAGTAACTATGCATTTTAGGATACGGTATACCTTCATATGAACCTTTTAGCGAATTTCCCTATAGGGAATACGCTATTACGGTAGTAGCCATGGTAAGACCTAAGACCGGGACCACTGTACGTTTTCATTTTGAGGTCCCCAGAAGCCAAAAACACCATTCGTTCATATTCATATACAGTGTGTTCGGAAACAACGTTTCAGGAATTCAGGAGGTTATTTCCCACATCAAAATAAGCAAAAAAGTTCCAGTAAACGTAAGTCCTAAAATGCTTCGTTAACCCGCTAGCCGCCATTTTGTTTTTTACACTAAATAATTTTTATTTCCGTAACGGATCATTGTATTAAGTTAATATTTGGCAATAACTTTCATCATAGCAATACTCATTTTAAAGAAAAAAACTATTTTTTTCCAATATGTATTTTCAAAATGGCGGCCATTTAAAAATTTTAAACTCAAATATCTCAAAACCGTTAAATTTTAACAAAACTTTACAAGAAGCAAAAAAGTTGACAAATAAAATTACCTAACTGATGAAACCAAGATTGTAAGGATCGAACCACAGACAACGGAGTTATTGCCATTTTTGTGCATAAAATCATTGAGTTTCCATTAAAATGCATGCAAATTTAGGTAATTTTAGAAGAAAAATCTCAATAACTCCATTATTCGTTGTCAGATGATTACAAACTTGGTCTCATTGGTTAAATAATTAAATTTGTCAACTTTTTTATATCAAGTCAATTTTTTGTAAAATTTACCGGTTTTGAGATATTTCAGTTTACAATTTTAAATTGGCCTCCATTTTGAAAATACATATTAGAAAAAAATAATTTTTTTCTTGAATATGAGTATTACTATGATGAAGGTTTTTGCCTACAGTGATCTGTTACGGAAATAAAAATTATTTAGTGTAATAAACAAAATGGCGGCTAGCGGGTTAACGAAGCATTTTAGGACATACGTTTACTGGAACTTTTTTGTTTATTTTGATGTGGGCAATAACCTCCTGAATTACTGAAACGTTTGTTTCCGAACACCCTGTATATGTATACAGGGTGTTCATATATCATTATTATTTAAATTTAAACCTTTGTACATTTAATATCTGTGTTCCAAATTTTAGATCTCTATCCTCAAACGCACAATCTTTCAACGTATCTGCCGGACTAAGTTCATATAATCCATATGTTACACATCAATGTATACAGAGGTTCTGGATACATTGTTACACATAAAAAATGTGTTTTAACAAATATACACGAGGGTGCAGCACCCGTAGGCCTACATTGAAATAGACGAGTGAGCGAAGCGAACGAGCTTCAATAACAACAAAATATAAGCCTTTTTGCACTGGGCTTTTTAGCGCACTGTCTGTAAATGATATTATTATAAAAAATATTACTGTTTAAGTTTACAAAGCAAATGCTCGGTCCCCGGGTATTCATAATATTATAAAACTAATATCAAAGTATATCATGGTACGGTAATGTATATATTTTATTCGATGTCAATAAAAATACACAACTAAAAGCCTGTAAAGGATTGAGGGAAGATTGGTACTAATATAAAACGTAATCACATTATAGAACCTGACGGCGAGTGAGGGTAGTGAACGAGATCATCTGAAGAGCAAGTGGTATTTATAAAAAATAACATATATCATTATTATGTAATACGAATTGTTCAAATAACAGAACGCGTACATAAAATACCTGTTGTTAAATAATATAAGTTTTGTACGTGGGGGTACTTTTCCGGGAGTAGAATTCCGGCGGTAGTATTCCGGGGGTAGAAGTCCGGCTGGTGTTTGGTTTGCCATAATGTTAATTTAGAGCAATCAAATTAAATAATAATGTATTTATAAAACTGGGGATACTTTTCCGGCAGCGAGCAAAACTCCATGCCACTTTAAGCTCCGTCCCTCGTGACGTCAAAATGACGTAGCGTTTTTTCATGGGGGTACTTTACCTGGGGTAGAATTCCACTGCCCCCATTTTGCATTATGATTAATGCAAATTTAGGCAAATATAATAGAAAAATCGCGATAACTCTGTTATTTGTAGTAAAATCTTTACAATCTTGGTATCATTGTTTAGATAACTTAATTTGTTAACTTTTTTGTCTCCTATAAAATTTTGATAAAATTTGTCGTAACTGTGAAATTTGAGTTTAATGGTCGCCATATTAAAAATACACATCGGAAAATAATAATTTTTTTTCTGAAAACTAACATTTTTGTGGTAAAGGTCCATGCTAAGTCTGAAATAAATCCATCGATCCGTTACGGAAATAAAAATTACTAGTATACGTGTTGATCGAAATCGAGCAATTTATTTTAATACAATACAAAAGTTACTTTTAGCTCTAAATCAATGACATCCGACCAATCCAATATTGTGAATATCTTTACTCACAAAAACTACACGTATTTACAGCTGATTTTAACAGATGTTTAAAATGCTTTATTTAATCCCAATGTTATTTAAATGAGAAATTTTGAGATTTTAATGGTGAATAGCGCCTTTATTTTCAGTCCGATTCTCGTCAGTTTTTGGCGGAAACAACTACAGACCAAGCCCTATCCAACGACGCCAAAAACTTGAAAATCGGTTGAAAATTGTAGGAGGAGTTCTCAAGACAAAAAAAAAAACAAAAAAAACCTTAGCGTATTAAATAAGTACTAGGGATCGCCCACTGGTCGAAATTCGACCAAAAACACAAAATCTTTTATAGGTAACTGAAACATCCGTTATTCCTGATTTTCTAGTATTTGGTATTACAACAGCTTTCTAATGATTAACTCAATTATCCTTCTCCCATAAGATTAACATTGAAACTTCAAGAGCTCTGGGGCGTAGCCCTGGGGTCCGATGTGAATTAGAATGCGATTCTGCTCATCTACAGGACTTTACCTTTCTAACGGTACGTGCGGATTTCTCCTGTGATGCACACAAGCTGAGAAAAAAGGAGGAAATGAAACATGCTTGCCTATTAATATATAGATAGATTACACATAAAAAACAAAATGGTGGCTAGCGGCTAAACGAAGGATTTTAGGACATTATGTTTAGATGACCTTTTTTGTTTATTTTTATGTGTTGAATCAACTCCCAAAATTTCTGCACTTCGTCATGAATCGCCCTGTATGTATGTATGTATATTTTCTTTTTCAGCACAAACTGTATATGATGTAAAGAAATTTTTTTTTACCAAAGCATTTGGGTATAGTAGCAAAAGTTTGTTATATGCAAATAAAAATTTATGAAAGCAAGCCACAATAAAGCTAACAAAAAAAATCCTACAAATTTTATTTAAATGTGAAAATGGAGACAATTAATTTCCCTACATGAAAATGTCAACCCATTTGAATTACTTTTAAAAAAATGTAAAGGTTATACCTTTTTTCCTAAAACCTTAAACTTTCCCTGAAAAATGCAGTTTTTTATTCGACATATCAAAAAATATAAACATGTCCCAGATTAAACAAACATAATACTTTCGAAACGTAAATTACATTTTCTTTCGTAAAATATATATGTTTTTATTGTTTTCTTCTAAATTCACTGAGCTATAAACGTCAGAAAATGAAACTTAAAGGTTTTTCTAATGAGAACATAATCTTTTGACCATTTTAAAAAATGCATGAAATTTGGATTAGGTATCTTATAAAATTTCCAAGGTATACAAATTGTTGGAATTTTATTGTAGTTTTCAAAAATATAACATTATAGCAGAAAATATACACCAAAAAATTTTACGAGTGAACATTTGATAAAGCGTACTGATTGCACGGACCCCACGACAAGGGTATCATAGGCCTAGGCACTTTTTCACAGTAAAATATTTACTATTTTGGTGTCTTGTACCAATACAGTACGTAAATAGTACCAATATTTATAACAGAAACCCCCAAACATTTGCTTTACAATAAAATAAAACTTTCAGAATAACCTAAATTGTAACTCACAACAGTAACAAAGTGAAAAGGCAGATGGGATGGGCTTTTCCAGATAGAGAGTTAAAAAGGTTGGTATAAAGTCTATTTATTTTATTAAATTGTTGCAAAATATTTAATTTTTCTGTTTATTTTATATTTTGAGATAGAATGTGTTAAGAAGTACAAAAAACATTAATGTTTTTATTGATTACAGCTGTAATACTGTGCACTAAATAAGGAAATTTAAAGATTCAAAGAATTTGTAAAAATTAATGCACGAGAACCAGTGCAACCGCTACAACGGTCATACGACGGCGCAGCGGAGCCAGCGAGCTAGCATGATGTCGCTCGTGCGCGTGCGGGGCGGGCGATGCAGAGTGGCAACACTGGATCGTGGCCGGGACGGGAAATGCCGAATCCAGTCCGTTCGAGACCGCCGCGCCAGCTAGCGGCATTCTCGTGGAACTAAGGGCGAGCACTCTGTTAAGCTTCTTTACTCTGTGCTCAGACCTAGCCAAAGTGCAGGTTTGATAAAATATTTCATATAGGCCTAGGTACTGTATATCTAAATACAGTACATTTATTATCTGCACCTTGAAATAATACTAATAAATATTTATGAATCACTAAGGAGAAGAAAGCAGATTGTGTACATTAATATAAAATAAGTATCCTATGAAATGAAAATAGAAATGCGTATATTGTATCTGGTTCGACCACAGACATCGGGCAGGGATGGGCCGAGCGGGGGTTGGGGGTGGGCTCACATCGGAACTCTGCCCCGAGCCACAAAAATTCTCTTTGCAGCCCTAGTTTAAGTTCTATTTTCAATCATTGTCTTTTTCTGTGCATTTTGAAGCCCGATCGTCGATGTTACGACGGAAGTCCGAAGGTCACTAGATAGACTCCTTCGCTATTACCGTCCCGTTCATACGCTAGAGCCTTCGTTAACAGAAGACCAGCATTATTGTCCATTACATGCTGTTTCATCACTGGTGACCGCTTGCCCATTGTCCGATCATCTTTTCAGCTGCATTACGTCTGAAGGAACAAATCTTGATTGTTAATGTCGATATAGTACACAGTATATTGATTGGGCAAGTATGATACCCTTCATTGTTAAATATACCCTAATATTTCACTATAGGGACATTCATGAAATACAGGACTCTGTACAACTTGTTTCATAATCTGCCGGTTGATCCGGCCATTTTGAAATCCAGTCGGCAGTACGGTTCCGACGTGGCCGGATTTGAGGGCTTCTACTGATTTCATTAAAGAGGAAAACATGAAAAGATAATTTCTTGTATAGCGAAGATCTATCTTATCACCTACCTATCACAATATCAGTCCAATCAGTAGGGCTAGTGAGAGTATACTTTACATATCATATGATTTTCTTACCCCAATTTCGGCTATATTCTTATGTTTCATAGCTAAGGCACCATAATTTTAAACACCATGAAGCTGACTAATACCCAAAAATGATTACCGGTAAACATTGAAGTTTTCATACTCACATAGATTAAATACGAATATAAACCAACTTAAGTTGAATAAAAACAAATTTGTTACCGTAGCGTGTTTGTTTTAGTTAGGCCTACATCTGATCTTCTGCCTTGTGATGAAGAATTCGACAGTTACAAGTAGGGCCTATTAAACACTTCTGAGCCCATAAGATTTTTCTTCAACAGCGCTTCAAACAATTCTTTCTCTAGCTGAACATTCAGTTCAGTTAAGGAGCCTCCTCATATGTAAAGTAAGCTCAGTTCAGCGTTTAGCGGCAAGTGCCGAGCCCTGAGCCCTAGACTACATGACACTTGTGTTTGTCTAAACTTAACTCCGCTAACGAACATCTTTCCTGTTTCAAACATCACATTCTCATTTAGTAAAGAAATTATTACCGTATTCTTATTCCATAACTTAAACACATTTTTAAAATCATCCTTGACGTAGAATTTTAAGCTTAGTGAGTACTGTACCTATTAGTGAGCCTATTTTGGCCAGGACACGATAAATCGGGACTGCCCCGCTGAGAGCAGGACATCTACCTAGGCCTAGTAAACTTATCATAACATAACTGATATTTTTAACTTTTAGTTGAAACTTATGATGCCATACCATTTTATAAAAACGTTTAATTGTTCTTTGATAAAATTGTATTTTGTGAAGGCTACTTAATTTAAGTTAGTTTATATGAAATTAGACTGATCTTATCTTTAAAAAATCGACCATAAACTAACCAATTAAAGAATCCATCGAAAGTACCCCACTAGAAACTAAGACTTGATCTTTAATAGACACCGTTTTAGTTCCTGGAATATTAATGAACTTTCTGTCATCTCTAAAGACAAATTTAGGGACATTAGTGGGTTCCATAAGCTCAACTTATACAGTAAACAACACTACACAAAACACAACCAAACAAAACCAAACACATATGACACTGACATCAAAACAAAACAGAGCAGAACATAACCTCCAAGAGTTCCTACTTTCATCAGTCAGCAATCAGCATTGAACTTAAACATGCAACATGCAACTACATTGTTTTCTACGTTGAACTTTTCTCCCGTAATCGGTTTGTTTATGTATATATACCACTTTGTTAAATTTAATAATGCATTAATCATAATTTAGCGTTAGTAAAAAAATTTAAAACTATGAAATTTAAAAGAAAATAACTTATAACTTAGCTTCAAAAAAGAACACGATCGATATAGTAAAACAGGCTTGTAGATCCGGAATTCGGAATTCAGCTCCACAACCAATGATTGGGCATTAGTTGGCCTGTAGTGCAATTTCTGCGATCACCTTGGTCGGCACAGATAGAACATGTTTAAAATTCTACATAGTACAGTCAGTATATTCACTCTTTGTTACAGGAAATGCCCTGAAACTGTGGACCACACTGTAACTACATTACTCATCAGACCAAAAGGTGCTGCACTCTGTTTACATATAAATTCGCCGCAGGGTGAAAATATAACACATATAGGCAGTGGTGTAGTGGCACATTTTACAGTGAGGGAACGCTTGATATATTTGTCAAATTCCGTGCAATGAAAGATATGGCTTCCCAGGGTTTTGAAACCAGTGCAGGAACGCCGTTCCCACGCGTTCCCGCCCCACTACACCACTGCATATAGGTGTATTTCTACAGTTATCAGTTTAGGTTATAATATTTGTTCAGTTTGGTTTTGGTAGCAACAACAAAATTCCATTAGCATGACATGGACACTTTGGAGGGCTGTATGACGAAAATCAGCGGTATCCCAATCAATTTCTCGTGGTCAAAACCCCCCAAATAAGACAAAAATCTAAAAAGTTTATGCAAACAGTGCTTAGTTTAGAGTGTAAGGTTAATATATAAAAATTAAAAATAACCACAACTTTTCAAATTGAAACGATTTAAAAGTAAATAGTATGCACAATAATGAAAGTCGTTTGCCACAATAAGACAGAGTTGCTTATTCATATAAACATTGGTGGACCTTACGCGATCAATACGGTACGGATCATGATAAATATTGACAGTATTGTTTACTGGGCTTGCCCTTATACAGTCCATATGGTTCATACATCAATGTTTGACTTTTTACACACTAAATCCATATCGTGATCCAAGGTCTGTAAAGAAAAAAGCATAACTTCTGCCTAAGGTCAGCTGAATATAGCTTTTTTGTGTTCCGGATATGAAGCGTCAAAACTAAAACGGAAGTCTAGTTACGTTATAATAGTTACCATTACTAACAATTTGATGATAAGAGAATGAAGCAGTCTTGCCACGGGTAAGATATTTATCATAACGACACCATATTACTCTATTTTACATTCGGATTATTAGTTAATAACAAACAATTAGGTAATTACCAAATTAACATAGCAATCAATGTAAATATAAACCCATAAATTCTACCCTAGTTTGCTTTGAAATTCCTTATTTTAGTAATAGTTGATACAAAAATCTCCAACGAGAACGATTGTTGTTTCCTGCAGCGTTGGCAACACTTGCAGGTAACAAAGAGTAAAATGTAGGTTTTTTAACCAACAAAAACTCTGTGGCGACATCCACGGATGTCGCAAAAACTGACAACATTGCTCTTATGGGATGTAGCTCACCTGGCACTACAGTTATCTTGATCATGATCCAGGATCACGATCCAAATATCGCAATCCGTTTTAAGCATAAGGTTTACTTCAACTAAGTTAATCATTCAATCAGCTGTCTACTGAAAACAATGACTCTGGAATACATAGACTGGCATTCAATTCGTTTCAGTTTTTGCCATCAATACCTAATTATTCTCGATGCTATGCTTTAGTTTATTCTATGTGTTGAAACCAAATCCTGTGGTCCTCATATAGGAAGAAGGTTGTAGTACTCATAATAAACATTAATTCCCGTAAATATTTTTTTTATATCTTTCTCCAACCATAGTCTATACGCACAGGTTACCCTCCCATGTAAACAGACTTTTACCTTTAAAATTTTGCATTGTGCACATATAACTTATTTGATTCATTTTTGTTATTTAGTTTTGTTTCATTGCCTGGGTACCGAGCATTTTCTTGGCGAACTTAAACAATTCTTTGTAGTCTTTAAGTCATATCAGGCACAGACTGTACGCTAAGGTGCCAGAAGCCCAAAGGCTTTTTTCTTTCAAGACGAGCTCGCTCGCTCCGCTCATTCATCTCCATGATGAGCTCGTTCACTTCGCGCACTCGCCTTTCAGGATGTTTTAATGTAGGACTAAGGGCATTGCACTCCGGTACCAATACAAATGTGCTGTTGATCAAGCCAAAAGACAACACAATGATGATTTCATTAGCAAAGCCCCCAACAAATCCAAAGCTGCGTGGCAAGTAGTAAAAAGAGAATCTGGAGTGTCTGCTGCTATTCATGCTCAACCTAATGCTGAGGAATTCAACCGGTTCTTCACTGAAAGTATTGGAAGACTACGGGAGTGCATCCAGCCCACTGCAACATCTGCCGCAGAACTTCTACATCATGCCCCTGCTCCTGCTGAGAACTTCAAGTGGAAAATGGTGTCTTGTGACAAGGTCAGGGAGATAGTGTCCTCGTTGAAGCCCTCTGCCAGTTGTGATGTATATGGTGTTTCCACTACGCTGCTCAAGGAGGTATCTGATGTCATTGCCGTTCCTCTTTCCATTTGTGTTAATGCTAGTTTAAGTAAAGGAATATTCCCTAGTGCCTTAAAATTATCCAAGGTAGTTCCTGTATATAAAAAGGGGAGCCGTGAAGAGACTGGGAGCTACAGACCGATCTCTCTGGCACCCGTCATGTCTAAAGTCTATGAGACTGAAATGAAAAATCAGATAACTTCTTTTTTTGATCGAAATGAACTGCTTAGTAAAAGTCAGTTCGGCTTTAGGCCTGGAATTTCCACGATAGATGCAGTCAGTGAACTTGTAAATTATGTCCTCAATAATTTTGAAAATAATTTATCCTCTGGAACGGTGCTTTGCGACCTTTCCAAAGCATTTAAATGGTGTTTTTTCTGACAGTACTGAGGTAAAATATGGGGTACCACAGGGGTCGGTACTGGGCCCTTTCTTATTTTTAGTTTTAATAAATGACCTAGAATTTAATGTTAACTTTAAAACTATCATGTTTGCTGACGATGTTACCTTTCTTAACTCAGTTAAGCATTCAGAGAGCTTTGACACAGACTTGCAGAGCATTATAGACCAAGCAAACGCCTGGTATTGCAGTAATATGCTCTACATGAATGAAGACAAAACACAACACATTCTTTTCTCCCTTAAATCTGCCTTAGACACTGGTACTCATGATACTGTCCAAAATGGTAGTGTAAGGCTCTTAGGGATTCATTTAGATTGTAAGCTTGCATGGAATGACCATATTGAGCATGTCTGCATGAAACTCAATAGAATTATTTATTTATTAAGGCACTTAAAGTTGTATATATCTGATAGTCATTTAAGAATGGTGTATTTTGCACTCTTTCACAGTGTGTTATCGTATGGTCTGCTTTTGTGGGACAATGCGAGTAATGCTGCCAATGTACTCATTGCTCAAAAGAAGGCATTGAGAGTTCTAGCCGGTTCTGACTCTAGAGCTCACTGTAAACCTTTCTTCATTAGTTTTAGAATTCCAACTGTGATCAATCTGTACATACTCTTCTGCCTATTGTATGTAAAGAAGAATTTCACTGGTTATACACTGAATCAGCATGTGCATGACTATGGAACTAGAAATAGGGGTAGAATTAGCAAACCATTCACTAGATTAAGTAAGGTTCAGCCATCCTATGAAGCAACAGGCGTAACATTATTTAACAGATTACCAATCAATGCTTAGACTGTAAATAAGTTCAAGAGGGTGATGAATGATTGGCTGACTGAGAACCCATTTTATAACATCCAAGAATTTTATGAAGCGGATGTAAGCATGCTGTTTTAACCTGTAGCCAATTATATATATTAATTTTAGCAACCTCTCTGCATTTTGACTTTGCACGATATTTATTGTATATTATTGCTCTCCTGTTGTATTCATTGTACGCAATGCTTTATTTATTGGAATGTTCTTTTTTATTGGAATGCTCTTATTTATTATTTATTGTGAATGTTGAAATTATTGCAAGTGAATTTGTTGTCACTCAGTCTTGTGCACGTTATTTTGTATGTACTGTAAGATTGATATTGTGTTATGTATTTTGACGAGATCTATTGCACGTTTGTTGTTTAATGATCAATAAAGTCTATCTATCTATCTATCTATCTATGAGGTTGTTAGAACGATGAAACTGTAACTTGTATTTTTCCTCCACGGTTAACAGCTAATTTCATCACTAAATTGTTGCTAATTCTTTTGTTTTTAAAATTTAATTGCAATTCTGTGAATTGCTTGGTTATTTTATGAATTTGCTTTACTTTTATTTATCAATTATTTTTATTATAGAATTATTCAGTAATTCAGTTACTGGCTACAATTGAAAAAACATGTTTATACTGGAGCACGTGGTTCGTGCTTTGACAGTTGAGTAAACTGTTTACAGCAATTCTCTTGTTTTGATTATAAACTCTATAAGAACAATGTTCATTTTTTAGCGAATTTCCCATAGGGAATAAGCTATTAACGTAGGTCTCATGGTAAGACTTAAGCCCAGGACCATGTTAATTTTTCGTTTTTAGGTGCCCAGAGACCAAAAATAATAGTCATTAAAATATATATATATATATATATATATATATATATATATATATATATATATATATATATATATATATATATATATGTGTGTGTGTGTGTGTGTGTGTGTGTGTGTGTGTGTGTGTCCCTAGGCACGATAACCCTCGTAAAAACTGTCTGATCGACACCGAATTTAGTAGAGATGTGTAATCCAACGTTTATTCGGATGAGTTCGTAAACCAGTCATATCGACCTACCGGAAGGGGTAGTTTTGGGGGGTTTTGTACCCCAAAAATCGGTTTTTTGCATTTTTCATATGTCAATTTTAAAAATTTTAAATTTTTATTTTAACCATTGGATTTAGCTCAAAAAACACACAATTTAGTATTTTGAAGCTTTGCTCTATCTCCATTGGTTACCGAGATATTAAAAAGTCTAAAAGACAGTACATTGTATTTTGGTTCTCAAATGTTAATCTTATGGAGAATTTTGATGTGTAATATTTCACTCATTAACCAATATTTTTCGATGAAACTTATAATTCAGCTTCATTTGGTTGAGATTCATCCATTTATGGTAAAAAAATCTTGGTTTTTGTGCTTATCATGGCAGCAAACCTGCATACTCTTTCCCATGTTAATCATATGGAGAATAGGCAAACTTCTTTAGCAATGCACAGATATTGATTAAACTAATGGCTTCATATGGTCGAGATAAATTTTTTTATGCTAAAAACGTAGTTTTAGTGTTCCCCATGGCAGCATACCTGCATACTCTCCCTATATTTATCATAAGGACAATAGACATTTATTTCCCTATTTATGAGCATGTGATTTTATTTGGTTTACAGTTTTATGTGGTAAACATTAATATTACTAATTTGGAAATTTGCTGAGTACGCAGGTCTGCTGCGACGGGGGGTATTTTAGATTTCAATTCAAGATTGTAACGAACTAAGATTTCTCTATCATAGAGACCTATAAACATATTATTTTATTCGTTATTTGCAATTGTTCAGCTGTTTTAGAGATCCATGTGCAAACATACATACAAATATACCTTGCTCGTATTAGAGGGTAGGATATGATTATAGGATTAAACTTAAAATATAAAATACAATAATTATTTTTTTGTTGTGTTGTATCAAAGCCAACTACACACCTGCGATGAGGAATCGCCACCCGCGTGGACGGTGCTTCCAGCTGGAGATCGGAGATTAGATTTCCAAACTTACTACGACATATCAACACCACCTAGCAGGTGTTGGACATATACATGTACCAAAATAACGTCATAGCCATTTAGCAGTTAGGAATGAGAAAATCTAGTATGTCTTTGCTACACAGCAATGTCCGTGTTCGCCCCCGCACTGTCCAGGGTCGATGATTCTTTTTCCTCTTTATAGCCGATCTCGATGATTCCATCTTGCTGTCTGTGTGTGAATCCACAGTTACCGGGTTTTGAAGATCATGTCTTTCGGTAGCATTATAAATCAACTGTTTGGGTTTAATTCCTTAAGTAGTTTCATTATTTATAGGAAAATGTTATCTCTGTGTTTGTAGTTTGTAGACAAAGGTGCAATCAAAAAAAATAATGTAAGATGGAAAACTATTGTTTTTTGTAACTCTCGTTATAAATCAAGAGGCAATTTTAACTTTTAATTGACAGTAATTATTTATTTTTCTTAATTTTCGTCATAATATTTCTATGATTTTCGTGGATCAAACGGATTATTAAAGGAGATATATAAGAGTTATCCTGAAAAAGTATCAAAATAAATAAATTCCTATTTATATTCCAGATAACATGGAAAGTCTTTATTTTCATTCTGCATAGACTCAGATTAGTGAGGTTACAATATTTGTGAACCAATGACGTTTAAATTTATTTTTTAGGATATTGTCGTACAAAGAATATATTATTTTGGGTTTAACAGATTGTCTCGTAATTGTGGGAGGGGGCGACAGAAATGCCTTGCGCCCATGATGGTAATAAAGCCGCCCCTGGCTACCCCCTCGGGGTAGACATATAGCCTGCTCGGCCCCTCGCCCTACATGCTTTCAAAGCTTCAATGTTAATCTTATGGAAGAGGTAATTGATTGAATGATCAGACCACTGGTGTAGTTACAAATGCTAGCAAAACAGGCAGAACAGATTTAAAACAGTTATAAAATATTTAAAAACTATTTAGTTACAGATCAAGTCAAATTTTGATTGAAATTCGACCAGTGCGCGAGCTCTAGTATATTAGGCAATCATGATTCTTTTCCTCCTTTTTCCTAGCTTGTGTGCATGTATTAAATATCGGTGCATACTTCCAGAAAGGTATATGTGTACTGTAGATGAGCAAAATCCCATTATAATTCACATCGGCCCCCAGGGGTGCCCTACAGGATTTCAAAGCCTGAGTGGTAAATCTTATGGAAGAAGAGTAATTAATTAAATCTATTAGACATCTGTTGTAATGAAAAATGCTAGCAAATGAGGAAGAACAGATGTTCAATTTAATTAGCTTCAGATAAAGTAAACGTGTAGCTCGAAATCGAGCGATTTATTGTAATACATTACAAATAAATGTTACTTTAGCTCTAAATCAATTACATCCGACCAATCCAATAATGTGAATATCTAATCACCAATAACTACACGTATTTACAGCTGATTATTAAAAGATGTTTAAAATGCTTTATTTAAGATGTATGTATAATTTTACGTTAATGGGGGAAAGGATTCCTGTAGTTCGACATCATAAAATCCTTGGTGTGATTTTGGACGACCAACTTAAGTTCACGCAACACATAACTCATGTAAATGGTGTTTGTTTGCGAGAAGTTGACATATTAAAATCTTTGGCGTTTAATTCCAGAGGAGCTCATCCAAAGTTTCTTTTGGATATTTATAAGGTTTTAATAAGACCTAAGTTGGACTCATAGGCGTCATTTCAGCATTCTGATTGGGGGGGCAAGATTTTCATAAGGTCCCCCCCCTCCCCCCTTCCCACAAATATGCCAAACATCTTAAATTTCGCTAAAAACTGTCAATAAAAGCTAATTAAGTTTACATTGTGACACTAAGCTGTCCATAAAATGTGAACTTCCATGAAAACAATACCCTAATGCATGTAAAATTTGAGTATATAACATGTTTCTATTTGTTGAAAGTAATTATTGTTCTGGAACTGCCAGTGGTTACTATGATGTAAAACACCTTAAGAAATTTAACGGATTTAATTGGTTAATGGATGCTAAATCGTTAAAATAAAAAACATCATTTTATAACTATTTAGTTATTTTAATTGTATATTATTTACAACTCTAAAGTTTTACAAACGGATACATAGACTAAAACTCCATAGGTTTGTATATTGGTAAAACATATAACATAAAATCAAAAATTAGTTTTTGACAAAGCACCTTTGCAGTCTGCCGTATAAGGGACAAAAAATCATTTAACATTTAACTACTGTTGGTTAGGGTCAGTACAGCTACGGTATATTGCCTATTACATTAAATAAAAAATTAAATTGATATTGAGAACAAGAGAGGTAAAAAATTACTAAGTGATTAAAAAAAGATAAATAATGATTTACAAAAACATCTATACACATTTAATACGTGATACGGGTTTTTGTACAAGAAACTCCTCCCACAATTTGCAATATATTTTAATGATTTTAGTGATGCCATTGGATAGAGCTCGGCGTGAAGTTGTTTCTAAAGTGAATTGGTAAATTGTCCATTAAAAAGAGGGGACCTACAAGTCCTTAAAGTTTGCAATTTTCCCATTTGATTACCCATCAGTAAGGAAATTGATTGATTTTCAAGTAAACAACAGTAAAGTGTAAACATCGGACATCAGAAAAGGTACTATATCTACCTTTTCACACGAAAGAGGTTATGTTTAACCAAGGCAAGGCTCCGGTCTACCTGAGCCCGAACAACGTTACCAAATGATGCCTCGCGGCCGTTGCGCTAGGCGAGTTTGATGGCTGCAGACAGTGCAGAGGTTTACGGGAATCGTGTTTTAAAGTTAACAAATTAAGATAGAGATTGACTCTTAACTTTTTCTAAAAGTAGAGAGACGAATCTCGTCTTCTCTGGTTTTAGAATTTTTAAATACAATTTCTAGTTTCAGTTATAACTGTCTAAAATCATCTGTTTTTAGTGGCAAAAAGTTTTATAGATGCAGAGGTTTACGGGGATCGTGTTTTAAAACTAACCAATTAAGATAGAGATTGGATCTTAACTTTTCTAAAATTAAAGAGATGGGTCTCTCCGGCTCTGTTTTTAGAATTTTTAAATAAAATTTTTAATTTCAGCTATAGGCCTAACTGTCTAAAATCATCAGTTTTTCTCGATGCAAATGCAAGGGTTTTAAGAACCCTGTTATCTTTTGCTAAATGCAGCCTAGAGCTACAACTAATGTGTCATATTAAAGAAGAATAACGGTGCTAAATTTCCTTTCTTACACTTTGGTAATCTCACTTTGGTAGTGTTATCAAAACTAATGGAAAACTTTAGTTAAAAATCGAGAAAAACAGATGTTTTTAGCCAGTTATAGCTGAAATTAGAAATTGTATTTAAAAATTCTAAAAACAGAGCCGACGAGATCCGTCTTTTTACTTTTAGGAAAAGTCAAGAGCCAATCTCTATCTTAATTGGTTAGTTTTAAAACACGATCCCCGTAAACCTCTGCATCTATAAAACTTGCCCCTAGAAAAAACAGACGATTTCAGACAGTTATAACTGAAATTATAAATTTTATAAAAAATTCTAAAACCAGAGAAGACGAGATCCGTCTTTCTACTTTTACAAAAAGTTAAGAGTCAATCTCTATCATAATTTGTTAATTTTAAAACACGATTACCGTAAACCTCTGCAGCCATCAAACTAGCGGAATTCGCCTAGCGCTACGGCCGAGAGGCGGCATTCGGTAACGTCGTTCGTGCAGCTAGACCGGAGCCTCAACAGACGTGAGATGGGACTTCCTCTGCTACAGATGACGATTGCAGAATAAGAGCTTTGTGTAAATAATACAAAGTAGACATTTTGTTAAAGTGTGATTCAGAAGTTTATAAAATTGTTGTATACAAATATTTCACTATATTACATAACCTAACATTTTAATTTCCAATAAAAAAAATCACCGAAATTATTGGGGGGGCAACTGCCCCCCCTTGCCCCCCCCAAATGACGCCTATGGTTGGACTACGGCTCTCCAATTCTGCATTTCAGTAATAAGGACGCTTCCCAGAAACTAGAAATAATTCAAAACGCCGCATTACGAATTATACTTGGGGCCATAAAATCTACCCCCATACAAGTTGTGCTTCTGGAGACAAATCTGCTACCACTCGAAATGAGAAGGGAAATCCTAACCGATAAATTGATGATCAAAATCCTCCGAGATTCCGATCATCCAGCACATTTGTCTGTCATTGAACTATCCATGTTAACTTCTCATCACGCTTTTTGGATCCGTAAAGAACCCCCTCAAATAGTAAAATCATTTAACAAATGTAAAAATTATTTTGCGGAAAATACTCTCAATCAAAAAGTACTTTCTAAATTCAGTTTTAATTCACCTATGGAAATTATTAGTCATAGTGTCACATTAATTAACCCGGGATCACTCGCGCTATTAGATTGATTCTAACATTTTTAGTTCCTCTGAAGAAAATTTTTTTAATAATGATTTCTTGCGACTGAGCTTTTAAGAATGCTTTCCTCAGTATTCTATGCACCCGCTACAGCAGTTTGGGGTGGGTAGTGTGGTGGGGAGGGTAGTTTTAGAGGGAAAAAGGCTCGCACCTCCACCCTTGTTAGCGCCCGCCTAACTGCGCGAGCGTTCGCGTGACTCTCCATGTTAGTATAGTTCTAACGGCGCGAGTGATCGCGGAACTGCCGGAGTCTTACTTTTTGAGTAAAAAAAAGTTGTAAATTACTATAAATATGTTATTATTTTATTTTAAATGTGTAGCGATTTATTTATTTCATCTACCAAACAAATATTATAATAATTACTTTGAAGTGTAAGATGCTGTTAAATGTTAGGAGCGCTCTAACGGCGCGAGTGACCGCGGGACTTTCGATAGCGCGAGTTGTCCCGGGTTAAGGATCTCCAGTGCGGTAACATATCGAAGAAAGCAGTCTCCCCGCTTGTTTTAAAAAGTCTGAGTTGTGAAATAATCAATAGTCACTTTTCCAATTCCTACAAAATATATACTGACGGCTCTAAGAAGGACGAACAAGTGGGAATTGGTATTTACGATCCTCAGAACAAAAACAAATTGGGTCTAAGGATGCATGGCCAAGCGTCAAATGTAAGTGCTGAATTGATGGCCATTCACAAGGCTACGGATTATATTATTGAACAAGGAAACCACAATAAGAAATATGTGATTTTTACAGACTCTAAAGTAGCAATTGAAGTTATAGAAAAAACCTTAATTGGTGAAAATAAAGAACCACTTCTTTGGGAAATTTTATCAAAATTGATGCAGGTTAAAAGCCAGTAGTGTAAAAAGGGCACACCTGGGCCATGACGTCATCACGATGACGTCAGCAGTGATGACGTCATCAATGACGTCACTAATGACGTCACTAATGATGTCATATGACGTCACATGACGTCACACCTATGACGTCATGGTGACGTCATTATTGCTGACGTCATCATGATGACGTCACTGACGTTAATTAGGTCAAGAATACAAAAAAAATTTTTTTTGCACTTTTGCGATTCCTCAAATTTTGTTGAGAAATTGAAATTTCTCGAGGAATCACAAAAGTGCAAAAAAATATTTTTTTTATTCCCTAGCGATCAGATTCTCGACTTAATATATCCGTCAGGGGTCATTGACCCGTCCCAGCAGCCCCACTTGAAAAAAAAAATAATTTGTTATATTTTACTTACCCACCGAGAGACTGAGAGCCGAAGAATAATTTCTTCAAACACCCGACATTGCGACAAACGACACGCGATCCGAACAGCACCGCGTCTGAAGACGTACTGATTTGTACACAGACGGTTCCCCAGGTACCCGGCTCAGTGGTGGGGATAAGGAGGTGGTGGGGGTAAAGTGGTCAGAAGGAAGAAAAATTAAAATTTTTGCAACAACTCATCCGAGCCTGTCCGTTACCGTAACTCGGATTGGAAATATTTCCTGAGAAATATTTATTTTTATTCTTTCTCAGGTGATCTTGGAACTTGTGAAATTTCAATCAAACCAAAAGTGAAAAAAAATTTTTTTTTTTATTTGAAACTTTGCCGAAAAATTAAGAAATGTTTGATATTTTGCTAAATATTTAAATTTAAACTCAATATAAGTAAATTGAGTGCAAAAAGTGAGATGTGCACACCACAAGAGTTGAACAGCAACTGAACAAGTCGCTCCGTGTATCTCAGGTACTCGGTAGAGTGGTGGGGATAAGGAGATGGTGGGGGGAAAATGGTCATATGAAATGAAAAAAAAAATTTTTTTGCAAACTATACAACTGAGTTTGTTATTCAGCAATAGGCATAAGAAAAAAAAATATTTTTTATCCACATTGCTCAACATGTTCAAACGTGTTCAAGGTCAACCATTTGAAGTTTTAAAAAAAATTAATTTTTTTAAATTTTATTTACAAAAATCCTCCTTCATCCCCATATGTGCTGTCCGGACTTGTGCTTGATGTTGTTGAAGAATTTTCTTCACAGCAACATGTTCCTTGTGTATTTTGGACTACCCCTTCTGCTTCATCCATACTGTCGTCGATGAGTGGACAGTCGTATTCCAAGTTCATTTTTATTATCATCCCTGGATTTTGAAGTAGCCGCATGTGCAATTTTTCATAGATTTCTTTTAGGTATTGAAGGCTGTCAACAAGTAATTCCCACTTCATTGTGTGTAGTGTAACCTTTAGCGTAGCTGAGTTGGAAATGAAGCCAGACTTGCATGTAGGATTGGTCTTTTGGAATTGTGGTGGTGGGGGTAATTGATACAACCAGACAGGTTGAAACATGTTCAAGGTCAACCATTTGGAGTTTTAAAAAAGAAAATTTTATTTAAAGAGTAGTGTTGAAAACTGGCAATTTGGCTGCTTTATCTGTACACTCGATGCATCTTAGGCAGTATACAACTGCGTATACCAAGTAGAAGAAGATTGCAATTAATAAGGCCAAGATTATGAAGAGATCTAATTTTAAAATTTTCTGAATTAGCATATGGTCCTTCCTGATCCGTCTTTCTTCCATCCTTCTTTCCATCATCTCCACTAGATCCACATGCTGGCATCTCCTCCTCCCCAGGCTTTCCGCTTCATCGGCCTCATATATTGGTGGTGGAACATCCATGTTTGCAGCTCAAAAGATGAAGATGTAATGAAACACATTGGTGCCGCATCTCAGGTCTCCAAGAGGAAAAGTGGTAGGGGAAAACCTGAACATGTTAGAACATGTTCAAGGTCATCCAATTTGTGTTTTAAAAAAATTCTATCTTGCTACAATACTGTAGCAAGATAGGTTTTTTTTATTTTGTTTTTATTTTATCATTCCTTTATTACAATACAAAAATATGCATATTGAAGTACAATGAGGATACAAAATATAAATATTAGTCAGGAGAAATATTCCAAGTTTGGACTGGCTTGAGTCTTCATGGATGATCTGGAGGAGTAGGCTGAAGAAGTTGATGATGGTGACCTAGGCGGCTCGTCATCCCTGGGGACATGAGGGCATTTTGTGTTGCAAGCAAAAATTTGCATGTTCAATCGGTATCCCTGTTCGATTAGTGATTTAAATTCTTGAACAATTTCGTTTAATTCTTGCAGATTTCTTACAAATACTTCTTCATAATTTGCACATTTTACAGTCAGAGCCATCTTGATGTTTTCCGTATGATGTCCAAAGGCGGAATGAATATTAGCATGGTCGTTTGAAGGTAGTATGAAATAGTGGTGGGGGGAAGTTGTTTACACGCTGTCTGATGAGAGGTGGTTAAATTTTTGCCAACTAAACATATTGATTGAACAAATGGCGCAAAGTTCTTTAGGTGTATGGTAACTTAAAACTGGAGCCACATGACCATATTGTAAACATCCATCATCTTGTAGGAATTGTGCCGGGTTGGATACAGCGGCCCTTCCACAACTTCGACAAAATTTTGTACCATCACCAAACTTGTACCAACCAAAAGTGTTGTAACCTCTGTTGTCTAGCTTGTACTGTTTGATAAAAATTTTAATTTGTTGAGGAGCGTTGGATCGTAAAGTATGGCTAAATAGCTGTTGATCTTCAATAATTTTTCTTACACAAAGCTCAAATAGGGTGCTCATCGTTTGACAGTTGCAATCAAACTGAACTTCTTTACAGTCTGTATGCTGGTAACCTGAAATGGTGGGGGAAAACACACACACACACACACACACACACACACACACACACACACACACACACACACACACACACATATTGCTGTTTGAAAAAAATTTATGTTTAATTTGTGCAAAGGTCAAGGTCACCCCAGAGCTTTAAAAAAAGGCAACATATCAATATGTGAAAATTTTTTTTGTTTCACATATTGATATGTTGCCTTTTTTGTGTTTTTTTTTTTTTTTTTTTGGTTTTTTATCTTTATTTAAAACAGTACAAACAAGATTACATGACAAAAATATTTATAGTTAAAAAATACAAACAGATACAAGAAAGAAAAAAATTATTTTTTTTAACACTGCTGCTTGTCTGCGATGTGGATGGTAAGCTCGGTGGAGTTGCTGCCGCTGCATCCGTGGGACACCAAGTAGAGACATCCTGGTTGTATGGAGCGGAGATCTTCGTTTTGGAGTAGGTGTACAAACCTTTTGGGCAGGTAAGTTTGGAATTTCGGCTCATCTCCCGGAGTGTATGGGGCTTCGCTCAAGCTGCAGCAGATTGCCTCGCCGACTGTAGTTTCCATCTTCTTCATGGTATGTATAATATAATGTTTTTCATCCTTCAACTTTTCCCGGCAAAAATTGTAGACTTGGAGTGGGCGTTGAATTGTTCCACCAAAGTCTGCAGAAACTGGTTGGATGCCATGGTTGTTCTAGAGGTCCTCGCTGTCTTCTTGCTCTGAGATGTTGTCGTCTCGGAATCTCGAGTAATACTCGTGCCAGGTCTCGGTCTGCTCCTCGCTTTTATAATCGCCGTTACCCCCACCACCATCGCCGATTTCTCCATCTTGCAGGTAAGTCGCTAATTTTAAAGCGTTTTTTAACGCACAGTGCCTGTCCCTTTCATGTTCCACACTTTGTGTGCAAATACAAATGTTTTCAGCAATAAATTTAAAATTTTTATCTATTTGCACATCTTTAACTGGAGTAGATGTAAATTGTTCTATCCATCTTTTCTTTTCAAGTCCTTTTGTGTAAATATTAGTAAATCTGTTTGAAAATTGATGCATAATATGATACAAGTCTGAATAACTGGTAAAACCGTCATACCAATCGATGTGATGAAAATATTTCCAAGTCCATCGGTTTGTTGTTGCGGCTTTGGTGGGTAGTGAAGAAAAAGAGCATGGTGGTTTAAATAAAAATGTGTAAGGAATATTTTTATCTAAATCGTAAAATACGAGTTCTTTAATTATAAACCGATCATCGTTACCACGAAAAGCTTGAAATTCAATAATACCCGGCTTGGACTTGATTTCTTCTTCCATGTCCATTTGAAAGGTCACCCGTCTATCCATCACGGTGTCAGAAGGTCAACTGTTTTCCACACCACGGTAGGCATTTATTTATGCCAGGCCGTACAGTTGAAGGCGCGTTGGTGTATATTTAACGTGGGCACCATCCCCGGTAGGCCTACACCCACAAAATTTTGAATTTTTTATTGAAAATTTGCCAATTCAAGTGTAAAGTGTTGTGAAAAATTTTAAAATTTTATTTAACTTTCCATCTGGTCATTTTTGTTGTAGTCATTGTCATCACTTTGATCCTTTTCATCACTGAAATGTGTTTCTTCATCCGATTTTACAAAATTATTTTTTTCTTGCACATATTGTTCCAATTGTCTCCACATTTGAACTTCATGAGGAATTCTGTTGAATATTGAAGTGTCCACAGGTCCATACAAAATTGGTGCGTCCGGTTGTTTGTCCAAAGTGTCTGTTAAATAATCTTTAATAATTGAACTGGAGAATACTAGCTGTCTTAAATATCTTGTTATCGGTTCCGTTGCACATGTTAAAATAAAAAATTATTCTCTGTTCAGTTGAATTTTTATGTCATGTTTGGTTGTATCTCTGAATCTCATTTGATGTTCACCTCGGTGTTTAATAATATCAATTTCCAAGTCTGAATCCAATAGTCCTACTTTTGTTTTCCTGCCAAACATGTTGCTATTAAAGTAACATTCCAACAAATGGAGGTGTTTCATAAAAGATTCCCAAGCATTGGCTGTAAACAAAATCATTTTTGTTCCGTGAGTTAAAATTACTGTAGGTGAATAGTCGGTTGATTTCATAACTCCAATTAAAACACTTTTATCCAAACTTGAAGAGATTGGATAAAAAATTCTTAAAAATACTTCCATCAAAATATTTGGTGAAATATTTTCTTCCACATTCCTTCTCCTCTTGGACAAATATTTTTTCTTTTTACCTTTTTCTTCTTCTTGATTTGTGACGTGTTGCTGTTCATTCATGTCCAAAAATTCTGAAATTTCTTTTTCTATATCGCATTCCGTTGTACCACTTGTAGAAGCCATATTGAAGATGATGCTACCCATACGACGTCAGGCAACAAACTGATCAGGAGCGGTCTGTGCGCTCCCCTTTTATAATCGCGCCGGTGATTGAAATTTTACAAAAACGAGTTTTTATAAAACATTTTTAACAATTCCTGTCAAAGGTGTGTAAGTGACAATTTTATCGTGTAAAATTAAGCAATATGCTGTAGTATTTGCCGGTATCGCTTTGGCAAATTCCATTTCTATTTTTATATCCACACTTGATGACTTTACCGATTCATTTTGTTTAGAACAATCGATTACTACTATTGGGTAGTTATCTAAATATTTTTCTGGTGAAAGCAAAGGCGTATTTGTTTTACCGTAATATGAATTTTGAAATCTCGCATACATATCGTATAGTATGCTGAATTTTTTATCTGCAAACGATACATTTAAATTGTCATATGGGAAAAATTGTGAATTTAAATAAACTTTAATATTTTTCAAATCACAATGATCAAATTGGCCCGCATGTTTAGTAATATCGTCTCTCCTAGCTGTTTGTAAACCAAATATAATATATCTGGCCCGTTCCACATAATTTGATGTTTTAACAGTCCAAGTGTGTCGATCCGTAGTAGGTAAACTGGGATGTTCATGGAATTCCCAACTTCTAAATGGAATAACAATATCACGATCAGCTTTTAATTTTCTTAATAGTAGCATTCGATGCTCGTCAGCTAATTTAACATGTGGAACTCTCCATACGATTTTGTCCAACGTTAATTTCCATTCTAAAGTCGCATCTGTTGTACCACTCGCAGCTTTAATAATATCTTTATCATTTGAAGATCTCAATAAAACTAATTCTTGTTTAACATTTAATATTATTTTCCTATAATCTTCAGCGAAACCAAGCAATAAACGTAATGGAATGTAGAAATCAAAGAATCCCTTTGAATTTGGGGTGATTGTATCAATTGTAGGTTCAACCCATCCGGCGGGTATTAATAAATTGGTATCAGTCGGTGATATAGATGTTAATCCTTTTAAAGTTGTTGCAATACCTACTTTTTTAGTGGAATCTACTGTAACACCTGATATTTCATATCTGATTTCATCAAACAAGAAAGCCATTGCGTTATTTATAAATGGAACTACTGTACCTACACTATTGTCCTTTTTTGTTACTTTCCCTTCGATATACAAGTAACTTTCACATGGTAGTGTGTAAATGTCTTGATGTTGTATAGGAATACGAATTTCATCGTTATTGTTCAATTTTGATGAAGTGTAAGGGTTGTGGGTGTGATATTCTTTTTCCCATAGGGTTTCGTCGAATGTCGGACCCTGCGCTATATCCAGTATATCCATAATCGGTTAATTTTAAACCAATCTTTTCTAAGAAACGAATGTTCTCGCGTGTTAACTCCTCCACAGCTGAAGAGCTACTAATGCGGTTTCCCATAGGTTGTCCACTTTTAAATGATAAACCCATGATTTTTGTATTAAAGTGTCGATTTTAAATGTAATCTAACTGTAATTGGCTCTTCTCGGAAATCTATCAAGTTACCGTCTTGATCCAATACGTTCAACACGATGTCTGAAATGAAAGTGGTGTTCAACGGCAGATATACTAAGTTTTGTGGCTTTTCAACAATTTTAAATCCTGGAGGTACACTCGGGTAAAAAGTATGTATTATATGAGTATTTGCTCCATCTCTGTAAGCTCCTTGTATAATGTTACAAGTTATATCTATACTATTGACTTTTAATATCGTTACAGTTTGTTTACCGGAATGTGTTTGATTTGGTTCTAAAATTGACCCATCTTTGGGAAATCCTAACAATTCACCGATTGAATGTTCCTGAGTAAAATCTATATAATATTTGGAGTTAATTTCAGCTTTCATCGTATTGTTATTACCTTTTAATGTTATATTGTCTTTTCCCATTTTATTTTGCAAAAATTCATTAATATGATCAATTTCATAAGAACCTGTGGGTAAACTGCAAACTTCTAAGTCTGTAAACTTCCCACTGGCATCTTTTCCTTTATAGTAATGCAATAAGTTATTTTTATCTTCCGTAACATTGGGAATAGAGTTGTAAGTTGTAAAATCCAGCAGTGCCGCCTCCCAAAATCTTCCTTTTTGCAAGCGTAACGCTGGAAAAAGGATACTTCGTAAAGTGGACGATTTTCCTGTTAATGATACTGTATAGGAAGACATCTCAATTGTGACTGATACTTTTAGCTAGGAATTCCAAACATAAATGGCCGCATATTAAAGTGTTATCAGGTTGTTCTCTTTTATAGTTGTAATATATGTTTTTAGCTGATTTAAAGTAATGCTCAAGTTCTTTAGGTGGTGGTAAATTGCCAAAACTATCAAAGTAATATATATTATCACCTAATTTCTTATAACAAACCCAATGAGTGCCAGGACCTTCTGAATTGTCTAAATTTACAATGCCGGTTTCGTTTTTCCACATTTTAACTGGTAAATCATCTTTCATAAAGACACCGCGAAAAAAAGGTATTTTTAAACATGAAATGTATTTAAATAATTCAATATTTGTTAACGCTTTATGTGGTATTACTAATTGATTTCTTTTATTTAATATGCACGATACGGTCTTAGGTATAGACCTGCCCCGTTTTTTACCATTGACCATACTGTTGGTTTTTTGCTACCCTTTCTGGTGGATCGTCGTTTTCTTCTAATATTCCCTCCATGTTTTGTCTTTGCCGATCTCCTTTTCACTCTTCTCCTCCTTTTTCCACCTCCTACCGCTGTTTTAGCCTTCATACCTGCTGTTACCGCTAAAGCTGCTGCTTTTTCTGCAATACTAGCGTCACTAGACTTTACTCGTTGCCAAGCTATATCCGCGAGCTTTTTATCAGCTATTGATCTATTTTTTGTATCGCTAAATGTGGAATATGCTATATCGTGTTCTTTACAAGCCTGATCTAACTTATTTATGCCTGGATCGCCTCTTTCCAGTCGTTTTTTCAATTTAGTTCCTGGTCCGCAATACTGATAACCTCCCGGTATGTGAAATTCGTATGGTAAAGCGTCTATTGCTCTATTTACGACAGATCCTACTGGAATTCGATTTAAAGCTTTATTTAACAGAGAAACCGCTGTGGACGTGATCCCACCTCCTTTCCTTACAGTGTCTCGATATGGACTGATGTACTGGAATGTCATTATTGCCCTTTTATAATCAAAATGTACAACTTATGTGTTAACTCTATGACGAGTTGGATATAAATGAAGTCGTTTATTGGGTTCTTATATTAAATATCAATATCACCCCAATCTGATGATCTAAACTTTTGCGTATTAGGGTTAATAAAGTATTTATTAAAAATTTCCCGTTTAATCCAATTACCTCTCTCGGATTCAAACAACTGACTATAACGTGTACGGGATGCAATAAGATTGTATACGTCAAATAATGCATTTCCTAAAACTTTAACAAGAAAATTAACAGTTACAGCATTATCCACATGTTGAGGGTCTTTAAGTTCTGTAATACGTTTATTATTACAAGTATATACTTTATGGTCCTTTAATGATGTTGTGATAGCCTGTCCTACAGTTGCAGCATCATTTGGATCACTTCCTTCTTTTAAATTACCTATTTTCTTATTATTTGCATTAAAAATATTACCAGTTGGTTTATCTAATATCAAAGATTGACTAACTACAACACAATCGAAATCTAATGAACCAGGAAATACATTAGTTATCCTTTTAAACTTACATGTGTAAGGTTCAGTATCATTATATGGATTAGAGTTTATAGTTTGTGCTAAAATTGGAACATCAAAATATTCTGTACCCATACCTACATTTGATAATTTCTTTCCTTTACCATCCCAAGCATTATTCTTTTCTTTAAGTAATGTAAACTTTTCAATTCCTTGTATAAAAACATCCCCCTGCCGTGTTACCACTTGGTCTTGTTTTACAAATCCAGTTGTTTCTTGTTTTAAAGTCTCTTTCATTTGACCAACTGTTGCACCATCTGATGGTGCTGAACCATCTTTTACATTCGCCAAACAATTACCAAGACAATCGATAACTCCCACATCATGTGTAACACAATGATCTTTTATATATTTGAGATTTACAGCATCATTTTCATTTTTCGGATAACCTATATCGTTAATAACAAATTTATAAAAAGAAAATCCATCTTTTGTCTTTTCAGGTATTATAGAATGTAAATAACGTCTATTCACGCTGTCCTTTTCATCTTTAGGGTCATCTACGTTGGATATACGTTTATTGTTAGCACTATACGTTTTTCCATTGAATTTTAACGTATTTTTTAATTCAGATGATAAATAACCTCTGTTTATTGCATCACCGTTTTGATTTGGTTTACCAACGTTGATAATTCTATGATTTTCTGCATCATATGTGTTATTGTGTAGTCTTAATGTTGGTGATATCTTTTCCTTTACTATTTTTAAATTTACAGCATCGTTTTCGTCCGTGGGATCTTTTATGTTTTTTAACCTTTTATTACTAATATCATAATCTCCTTCAGGTGTTTGTGGTAAACCAGCACCTCTTTTTAAGTTATTCGCGTAATATAATCCATCCGAGGAATACCGTCCGAACTTGTCGACACTCATGGTGCAACTGAATAGCATTTTAGGGAGTAACGCATTTTTATGAGATTACCCCGCGGTTTCTAAGTTCATCCACTAAAGCCACCCATTCGTTTTCCAATCCAGTATGACCCGCTCCTTTGGCTTCATGTATTAGTTTCATTCTATCCACCAATTTATTGATATTATTGTAATAAATTACGTTTGTATTGTATAGTTTCTTCATCAATCCTTTACCGGTGACTGATTTGCTTCTTTTTCTCGGTTCTGGGGAACTTAAATCTAAAGTGGATGCTACTAATCTTCTTTTTACAGGTTTTCTTCTTATAATTGGTATTAATTTGGAAACAAAATCTTTATATTTTACAGATTTATTTCTATATATGGGTGCTTCAGGTAAATAATTTCTTTTATATGCATTAGTTTGATCCAAAATTTTGCTATACACTTCCAAATCATCATTTTTTACTAATGCTTTTAAAGGTTTATTTTCAAATAATAATTCAAATAGTCCCCTTGTTCCCTTATATATTTGATCACCTACGTGAATATTATCATGTTCATCGACATCTAATTTGCTATTACCAATCATTACACCTTCTTTGGACATTCTTGCTCCATAACTGTGGTATTTTTAGTAGAATCAGTTCCAATTAACAGTTTTAACAAGTATTTTCTTCCTAAAGGTCCTTTTGTATGAATATTTTCACCCAATAAGCTTATGTTTGATGGTTCTCCTTCTGTTTTTTCTTCTTCACTCGCTGTAGATACCGCTTCTTCTTCACTACCAGCATATACATCTTCTCTTTCTGCCGTTGTATCACTAAATATGGAGGCTTCCGGGTCCTCATCGCTAATATCTTCTGATATTACACTTTCCCTTTCATATTGTGTTATCGGAGCAATAATATCACCTTGAAAAGAAGGTTTAGTCAATTTTTTGTTCAATTGTTTCAAAGGCTCTGTAATAGGTTTAAAGTAGATTCAAGAAATTTCTCCCTTTCGCTGATACCTAACTTTAACGCTCTGTTTTTAGCCCGAATAGAATCACTAAGTGATTTAATTTCCTTTACTAACTTTTCCTCGTTAACCATGTTTGTAGCAAGACGTGCTGTACAAGAATGATTGTGTGATATAGTGGTTAGTGAATTAATATAAATTTATCGAAACCTATCCTGTATCGACCGTTATTTAGTGGTTGTTCCTTCATAATTGTCAAAAATCCATAATTTTCAGCCCAAGCCTTACCGCATATGTCTTTAAACCGTTCATATGACATATCCGCATTGACATGATCGTAATATATGTGTTTTAAGTTGGTTTCATCCTGTTTGAATACAATTAACACATTTGCGTTGTCTCTTATCAATTGTTTTGGTATTTTACTATAAGTCTGGCCTATGTAAATGCTATCTATATTGTTATGTCGCCCCATAGCGAAATAGCTCCTGATAGTGTTTTGGTTTCACAGGATACATCATCAAATATAAAAACTGAAAATGGTTTAGCTTCATGCGGTTGCATTACACTTTCACTTGCATCAAACTTGTAATATTTCACTTCTGGCACATTATTAATATTTTTTCTAATAATTGGTATTTGGGATGCTGTAATGATTTGGAAAAGACATACAAGTTATTGAAACGCAATCCTTTTGGGTTTGTAATCAAATTGAATACCACATTTGTTTTACCACAATTGGATGGACCGGTTACAAGACAACGCACCGTGTTTGGTAACAAAACACCATGTTTGCCACTGTTCAATTCTGAATTGTCCACCGTGAGTTCATCAATATTATTAATAGGAAAACTATCCTTTTGCGGTATTATCTCCATCCTTTGTAAAGGTTCAACCTAAAATGATGCTCCATCATTATATGAGATCCTTTTTAGGTATCCAAGAATCTTCACTCTTATTAAATCCTAACCATCGCACTTTCACTTTATCTTTTTTCCGTTGTAACACCTTTTCAACGAGATATACATCACCTACTGTGGATTTTAACATTTCATGTCCATAAAACCCTCCTTCGAGCAATTGTCCTTTATTATCTTTTAAAATGTAAGTTTCCGGTACTGTAGGTTGCACCTTAAATACGGTAAAAACCTCATTTGTCCAATTTGGCAGATATCTTTTACTGAATACACCTTTGTATTTGCTTATTCGCACTTTATCACCAACATTAAACACTTTAGGCTTTAGTTTTTCAACTTTTGGTTTAGTATTCATTTTTATACGTTTTAATACGAGTTTTTCATTTTTCTTAGTCACTTGGTTCGGTTTCATACCAATTGTTCTATGGAACTTGTTATTGTAATCTTTTATTAGTTTTGGTAACATATCAATCCATACGTGCGATCCTCTGTTTGAAAACATCTTGTACATCGCACCTTTTAAAGTTCGATTGAATCTTTCTATGATTGATGCTTTCACCTCTGAATTAGTCGAATAATGGTTTATGTCGTGTTTTTTCATTAAATTTGAAAATTCTTTATTGAAATATTCTTTACCATCATCGGTTTGTAAATGTTTTATGGTATTTTTGTCTCTCTGTATCGCAGTTTCCATGGTTTTTGTTACACTCTTGCCGGTTTTATCTTTTAGCGGTAAAGCATCTGCCATTTTTGTAAAACAATTGATAATAGTCAATATATATTTAAATCCTTTATTTTGTTTACTATAAGGAATCATTTCGATTAAATCAGCTTGATATAGATCATTCATTCCTTTTATAACAGTATTTCTTCGGGGAAATTTCCTCCTAGCCGGTTTATGAAGTTCATGAACAATTTTTTGTTTCAAATCCATAATTTTATCCTTCCTCATTCATGGATGAAGTAAAAATAAATTTTTTATCACATTATACCCATATTTAACTGGGTCAAGGTCATTCAAATTGATGTAAAAAAATGGGGAACACGGCGTTGGACTTGCCGTGTTCCCCATTTTTTTACGGAAGGAAAAGGAATTTAGGTCGAAGAAGGACGAAGAGGGACGAAGAATAGGTTAGTTGTCGATAGGGTTGAGAGAGTAGTGGCCAAAAGGAAGAGTATCAATTTGGTTTTCCATAATGTGACGTTTGTCATCTTTGTTTGACAATGCTTTTTTCACTTCTGTAACACTGTACACTTTGTGTTTTTCACTCCTTATGGTGTTGAATTTAGCAGTCAAGGTGGTGTCGTTAAATAAACAGTTTTTGTAGTGTTCAAAGTTTACATTTTTCTTCAAATAACTTGTCTTCACACCTTTTGTTTTTTTGGTGGTAGATGTTTCTTCTTGATGTCCTTTATATACTTTAAAAGAATATAATTTGGACATTAGTGCAACGATTTCTTCCATGCTTGCTCCATTGCATTCATCTTTGAATTTGCCTAAAACTTTCTTATTATTTTCATTAAAGTTCGGGTGATTTCTTGGGTAGTCGGAAAAATCAAAATCATTTTTGTGTATGAACGTCCGAAGATCTTCATACATGTCTTGTGTCTTAATCCAATAAATTAGTGCATCCGTGTCCATGTAGGCTACTCCAATATTTTCTCTTCCATAATGTTGAACCATTTTGTTGTAATGAAAGTCATACATGTGCGTTTTACTTATATCCAATATAGACATTCCTATGTACAACGGTCGATCCATTACTATCTTGGTTTTCTTCATGCTGACTGCTACCAAGTTTTCATTAATTATCATACTTGTTCCAAAATTCGGTTTCTGTACAAGTTTCTGCATCTGTCTGGGGTTTGTTACTAATTTTACAATTTTGTGTTTCCTTTTGTTTTCTAAAGTTTTTCCAAATATTGCATTGTTCATGAGCTTGTAAAAATCTTTTTCAAAAGCTGATGTTGCTGCTGCTCTCCTTGCAGTGTTTGAATCAATGTATGGTTTTAAATAACAAGATTGTGAAAATTTTAAAACTCTATGAATTTTGGTAATAATCAATCCTAATTCCAACGCTTGTTGTACAACCCAATAGTGCGCGACATAACGGTTTTTGTTGTTTAATGTCATCATTAATTTGGGCCATTTTCCCGTCGGTGATACTTCAGTTTTAGCCAACAGTGGCAAGTCGTAATGATGATCGTGTAGGTGTACTGGATACTCAAAGTCGCAGTCTAAGATGTAGCCGGTGTCACCTTCTTTGGGAATATCCATAATATTTCCAATTGAATCAGGGTCTACCCATTGAAAGTCGCCATACGGAAGGGGTTTGGACATCGCCCAACCGTACAAATTATTCGCATCAAAATAGCCAAGAAAAATCGAATCTTTAGTTTCATCATAGTTTGGTAGAAATTTATTATTAGCTTTGACATGTCTTGTAACGGCCTGAGTTAATCCACCGCGTACACCTGATTCGATCATCAAAACCATATCGATGTCGGTTAACAGCTCCAACTTGCACTCGGTGGATTTTAGCATGGCCTGCCATGCTAAGCCGGGAGATGTAAACGAATGAAGGGGGTCCAGTCCGTAAGCGGTGAAACAGGTGTTCCTAAATTCTTCCATTATGTCACACAATAATGTTACATCTAGTTTTACATAAAAGTCAGAATAATCACCCAAGGTATTCATTCCTAATTCATTCCAGACTTTCTGAGCATGATTATAATCTTCAATTGAAATTTCGGTTTCAGTTAATTTACTTTTAAACGCTTCGATAGGTGGTAGTCTTGTTTCTTCAAATTTTTCCATTCCTGTAATATAATCATAAGGAAACATTCCTTTCCTTAACACCAAGTCCATTTTATCTTCTGGCACAATTTTTCTTGTTTCTTTTAAATCCTGTCGTCTTAAATTTTTAGTTAGGTTGGCAAGGCTAGATGACATGAATCGAAAAGAATCCACGAATCGAAGCTTAATTTTGCCAACAGTCTTGGAAAAACTAATATAATTCTCTAAAGTGTTGGCCAATACATCAATTTTCCCATCATCCCTGCCCAATTCCGGAATAATAAAATGTGAATCATAACCACTAAGGTTATGCAAAACAACTGGAATGAATTTCGGAAGTTTATAATTAATATTACATGAATTGCAAGCAGCCCCTCTGTAATAACCAGTAAGGTGATCGTGATCATGGACTTTATGGTTCTCAACAGTAAATTCTTTTTTACACAAGTAACAATTAGTGGCATTGATATATTGAATTTCCTCCTCTTCATCTAGAGGAATCATAGGAACAATATTACTGTACACTTCTTCAACCTTATCAGCTATATAATACAAGTTATCTACAAAATGTTTAGCAGTATCCTCACCTCTGTACAAAATTGGTGTTGAACTTAAACCAAAATTTTTCAAATGTTCTTCTGACAGTGTGGATTTAACAAGCAAACAAAAACTGTTAGGTTTATGCAGCTGATATTTAGTCCTACTGGTAATTTCCCCTTCTGGATGTTCTTGGGGTACCAGTGTGGACTCAAAGTCTGCATAAATTACAAATGGTACCCTATATTGATGGCTAATCTTTTCGAATTTTACAATAGAGCGAGTAGGTGCAGGCAAACTAATTTTGCATTCAAAGTTTTCATTACATAGCCTTTGGTGTTCACGTAACCACTGTGCTCCTCCCCTTCTTTCATCTTTCAACACAAAACAGAAACATCGCTTACAAATTGTTTTCCTATGTCGTTTTTTAGTAAGTTGGTTACCAACAAGTCCTTCAAAATTTTTAATATAAACATAATGTGATATTTCACCATTGGTTATCAACAACAAATCAGTATGGTTCCTAAGCTCAGTTTTTGCTACTCTTAAAGGGTATACATTATTTGAATCGTCCAATCCAAAGATATTTACACTAACACCTGGATTGTGTTTTTCAAACTTAGAAATATCAGAAATTTTTACAGGGTATGATAGTCCTACAAAATTATACCTATTATTTACATTTACATAATGTCCACTTACTCTACAAGGGTGCTGCTCTGGCAAAATATATTTACATAACATAGCATACTTAAAACATTCATTATCTACATTTTGTACATTTATACATGCTTTCGTTTTCTCAATGGCTTTTGGTAGAGGGATATAGCTACTACCCCTCATACCGTAACCGTGCTTATGTACTCTTAAATCTAAACCCTCTACGGATGTAAACATCCAACCTCACCCTCTCCCTTCATGCTCCTGCATTTTTGTCAACAATTCTTCAATACCTCGAAGTGTGGTTTCACCATCAGATTTACTAAATTTTGCGTCCAACACTAAACCAAATTTAATAAAATTTAATCTTGCCAATTCTTCAGTTAAAGTTTCACTAATCAATGATTTTGCCTCGGTTACAAAGTTTTCTAAATCTAACTGTACATTATTAATTTTGTTATGGATTACCGTGTGTCCGGGGAAGGCATTTGCACTTAGCCGTCTCACACCTTCTTCTTCTACCGTATCCAAATCCAAATCCAAGTCGATGTCCGTGTCCGTGTCCGTTTCCGTATCCAGGTCAGTCCGTGGCGTTGTTCTTCCAACTCCAGATGGTCCAGCGCCTCCAAACTGGATAACACTGGGTCTTCTGCGTTGAATCTGTTGAAGTTCACTTTGCCAATTGTCCAGGTTGCGGTTAAATTCAGCCAAAATGTCATCAATCCAGTCCATGTCCATTTCATTAGCCGTTTCACTCGCCGGGTCTTCCATATGTAATTCTTGATGGATTTGAAGAATCACTTCATCTGGGAAAAATTCCCCACAAATATGGCAAAGAAGCATTTTAACACTTTTTTACCACTAGCGTCTTTAGATGTTACCTCTACAAAAGTTCACCAAAGAATGAGAGACGCTCTTGGCCGACCTCCTTTTATAGCGGGTGGTGGGGGGTGATCTTGGGAAAACCCGTTCTGCGCATGCGCAGAACAAAATGTAATATATTTATTTAAAGTTTGCTATTTAGGACAAATATATAGGTCAAGGCCACCTTAAATCTGGTAAAAAAGAGGGAACACTGGATAAGAGATGGTAGTAAGATCAACTTTCTAACAAATACTTTCAATGATATATCAACAGGTGCAAAAGTTAAATATTTTTTTAATTTCATATACCAAATTGTTTAAAATTAAAACTTTTAAATATATTTGTTTGAGCAAATGCTTTTGGCAAACTTACCACACGCCAAAACTAAAAAATGTACAGAATTAAGACTGATCTCGCGGGGAAATACTGATGTGCTACCTAACATTGGTTATCTGACTCGAATAAGAATTGGTGATATATAACATATTGAAAATATTTTATGTTGTATAAATCACCAATACTATGCGACTCCGATAACCAGTGTGAGGTGGCTACATAGTATTTCCCCGAGAGATCAGCTTAATCCTGTACTTTATATGAGTCTTAGCGTGTAGGAAGTCTGGCAAAAGCATTTGATCAAAACAAAATATATTTAAAATTTTAAGCTTAAACAAACTAGCGAGTATAAAAATAAAAATATTTCCTAACCATTGACAACCTGTTAACATATTGCAGTGTTAAAGTATTTGCTATTGAGTCAATCTTACCATCACCTCCGATCCAGCGTTCCCTCTTTCTTACCAAATGAGACTGAGGCTTGACTACCCGTATATATGACGTTTCCCCCACCACTAATGCTCTCCCCCACCACAATCAATTCTCAAAAGTGGGTCAAGGCCATCGGAAATTATTATTTTGAGCGGAGGATAGAGCATCTGCTGCTCTATCCCCCGCTCATATTCTTTTTCTTCTTTTTTACAGTTTTATAATTTTTTTGGATTTTTGTAAAATGCAAAACAAAAAATTATTTACAAAAAAGTTATTTACAAAGGTGAAACTTCATCACTGCTATCCTCGTCATCACTACTCTCCAAAAATAATCTTCTACTACAAAATACAAGTCTTTTACACAACGACATTCTGTCCAATATAGCTCCAACTTGAGGGGTGTTCTGATCTTCCATTTCTTCTTCTTCTGATGACGAGTCCAATGTTTCATAAGCATGTAAGTCAATATCTATTGAATTATTTTCTTCTTCATCCAATTCTTCCATTGCGCTTTCATCTTCTGTAACATTTTCTTCTTCCTCTTCCCCATTTGTTATTTCAATTGGTATGTCTTGTAAAATTTCGAAAATTTGTCTGCGAGGCACATCAGTGTTGTCCAGTGGAGGCATCTTAGTGGAATGTTTCACCTTTGCAAACAAACTAGAGTTTTATATAGATATGTTAATTATTTACCCCTACCACCATTTTTTCGTAAACCAAAACTCACAAAATATGTTCAAGTCCAAGTAGCACATCAAAATACTAAATTATTATTTTTTAAAAAATATAGCCATTTTAGCATTTACACGGTTATCGAATAAATATTTCACAAATTCCAAATTTGTAGTTTGTGGTGTTAACCGATTTGCCAAAAAGATTTGCACAATTCTTTGTGATCTCTCATCCAGAGGATCACAATTGACATTTTCAATTGTCCCTTTTCTTGTAGTATCCTCGATCAGCTCTACAATCTCCATCATGTCCTCTTCCAGCAATATAAATTCAACGCAGTGGCTCACCATGATGCTGATCACTAGAGTGTTCTGCAAAGAATGAGCTCAAACTGACGCTTCTCACCACCTATATCACTTTACCCCCCACCACTTTTCAAGAGGCTCCACCTGGTTTCTGCTGTATGTATGCCAATCGTGTAAATAACAAGCACAAATATCACACTTTTCTTGTGGTATTTCATTTCTTTTTATGTTACAAATTCCAGTCATCAACATGTAGCCACCGTTTTCTATAAATTCCATCATGTCCTCACAAGCAGCAAAACCACACTCCTTACAAAATTTAAGATTTTCATTTCTGAAGACATAAGCAAAATAATTTGTGTAGCCATTCCTTTCAAAGTCAAACTCCTTCACTAAATTTTTAATTTTTGGTGGTGCACCAGACTGATGCACAACATAACGGAACAATTCGGTTTCATCGGAAATTTTCATTAAACACAATTCTACAAGACTAAAAGGAGCCATCTCTAGGGTGCGTCTCTTAGCTACGCTGAACTGAGACTGAGCAACCTCCTCAATACCCTACACCTGGTTAAACTTACCCCCACCACTTCTTTTTTAAGTAGGTCAAGGCCAAATAAAATTACCCTGTGAGCGGGGGATAAAGCACTAAGTGATATGTTATTCCAGTATCACAGAGTGCTCTATCCCCCGCTCTGTTTTTTCCACATACCAAACAGCTAGTCCGTGTTCAAGTCCAAGTCGCACAAAGTAAAATAATTTTACATTCCCAAAATTTGCTCCCCACCATCGTCTACAAATTCTGGACTTGCAATGACAAGTCGTTCAGAATTCTTATTTTCCAGTTGAGCTTCTAAATATTTAATTTTTCGCTCCAACTGCTGGATATAATCCGCAGCCTCCATCAAAGTGTCCAGCTTACTGGCGCGCAATTTAACTTTTGGCACCACCAGTTTTAACCGGAGCATCGCCACTCGCTCCTTGTAATTGCGCTGATGGTCCGCCAACCGCTTCAACTCCTTATTTTTTATTTTATTCTCCACCGTGCCCTCCATCAATGCATGTCTTAAAATATTTCCTCCTTCTTCATTGGATGGTCCAGGTTCTGGTGAAGAGTAATTTTTGTAGTCAACCAGCATTGGAGCATATACAAATGGATTTGCTCCTAAAATTTTTACCACCCGCTCGTGGTCAGGCTGAAATTTTCTGCTGGGCGCTTCAAATGAGACTTCAGCAGTGTTTTCACTCATGATGTGTAGCTCGGATGAAAGTACAAAGCAGAATGAACCAAGTGAGTAGCGCTGGGAACTCAGTGAGATTCAGTAGTAGTGGGGAAACTGGTTGTTACGTGACCTTTCAGTAGTGGGGAAACCGGTTGTCACATAATCATGTTACTGCTTTACCACATTGCTAAACATCTGTTTGGTTAATAAAATTAATTTGTTATAAATTTTCTTCACCGTCCAGGACACTGGTTTGGGACGTGTCTGAATAATGTTTTTTTTTTATAAAAAGAAAAACATTATCCCCAGGTTAAGATATTATATAAATGAACTATTTTTTTTTTTTTTTTTTTTTTTTTTTTTTTTTTTTTTAATAGCTCATTTATATAATACCCCCCTCCCTTATTTCAAGAGGGTGAAGAAATAAATTTTGAAAAAATAATTTTGAAAAATTTAATTTGGAAAAGAATGTTTGGAAAACAAAACTTTTGTCAAGTGAAAAGTTTACATTTACTCCTGCAAACGCCACACAGTCCTACGTTGACCCATGATCACCGTTCGTATCAAATACCCTCTCATGGTCATAAATTTTTCTTTTACTAAATGTGGAGCAACTCTAACATGAACATTTTTGCCCTCGTGCCTCATCAAAAAGATGTGAGGCTTTACTTTAAGGTGTTTTCGAAAAAAGTATTTATCACCAAGGTAGAGCCTTCGATAACGAACCATAGGAATCTCTGTTTGCGTTTTAGGAGCAATGTTTAGCGAAAAAGGCCTTACTATGTTCCGGGTGGAAGCTGAGTCGCGTTGAAGATGATAGCGGCATAACTCTTCACCGCTAACAGCCCACCTGGCACATTTCTGGTTAAATTTCGCTAAAGTTTTCCAAACAAATGTACACTGGCGTTTCGGTGCCGCCGCTTTTTACACTTTATTGTTTTACGCAAACCCGGCTTGATTTTATTCAATGGAATACTTACTTTAATTTTTGGTTGCTCCAGTTCAGGTTGAGGGTCTTTAGATGTGGATGGAAGGGAAATAACTTTTTGTTTAGGGGGGGGGCGCAGTTTTCGTCCGGAGCAAAAAATTTTTGGTCAAGGTCAAAATCCAAAAAAAAAAAATTCGGGGGGGGGCGCAGTTTTCGTCCGGAGCAAAAAATTTTCGGGGGGGGGTCACCTACCCCTAGGACTTTAACTCTTGGATACCTGCTACCCTTACTCATGTGTCAACATCAAATAATATTTTGTTCCACCACAGTGTGGACAGCCAACACTTAGTCGCATCTCGCTCTAAGTCCTGAGGAGTCCTCAGAACTCAGGCAAAAATCCGCCTAAGTCATGGCTAACCTACATATCGTGTGGAACAAAATATTATTTTATTCACACACAAATATGGGTCAAGGTCATCCAAAAGTTAAAAAAGAAATCCCCCCGATGCCTAAGACCGCCGGCGGTCAGAGGCATCGGGGGGATCTCAACATTTAGGGGGAGGTGATTTAATAAAAAATTATTTATTTAATTTTGAGTTTCCTTAAGGGAAACATGCTACAATAATTTGGAAGAGGCCATGCTAACCATGACCGAGGATCCCGTCTTAACCCGTAGGTACTGACTTTTGCCTAGCACACCGGTCAGTGTCAGGATCCGACGCCTCGTGCTAAAGGATGCCAACCAACCCATCTAGAGTGATGAGGTCCAGTAGCGCCCCTGACCGAAAGAGGCCTAAGGGTGGATCCCCAGGGGCCTACCCCCGGGCTCGTTAGGCGCCATGCTATTGTTGGTAACAAATAATTCTTGAGGTTCTGAACCTCGAAAAATTTTTATTTTACAGAGACTGTTAAGTCTCAAAAGCCTAACACTTAAGCTGCCAATTTACGGAGGAGTACCTCCAAGATGCGAATTTAGAAAAATTTCTACTTGGGGACAACCTGTGAAGATTAGTACAAAGAAATATTTTTCAACACACAACACTTAGACTAAATAAATCCAACACCAAGACCTAGCAGAAGCAGCAAGCGCAAAATAAAATATTTCTTAACACTACACATGCCATGCCTTAGACTAAAAGAATTCCCAATATAATGCGGCGCCAACATTACATTGCGAATCCTGTAGGGCAGAGCTTCAACCACTCAGCTGAAGTGTTTGAAACCAACTGCGAGGAAGCAAAGCCTCAGAGAACCGAAGCTGAGCCGGTCAGGAGTGGGGGGAACCGGATCTGGTTACGTAAACAGCCAGACCTCGAGACGTACTTGTTTGCGGCATTGACAATCTCCAAGAGCCACACCTGAATACATTACTAACCGGATCTCATTATACAACACGTGTCAAGGTATGGCAACGCCTCGGGCTATGCCACCTCCTCCTCCCCCCGGGGGGGGGGGCACTTCTCGTCCGGAGCCAGGGGGGGGGAGGGGGAGGGGTCTTGGGACTTAGAATATTTTTGGTCCAGGACAGTTGTAGCATAGAATTATATTTTAGCTTGCCAAACTCAGCACAGCCGGCAGAGACGGTTACGTAATGCTTATATAACAGACTGGTTTCTTGGCCAGCTTGCCAACTGTAGCTCAACAGAAGGTAAGTCAGTTTATTGCAAGCCAACAAACACGCCACACCTCGCCGCCGCGGGACTTTTCTGTGAGTAAATTTTTATTTTTCCTTTTTATTAAACTTAGCAAAACAGAACCTAGCCTGTTTTGCACAAAATTAATTTTTGTTACACTGCTACAATTACGTTTACTTAACAAATTATTTCCACTCATTATTTAATATTTTATTCCTTACTTGTTAAGACTTAGAAACTGAAATGTTGGAAGACTGTTTGATACAAAATTAATTTTTATTTAGCTATAAAGGTCTCCTAATATTTTCCTACACTTGTATTTTGCAGGTGTGGCTAAATATTTTTCGCTCACAATTTAATTTTATTCCACACAAGTGGATTTTGAACTTTACTACAAAACTGATCCATACCCGTCTACTACAAAATTATTTTTCATTTGGCTCTACCTCTTTTAGTCTTACATTAAATATTTCTTGGAGTTAAATTTTACACAAGTCTCTCGGTTAATTTTTCTGCACAGTACGTGTTACTCCTTGGACAGTTCCCAGCAAACTGTTTCTACACTTGTCAACAACAGTCCGCATTACCCCCTCCACTACTCATTCCCCCACTATAGCCCTGTTCCCCCACTACTTCCAGCTAAGGTACAACACTGGACTAAGTGTTTCAGTTTTATCCAAACCTTACTGTGAGACACATCTATGGCTGAAACTTTGCGAGAAAAATTATTAAGAGTAAAATTTTTGCTGGCCAAGCAAAATAATTCTGTTAAGGTGTCCAAGACTTCCACTTTAACAAAAATGAAACGTTGCTTAAAAAATAATCCAAAATTTTACTCAAGGGACACAAATATCACTATGGATGATAAAATGTTTCAGAAACTTTTAGACGAGCTAACTTTTGCCAGTAAGGTTACGTTGGTGACTCCAATTCCCGACCAAGTTCCAACATCACCTGAGAAAGAATAAAAAATAAATATTTCTCAGGAAATATTTCCAATCCGAGTTACGGTAAAGGACAGACTCGGATGAGTTGTTGCAAAAATTTTAATTTTTTCTTCCTTCTGACCACTTTACGCCCACCACCTCCTTATCCCCACCACTGAGCCGGGTACCTGGGGAACCGCCTGCGCCCAAGTCAGTATGCCTTCAGACGCGGTGCTGTTCGGATCGCGTGTCGTTTGTCGCACTGTCGGGTGTTTGAAGAAATTATTCTTCGGCTCTCAGTCTCTCGGTGGGTAAGTCAAATAAAAAAATTAATTTTTTTTTCAAGTGGGGCTGCTGGGACGGGTCAATGACCCCTGACGGATATATTAGGTCAAGAGTCTGATCGCTAGGGAATAAAAAAATATTTTTTTGCACTTTTGTGATTCCTCGAGAAATTTCAATTTCTCACCAAAATTTGAGGAATCACAAAAGTGCAAAAAAATTTTTTTGTATTCTTGCGTGACCTTGACCTAATTAACGTCAGTGACGTCATCATGATGACGTCAGCAATAATGACGTCACCATGACGTCATAGGTGTGACGTCATGTGACGTCATATGACATCATTAGTGACGTCATTAGTGACGTCATTAGTGACGTCATTGATGACGTCATCACTGCTGACGTCATCGTGATGACGACATGGCCCAGGTGTGCCCTTTTTACACTACTAAAGCCTTACTATCCAATGGATCCCCGGCCATATCGGTGTGTCTGGAAATGAAATTGCAGACGAATTGTCTAAATTGGCAGCGAAAAAAAAAACATAATAGATATTGACCATCACCATTTACTGAATATGGACATAATTCGGACTTTCAAGAAGAAAATCAGATCAAAATTCAAAATTCTTTGTGAAACATCAGGAAAAGGAAGATGGTACAAATCACTTCAAAACGAGGCATTTGGCAAACCTTGGTTTTACAACTCTAAATTAGATAGGAATAGCATAAATTTTATGACGAGATTGAGATTTGGCCGCAATCAGATTATTTCAAATGAAATTGGTAAATTCTCCGCTATGTCCAAGATGCAACACTCAAGACGAATCAATAGAACATATAATTTTACAATGCCCTGCTTATGCTCAGCAAAGAATGGATTTTCTGCACAAAATCAAGAATGAAAATTTAAGCTTGAAGATTCCACCATCGATACAAGAAATTTTAAGAACTGAAAACGAAAGCCTTTGGAAGCACCTGCTAAATTATGTTTTTAGTATAAATAAGAAATTGTGAAGTACAAATGACACTTCTAGGACAAAGTTCTTAGTGGACTTGCTCGACTTTCTTAAATTTTTGTGGTAGTGTTTCATTGTATTTTGGATATATTATAGGTGTCATGACATTTGTCAAACCTCAATAAAGATTAAAAAAAAAAAAAAAAAAAAATGCTTTATTCTAGCCCAATGTTATTTTAATGGGAAATTTTGAGATTTCAGTGGTGAATATGGCCTTTATTTTCAGTCCTTTTCTCATCAGTTTTTAGCGGAAACAACTACAGACCAAGCCCTATCCAACGACACCAAAAACTTGAAAATCGGTTGAAAATTGTAGGAGGAGTTCTCAACACAAAAAAACCCTATATATATATCTTATCTTATACTCTAAAACAAGCTCTGTTTGCACGCGCAAAGTTTTTTTTCGCTCCAAGGATTTTTGATTTTTTTTTTATTGAATATTAGGGGTTTGGCCACCAGAAATTGATTGGAGCTGGTCCCATGTATGTGAAAAATCTGGTTTTCGCGCTAGAGCGCTTCAAAGTTTCCATGTTATCCTTATGGAGATTTTATTCATTGAACAAAAATCAGCTGATAACTGTATATATAAACCAAAGTGTTACATGTTTAACCTGTAGTTTGAGAAAATTACACCACAGTGCAGCACCAGTCGGCTTGGCGAGTGAGCGAAGCGAACGAGCTCGTCTTTAAAATGGAAGAGGGCGAGTGAGCGGAGCGAACGAGCTTTGTGTGAGAACGAAAGTAATAATTTTATTGAGCTTAAGCTCGGTCCCCCTGGTACTATATATAATACGTGAAGCCGTTTTTTGTGAACACTACTCCTCCCTTATTTATGGACCAATTTTATCGTTTGAAGTAAGATTCGACTGAGTTCGTAGTTTTGCAATTAGGTTTTAGATTTTTAATATTTTTATTCTAAAGGGCACAGGAAGCCCTTAAAGATTGTTTTTTTGTCCATAAGATTAACATGGGGAATAATTTTCATAGAATGCAAAATTCAACAGCTGTTGATAGTAAAACAGACAAACACATGTTAACACGTGCTAAATATAAGCAATGCTGAAGATCGATTTATCATACACCAACAAGGTGTAAGTTAGTTGGCACTATGATTTAATTATTACTACGCAAAATAAAGTAAATTTAATGGGACAAGGTTTTATCACCCGGCACTTCGGTAAATGCAGCGCACTGCGCTGCGCAGGTATTCCTAGTAAGTATAGATTTCGACTTGGTGGTGGTGGTCGGTATTAGGATAGATTAGCTAGCTTGGGATCTTGGGTTAACAAGAAAATTTTTGTATCGCACTCGAACTCCCAGCCCAACGAGGCTTTACCATTATTGATTTTATATGAAGTTATTTATTTATATGTCATATGACTTTTATCGGCAAGAAAACTTTTGGAATGCGTTCAATTGGAATATTTTTATTCAAACTTATTTTCTAGAACGCATAGTTTTGCTTCTATGCTAATCTAAAGTTAATAGTGTAATGTCGGCCGCCGCGGGCCGTGCCTTGTTTGTTGTTTATCTAAGCACTTTATTAGAATGAGTGTGATGCCTTGTGTTATAATAATGTAATAATAATTTATAATAATGATGATTCTTTATTTTAAATTATTATCATATATAATAATCATATATATGAATATTCATTCTATATTAAAAATTTATTGCAAAAGTAGATTTTATTGCTGGGTCCTATTACATTTAGTATAGTTAAAGATTTACAAACACGCATAGTCGGATGGTACGAAGTAGGGTCAACGGTTTCTACCGAACAATAAAATGACTTGTTTATCTATTATTTCTTTACTTATCCATCGTTCTGTGGTATTTATTAACGTATTATGAGATGGGTGTAGCGGATCTAAGCAAAGTTTCAAATAGTTGAAGTTTTTAGTCTGGTTTTGCTTATATTAAAGTAGATTGGTAAAAGAGCCAATTTATTGGTCTACTTTTCTAGGGAAAAGCAAAATAAAATTTGTGTGTAAAATTTTATTAATAGCCTTAATTGCCACTGTCAAACTCAGGGGTTTATGCTATGCTTTGACAATTATTGTTGGACTTTAATTATTGTCATTCAAGTTTAAAAAACAATAAAACCAGTGTTTGTGATTCCGAAAATACAAGTACATTATTCGTTTTAGTCGGCATGTCGTTTATATTGTTAGTGTAGTTGAACACTTGTTTATACTGAGTTGTCTGTACAGTCTATAAATAAAATGTTATGAAAGCATGTATATGTACTTATACTGTATATTTCAACGCCTTAATTGAAGCATCATTGATTGACTGATGCTTCGCTAAATCTTCAGTTTTTATAAAAAAAATATAAATAGTTTTAACTATTATTACACTTTAGAGCTTTGCCGATCATGTTTATGTTACCCTATTGACACGGACTGTGCACAGTGACTAAATTAAGCCAAATTAAAAATACTTCGCATTTCAAATACTAAGCAAGTTTAAGGTATTCAGTAATAATAAATGATTTTGAATAAAATATATTCGTAAAAAAAACTCCAATGATGCTCTAATTTTTTAGTTATTTTTCAAGATTTATTACTGTATGCCGTGTTAATTTGTCCCTTATTTCATGAAATAATAGAAATTACATAAGACATTTTTCTGAGGCTAAACAACTTCTTTAAAATGTAAACCAAAAGAAAAAAGGCCACTGTATCATAAAGTTACACTTATTCTCTCCAAAGCATAATAGTTTTAAGACTTCTTTAAGAACAATACTTAAACCACCGCATAGTTTAGACACCGTCGTGTTAAATAATTTATCATAGACATGCCAAGTATAATGTCATAATGTGTAATGTTTTAAAAAAACGAGAGCAATTTTTATAAGTAAATAACATTTAGTGAATTTCGAATTATTGTAAAGCTACTGAACATGTTTGAGATAGTTCAATAGTGCTGGACAGTATGAACACGCAGTAGTTTCTGTTTGCGCTAATATTGGTTTAGTACAACAATCAAGTAGCACTGCCAATACGAAACCTATGGCAAACCGTTATTTATGAGAGAATCTACTTTTAATGTTTTTATTTTTAGTAATGAGTAACATTATCTTTTATAGTGATATGTCTCAAAGAATTTAGTAATTTTTATTATGATTATTATATTTTTAATCGTCAATTTGTTTACCTCAGGATGGGTCGTTTGATACGGCACCTACTAGTTATAGGTGGTTAAATCAGCTATATCAACTAGGAGAGAAAAAAAGAAGTAGCAAAGTTTTGTTGGTTAAATAAAACTGTTAAGTTAACAAAAAATTGATAAAAAAAATATCAATCAACTGACTATGCAACGAGATTAAATGAAATAATTTGTTTAATAAGATTTGTACTGTTTCAAACTAATTTAAATTGTAGGCCAGAGCCAGGTGTAGCCAAAAAACTAGTAGCTAAATGTCAACTATCGCCCTATGCAATCAACCACCAAATCCAAAGTCCACCACCAAGTCCAATCTACCATCTAAATGGGGTAGCCTAAAAGTATAACATCAGCGTTAAGAACATTTACCTTTGGTTCGCAGGGCCAGTTGTTGCCGAGTTCCTCGGAGAGCCAAACCTCCCTGAATTTTCAGTTCTTTGCTTTTCTTTTCAAGAGGTTTCAGTGGACGGAGAGCACACTGGCTTTGCCCATATAGGGCTTTACCTTCTTTAGCCTGGGATTTTCAATTAAAATGTTCCTGGTTTTGACGAATCCCTACGTACCATACTGAAAACTGTGACGATTTCTCTTTCTTTAAGCAAATAATATGTTTTAAAAGCATCTATCTCTATATATTAATAGGCAAGCATGTTTCGTTTTCTAATTTTTTCTCAGCTTGTGTGCATCGTAGGAGAAATTAGTTCATTCCGTTAGAAGGGTATAGTCCTGTAGATGAGCAGAATCATATTCTAATTCACATCGGACTACAGGGCTACGACCCAAAGGATTTCAAAGTTCCAATGTTAATATTATGGAGGAAGGAAAATTGATTAAATCATTCGACAGCTGTTGTAAAAAACAGCTAGAAAAGCAGGAAGAACAAATGTTTTAATTATAAAATGTTTTTAAACTTCTTGGGTCCAGATCAACTAAAACTTTGGTCGAATTTCGATCAGGATTCGATCTCTAGAACTTATTTAATACGCTAATTGTGTTGAGAACTCCTGCTACAATTCTCAACCGATTTTCATCCTTTTTGGTTAATTGTATAGGGCTTAGCCTGTAGTTGTTCCTGCCAAGAGTTGATGAGAATCGGACTTAAATAAGGGCGCTGCGCTATTCACAATATAAATTTTAAATTGTTCCATTAGAATAACATTGCGCTTGGTCTGAGCATTTTTAAACATCTGTTAACGTACAGCTGTTGTCTTTGGTGATCACTGATATTCACAATATTGGATTGGTCGCATTTCATTGATTTATAACTAAAAGTAACTTTTGTGTTTTACGTTAATGGGGGAAAAGATTCCTGTAGTTCGGCATCATAAAATCCTTGGTGTAATTTTGGACGACCAACTTAAGTTCACGCAACACATAACTCATGTAAATGGTGTTTGTTTGCGAGAAGTTGACATATTAAAATCTTTGGCGTTTAATTCTAGAGGAGCTCATCCAAAGTTTCTTTTGGATATTTATAAGGTTTTAATAAGACCTAAGTTGGACTACGGCTCTCCAATTCTGCATTTCAGTAATAAGGACGCTTACCAGAAACTAGAAATAATTCAAACGCCGCATTACGAATTATACTTGGGGCCATAAAATCTACCCCCATACAAGTTGTGCTTCTGGAGACAAATCTGCTACCACTCGAAATGAGAAGGGAAATCCTAACCGATAAATTGATGATCAAAATCCTCCGAGATTCCGATCATCCAGCACATTTGTCTGTCATTGAACTATCCATGTTAACTTCTCATCACGCTTTTTGGATCCGTAAAGAATCCCCTCAAATAGTAAAATCATTCAACAAATGTAAAAATTATTTTGCGGAAAATACTCTCAATCAAAAAGTACTTTCTAAATTCAGTTTTAATTCACCTATGGAAATTATTAGTCATAGTGTCACATTAATTAAGGATCTCCAGTGCGGTAACATATCGAAGAAAGCAGTCTCCCCGCTTGTTTTCAAAAGTCTGAGTTGTGAAATAATCAATAGTCACTTTTCCAATTCCTACAAAATATATACTGACGGCTCTAAGAAGGACGAACAAGTGGGAATTGGTATTTACGATCCTCAGAACAAAAACAAATTGGGTCTAAGGATGCATGGCCAAGCGTCAAATGTAAGCGCTGAATTGATGGCCATTCACAAGGCTACGGATTATATTATTGAACAAGGAAACCACAATAAGAAATATGTAATTTTTACAGACTCTAAAGTAGCAATTGAAGTTATAGAAAAAACCTTAATTGGTGAAAATAAAGAACCACTTCTTTGGGAAATGGAAATTTTATCAAAATTGATGCAGGTTAAAAGCCTTACTATCCAATGGATCCCCGGCCATATCGGTGTGTCTGGAAATGAAATTGCAGACGAATTGTCTAAATTGGCAGCGAAAAAAAACATAATAGATATTGACCATCACCATTTACTGAATAATCACATAATTCGGACTTTCAAGAAGAAAATCAGATCAAAATTCAAAATTCTTTGTGAAACATCAGGAAAAGGAAGATGGTACAAATCACTTCAAAACGAGGCATTTGGCAAACCTTGGTTTTAAACTCTAAATTAGATAGAAATAGCATAAACGTTATGACGAGATTGAGATTTGGCCACACTTACAACGCAATCAGATTATTTCAAATGAAATTGGTAAATTCTCCGCTATGTCCAAGATGCAACGCTCAATATGAATCAATAGAACATATAATTTTACAATGCCCTGCTTATGCTCAGCAAAGAATGGATTTTCTGCACAAAATCAAGAATGAAATTTAAGCTTGAAGATTCCACCATCGATACGAAAAATTTTAAGAACTGAAAACGAAAGCCTTTGGAAGCACCTGCTAAATTATGTTTTTAGTATAAATAAGAAATTGTGAAGTACAGATGACACTTCTAGGACGAAGTTCTTAGTGGACTTGCTCAACTTTCTTAAATTTTTGTGGTAGTGTTTCATTGTATTTTGGATAAATCATAGGTGTCATGACATTTGTCAAACCTCAATAAAGATAAAAAAAAAACTTTTGTGTAGTATGAAAATAAATTGCTCGATGTCGAACAACACGTGCACTATTAAATATAATTCTGATTATGTTGAAAATAATCAGAAATATAACACAATATTTTTTACATTTCAGCTTTTAAAAAAAATGAGTGGATAGGTTGAAATTTTGTGTTTAAAATAAAAGTAAAAGATTTTAAATATCTATTTGGTTATTAATTTTTTTAATCTATATATTTAAAACAGTAAGGTAAGAAACACATTTAGACCGTTTTTCTGAGACTTCTACTGAGCCAATTCACATAGGGGTTTTACAAAAACAAACCTTTTTTTGTTCTATATCAGCAGGTTTTATTTGTACTAGTATATGCGTGGTACTCGAAATCGAGTAATTTATTTTTTTACAATACAAATGTTACTCTTAGTTCTAAATCAATCACATCTGACCAATACAATATTGTGAATGTCTGTAATCACAAAAAACTGCACGTATGTACAGTTGAACATCAACAGATGTTTAAAATGCTTGATTCAATCCCAATGTTATTTTAATGGGAAATTTTGAGATTTCAATGGTGGATAGCGCCTTTACTTTCAATCCGATTCTCATCAATTTTTGGCAGAAACAACTACAGACCAAGCCCAATCCAACGACACCAAAAACTTTAAAATCGGTTGAAATGTGTAGGAGGAGTTCTCTACAAAAAAACCTTAGCATATTAAATAAGTATAGATCACAAAAATATTTTAATTGTATTGATCGAAAATAAAAAAATTAGGTGTCATTTCGGAATCACGTAGGTTTACCCGCTATGACGTCATCAAGATGGCGGAAAGTTATTTATTTTAATTGCGTATATTTCAGATGTTATTTATCGGATTCTGATAAATCTTTTTTGTGTCTTAAAGCTCATTAAAAGGCCTATCTTTTTTGTATTTACCATATTCTATGGACTCATTAGTTTTTCCACAATATTTATAAAATTTTATTTTAAAAATAATGTTTTTTTTATTTTAAAAATAATGCCAACTTCTCTCTCTCAACTTTATAACTTGTTTACTAGTAAACAAGTTATAAAGTTGAGAGAGAGAAGTTGGCAAGTTGGCAATTTTACTTCCTCTCAAAGTTGTTTGTCTTTTAATACCCTTTCTAATGATACCACACATGGGGAGATAAATTCTAGGATTAACGCTGAAAAACACCTGAAACCCCGATGCGATCGCTATAATGGGTAAGTGCCTGAACAATAGGCCATGTATCACTTCATTGTTGTATATCTACCATTAATGTATTAATTCTATTCAACTAGCTTACAAATACCCTCTAATAACAAATTATTTTTTGTTTATATAATGTTGTTGCGCTTCATATTCACAGGGTGTACAAAAAGAATAACGAAACTCTAAGTGTTAAAATTAAAATTGTAATAAAAAAATATATCATTAAATTAAATGAAATGATTTTTATATTATTTACATCAGTTTAACTTAAATAAATACACTTTTTTATATGCAACCATATAAAAAGTGTTAATGTGTTAAAGTGTTATGCATCCATAAGTTTTTAAGCACATTAATAATTATTTTACTGTGAAAGCAATACATATACAGATGTACTTTATTATTCGGCCGTCATTGTTTAAATATGTTATATCTTTTACATTATCAGAAATAATTTTAAATTATTAAATTATACCACTGTTTTAAAATTAACATTTCTTGTTTTATTGTGTATTTGGAATAAAAGCTAAATTAAATAAATTATTGGAATAAATGTTCAATAATTTTTTTGTCACACAGTAAGATTTTAATTTAAATACTAGCTAATGTTGTTTCAGAATAAACACACAGAAAGTTTTGTTATGAAGTACAGTAATTTTTGTTTGTTGAAATGCAAATGACAAATTGTGACTCTACCACATAGGCCTACTGCTACTATTATCATTCTTCTAGAATGTTACTGCTATATGTATACTGTCAAATATAATACTGTTTAACTGACGCTGGACTTATGTTTGATATTTTTTAGATTCTAATCATAAAAATTTTTGCACAAAGAATCATCAACACTTCTACATTTTCAGAATGTGCAACATGGGAAGTAGTGGGGAATGGGGGCTTCTGGGCCAGTTCAAGGTCACCCGAGCGATGACGTCATCGATGACGTCATCGAGGTCAATGACCCCATCGATGACGTCATCGATTGCATCATCGATGACGTCATCACCAATGACGTCACTTCTATGACGTCACACCCATGACGTCACAGAAATGACGTGCTGATGACGTCATCACCCCTTACGTCACCAAGATGACGTCATTGATGTCACAAAGGTCAAGGTCACGCTGAAACCTAAAAGTTTTTGGCACTTTTGCTGTTTCTCGCACTATGCTCCGAGTTTCAGTCACAGTTACCATGACCTTGACGACTTGGAGCGAATTTGCGATGAGAAACAGCAAAAGTGCCGAGGAAACTTGAAGTTTGCAACGTGACTTTGCCTAAACCGTCATGTGACACCGCTCAGGTGACCTTGAACTGGCCCAGAAGCCCCCATTCAACTATTACTGCAACCGCGATGCGCACCCTACGACAGACACCGAGCGACTGACTGTCCGGCCCGCGCGCACTCTAGGTATATGGGAAGTGGTGGGGGAACTGCGATGACCTTGGGAAACTTGAAAATGTCAAGCTAGGTAGCACCGTTTTGGTGCTACCTTAAAGTTACATGTCAAAGTGTGATGACCTTGAGTCAAAACATAGAAATACTACAAGTCGATGTCGTCCCAAAGTTAAAGTGTGATGACCTTGAGTCAAACACAGAAATACTACAAGTTAATACCGTCCCAGAGTTAAAGTTTGGTGACCTTGAGTCAAAACACTGAAATACTAAAAGTCGATATCGTTCCAGAGTTAAAGTGTAATGACCTTGAGACAAAACTTGTAAAAAGACTTACATATACAGAGTAGGAGAACAGCGAGGTGCACCGCATGGAAGCCGGAGACATACTGGCGGAGCGGTGTTGCGCAGCCTAGGGACTCGATTGTGGTGGGGGTATAGTCAACACTTAGAGTAAAGGTGTAGTGGGTGACCTTGACCCACTTAACCCCCCCCCTGACGAAAAGTTATGCGAGCCCCCCCCCCCGAACTTTTTTTTCGGAAAATTTTTTGACCTTGACCAAAAAGTTTTTTGCTCTGGACGAGAAGTGACCCCCCCGAACTTTTTTTTCTGAAAGTTTTTTTATCTTGACCAAAAAGTTTTTTGCTCCGGACGAGAAGTGACCCCCCCGACGAAAAGTGTGACCCCCCCCCCCCCTAGGCGTGGTCGCCCCGGTGGGGATATAAGGCGGCCCGGCCACAGCCGGCTCGCAGTCCGCTCCCGCGCGTTGAACGTGAACGATCGGGACGGACTGCCATAGGCCTCACTAAACACTGAAAGGCGCCTTCACTGTTTAGCGAAGTCTACTGTAGTTTTAAGACTTGTATTAGTTTTAAGATATTGCGCTTGCTTACTGGTGTTGGGAATTGTTTAATATTTGAGTGTTGTACTTAGGCATGCAACAAGTTGCGGCTGGGTTGGGAACCGTTCCGTTTGCACGCTGGCAGGCAACAGGTTGCGGCAGCCTCTGCACTCGGACGAGGACGTAAGCCACTAGGGCTGTCCTCAACCTCTGTTTCCCTTCTGGAAACCAAAATTATGTATGAAACAACGGGAGTAGGCCCCCGTGTAAAATTATTTTATACCAACGTTAGTATGGGTCCCCTCAGGCATGCAACAGGTTGCGGCTGAGTTGGGAACCGTTCCGTTTGTACGCTGGCAGGCAACAGGTTGCGGCGGCCTCTGCACTCGGACGAGGACGTAAGCCACTAGGGTTGTCCTCAACCTCTGTTAGCTATTTGTGTTTTTTTTGTCCCCAAGGCCCCCGAACATTCATGGTTCGCCATGGATGTACGGGGGCCGAATTTTTTTAATGTTCGTGTAACCTTGACCTAGTAAGAACTTGTACAAATTTACTGCATTGCTAAACTTAAAAATAAAGATAGGGAACGGGAGTAGGCCCCCGTGTAAAATCATTTTATACCAATGTTAGTATGGATCCTCTCAGGCATGCATTGTTGCGGCTGGGTTGGGATTCGGTCCGTTTGTACGCTGGCAGGCAACAGGTTGCGGCAGCCTCTGCAATCGGACCGAGGACGTAAAGCCACTAGGGCTGTCCTCAACCTCTCTCAAAATTATGTAAATGACTTTTGTTAGCTATCTGAAAAGTTATATTTGTTAGCAATGCTGTAAATCTTTAAAAGTCTTGCGTGGTGAAGGCCAGACAACATTGGATGTTTCCTGTTGTCATAGTTGTGTCTCTTTGGAGGCTACAGCGATGGCAACCTAAATGCCCCAGGTGGGGCTTAATTTTTTAAAGTTTTTTCGTGGCCTTGACCTAAATATAGTAAAGACCCCCCCCCTTCGTGGACTTAGAATATTTTTTCGTAGATGTAAACGAAGTACCTCCAGGTTTAACCAACACTTAAAATTTACTGTTCGTATATTGGTATAGCAGTTCGACGGTTCGCTAGAGTTAAAGTCCGCTGACCTAGAGGTTGAAGGTGACCTTGGAGTGAGACAAGAAGTGATCATCCGTTACGAATAGAACTTGCAATGGTTGTAAAAACATGATTATTTCGTGACACCAGCCATAATACTACATGTTTTATGAATATTAGAGTGCAGTCAGTATTTCAGAAACACTTTATGAAATAAATGTGTTTAAATCCTGTTTTTTATACAATTTATTGAATATAAACCTTATTTATTTAACTTAACGCTTGTTGATATATTTATTTAAAGTGTTTTTGTAAGTTGATCTTAATCCAATGTTTTTCATCGGTGTCCTTGACCTATAGTCCACTTTTCCCCCCACCCCTTCATTGCCGTTATAAAAGGGCGCGGGCAAGTGTGTCGCTCATTATTGTGTGGACATTCACCGAGTGCACACTGAAAGCCAAACTGTAAAAAATGGCTCTTTGCGATATTTGTGGTGAGTTTTTCCAAGACGAAGATATCTTTGTTTTACACCGAGAATTGCATCATGAAGAGGACAGAAAAGAAGAGATTGTAGTAAGTGAAGAAGACTTGGATGCGATTGATCGGTTTTTGGAAAACTACCAGAAGCAGATGGACGACTGGGATAGCTATCTACAGTTACACCGAGAATTGCATCATGAAGAGGACAGAAAAGAAGAGATTGTAGTAAATGAAGAAGACTTCGATGCGATTGATCGGTTTTTGGAAAACCCCCAGAAGCAGATGGACGGCTGGGATAGCTATCTACAGTTAATGCAAAGAAGAAGACCAAGTGTTATTCAATTTGCCGGAGCTGGACCATCTACAGCTGGAGGATTTATTCAAGAAGAGGAAATGGAAGAAGAAGATACGGAAGAAGAAGTGGAAGATGCAAGACAACCCAAGAAGAGGATATGGAAGATATAAGACAACTGCGGGCCACAGCCTTGCCAGGACCAGTTGCAATTCATTTCAAAATTAATAACGTGCAATTAGAGTTGGAAAATTTTATAACTCAAGCTAAAAAACTGGAAGAATTGGCAAGATTGAACTTTATTAAATTTGGATTGGTGTTGGAGGCTATGTTTACTAATACCGATGGTGAAAATTCACCGAGAGCATTCATTGTCAAAAACCGAACCCTTACAACCACATCTGATATCAATGAAATTTTAGAAGAATGTTTGAACGAACTGCTAATGAAACTCCAAGAACACGAAGGAAGAGGATCTGGCTGGACGCTATCATCGATTGAAGGTATGGATGTGAGGGTTCACAAGCATGGATATGGTATGAGAGGTAGCAGCTTTATCCCTCTACCAAAGGTGACCCAAGATACTAAATCATGTATTAATGTGAAAAATGAGGACAATGAATGTTTCCGGTATGCAATGTTAGCAAAATATGTGGAAGACCATCCCTGTAGACCTAGCATAGCATACGAAACTGTCCAACACCGCTATAACTTCCAAGGTATGTCGTATCCTGTTAGTCTTAATGATGTTGCTAAATTTGAAAGAAAAAACCCAGGAGTTTCAGTTAATGTGTTTGGTTTAGACGAATCAAATAACGTATACCCTTTACGAGTTACAAAGACTGAACGTCAAAATCATACAGATTTGCTGCTATTGACCAAAGGTGAAATATCACATTATGTTTACATCAAGAACTTTGAAACTTTGGTTGGACGACAAGTGACTAAAAAGAAAATTAGAGTAACAGTGTGTAAGAGATGCTTTTGTTTCACAAATAAAGACTTGAGACGTGGAGGATCGGAGTGGTTGATGGAACACCAAAGACTTTGTAATGACAACTATGAAGTGAAGATTAGTCTGCCACCACCATCTCGAGCGTTCATCCAATTCAACAAAACAGTTCACCAATATCGGATTCCAGTAGCCGTCTACGCAGATTTCGAATCCACGTTAGTACCACAGGAGCTTCCGAATGGTGAGGTGACTAGAAGAACCAAATATCAATTGCATCAACCTAACAGTTTTTGCTTATTGGTGAAATCCACTTTGCCTGAAGAACAGTTGCAAGACTATGGGTTAACATCCACTCCAATACTCTACCGTGGGGAAGAAGCCGCTAAGTATTTTGTAGACCAGTTGTATGACATTGCTGAAAAGGTGCAACGCTTATTCGGTAATGTTTTACCTATGGAACCTTTGAACCAAAATCAACAAGAAGAATACAATTCAGCAACAAGATGTTATTTATGCAAGAAGAGCTTCAGTGAAGAAAATCAAAAAGTAAGAGATCACGATCACCTGACAGGGTTATACAGAGGAGCTGCTTGTAATTCATGCAATATAAATTACAAACTACCAAACTTTATCCCTGTCGTGTTACACAATCTTAGCGGCTATGACTCCCACTTCATTATCCCAGAGTTAGGACGAGACGATGGAAAAATTGAAGTATTAGCTGAAACATTGGAGAAGTACATCAGTTTCTCAAAAACAGTAGGTAAAATTAAACTTCGCTTCGTAGACTCTTATAGATTTATGTCATCTAGTTTGAGCAAATTGTCTGAGAACCTAAGAAGAGAAGACCTAAAAGAAACCAGCAAAATTGTACCTGAAGATAAATTGGACTTAGTAATGCGTAAAGGAGTGTTCCCCTATGATTACATAACTTCTGCAGAAAAATTTGAAGAAACCAGTCTGCCACCGATTGAAGCCTTCAATAGCAAGTTAAATGAAAGTGCAATCACCGTTGAAGACTACAATCATGCTTGTAATGTTTGGAACCAACTAAACATTCAAACCTTAGGGGAATATTCTGACTTTTATATAAAATTGGACGTAACTCTGCTGTGCGATGTGATGGAAGAATTTCGAAACACCTGCTTCTCCGCCTATGGACTGGACCCTCTACACTCGTACACATCTCCAGGATTAGCATGGCAAACTATGCTAAAGTCAACCAACTGTCGATTGGAACTTCTAACAGATATTGATATGGTGCTCATGATAGAATCTGGTGTACGGGGCGGTTTGACACAAGCTGTAACACGTTATGTCAAAGCTAACAACAAGTACATCCCAGGCTTCGACGAGGGACAACCATCACTCTACCTTGGCTATTTTGACGCAAACAACCTTTATGGTTGGGCAATGTCAAATCCGCTTCCCTACGCTGACTTCAAATGGATCGACCCGGCCACCATCGGTGACATCTCACAGATCTCAAAAAAATGGTCAAAAAGGTTATATTTTGGACTGTGATTTTGAATATCCAGAGCACCTTCATGATCATCACTACGACTTGCCTCTCTTAGCCAAGACTGAAGTTTCACCAACAGGAAGATGGCCAAAATTGTTGATGACGTTGGAGAATAAAGATCGGTATGTGGCTCACTACTGGGTAGTTCAACAAGCTCTTGAATTGGGTCTACGTGTAGTAAGAATTCATAGAGCAATTGAATTCACCCAGTCTTGTTGGTTGAAACCATATATTGATTCCAACACTACAAGAAGAGCAGCAGCAACATCAGCATTTGAAAAGGACTGTTACAAACTGATGAACAACGCCATCTTTGGGAAGACCTTAGAAAACAAAAGAAAACACAATATTGTAAAATTAGTAAGTGATCCTAGAAAATTGGAAAAATTAGTGCAAAAACCAAATTTTGGAACATCCATTATTATAAACGAAGATCTAGTTGCCGTCAGTATGAATAAAACAACAATAGTGATAGATCGTCCGTTATACATTGGAATGTCGATTTTGGATATAAGTAAAACTCTGATGTATGATTTCCATTACAACAAAATCGTTAAATACCATGGAAGAGACAACATTGGAGTTGCATACATGGATACCGACGCGTTCATCTACTGGATAAAGACTTTGGACATGTATGAAGATCTAAGGAGTTTCCCATACAAAGACGACTTTGACTTCTCTGACTATCCAAAGAACCATCCAAATTATAATGAAAATAATAAAAAAGTAATTGGAAAATTTAAAGATGAAGCAAATGGAATGCCTTTGGAGGAAATAGTTGCGCTGATGTCCAAATTATATTCCTTCAAGATGTATATGGAAAATGATATACCGACAGTGAAGAAAGCTAAAGGAGTCAAAACATCGTACTTGAAGAAACATGTGACATTTGTTCATTACAAGACCTGCTTGTTTGAAGTTTCTACAATGTCTGCAACGTTCAACACTATCAGAAGCTTTAAACATGAGGTCTACAGTGTCACTGAAGTTAAAAGAGCACTATCAGCTCAAGATGATAAAAGGCATATTATGCCGGATAAAATTCATACTCTTCCTTTCGGCCACTACTCTCTAAACCCTATCAACTAGTAACCTATTCTTCGTCCTTCTACAACTTCGACCTTATTCCTTTCTCCTTCCGTAAAAAAATGGGGAACACGGCAAGTCCAACGCCGTGTTCCCCATTTTTTTACACAAGTTTGGATGACCTTGACCTATATAAATAATGTGAATATTTAAGACAACATTCATTGTGACTATACATGTGATACATGAAACATTCAAACCTGCAATATGAAGGACTTGAAGCAAGAAATTGTCAACGAACTTCATAAACCTGCAAGAAGAAAGTTTCCACGAAGAAATACAGTGATAAAAGGAATAAATGATTTATATCAAGCGGATTTAATTGAAATGATTCCTTATAGTAAACAAAATAGAGGATTTAAATACATATTGACTATTATTAATTGTTTTTCAAAAATGGCAGATGCTTTACCACTAAAAGATAAAAGTGGCAAAAGTGTTACAAAAGCAATGGAAACAGCTATACAAAGAGACAAACATACTATAAAACATTTACAAACTGATGATGGAAAAGAATATTTTAATAAGGAATTTGCAAATTTAATGAAAAAACACAACATTAACCATTACTCAACCAATTCAGAGGTAAAAGCATCAATAATTGAAAGATTTAACAGAACTTTAAAAGGTGCGATGTATAAGATGTTTTCCAACAGAGGATCACACGTATGGATTCATATGTTACCAAAACTTATAAGCGATTACAATAACAAGTTTCATAGAACTATCGGTATGAAACCAAGCCAGGTGACTAATAAAAATGAAAAACTTGTATTAAAACGTATAAAAATGAATACTAAACCAAAAGTTGAAAAACTAAAACCTAAAAGGTTTAATGTTGGTGATAAAGTGCGAATAAGCAAATGCAAAGGTGTATTCAGTAAAAGATAGCTTCCAAACTGGACAAATGAGGTATTTACTGTATTTAAGGTGCAACCTACAATACCAGAAACTTACATTTTAAAAGATAATAAAGGACAATTGCTGGAAGGAGGGTTTTATGGACATGAAATGTTAAAATCAACAGTAGGTGATGTATATCTAGTCGAAAAGGTGTTGCAACGAAAAAAAGATAAGGTTAAAGTACGATGGTTAGGATTTAATAAGACGGAAGATTCTTGGATACCTAAAAAGGATCTAATATAATGATAGAGCATCATTTTGGGTTGAACCATTACAAAGGATGGAGATAATACCGCAAAAAGACAATTTTACTATTAATAATATAGATGAACTCACAGTGGATGGTTCTCAATTCAATACTGGGAAACTAGTGTTTTGTTACCAAACACGGTGCGTTGTTTGGTTACCGGTCCTTCCAATTGTGGAAAAACAAATGTAGTATTCAATTTGATTACAAACCCTAAAGGATTACGTTTTAATAATTTATATGTATTTTCAAAGTCATTACAACAACCAAAATATCAGTTATTGGAACAAATACTCAATAATGTGCCTGAAGTTAAATATTTTAAATTTAACGCAAGCGAGAGTGTCATGCAACCGCAAGAGGCTAAACCATTCTCAGTATTTATATTCGACGATGTATCTTGTGAAAATCAAAATACAATAAGGAATTACTTCGCCATGGGTCGACATAACAACATAGATAGCATTTATATTGGTCAAACTTACAGCAAAATACCAAAACAGCTCATTAGAGACAATGCAAACATGTTAATTGTATTTAAACAGGATGAAACCAACCTAAAACACATATATTATGACCATGTAAGTGCAGATATGTCATTTGAACGATTTAAAGAGTTGTGTGGAAAGGCTTGGGCTGAAAAGTATGGGTTTTTAACAATTATAAAGGAACAACCATTAAACAATGGTCGATACAGGATAGGATTTGATAAATTTATACTAATACACTGATCATGATGTAAAACATTCATTGTTGTACAACACGTCTTGCTACAAACATGGTTAACCAAGAAAAGTTAATAAAGGAAATAAAATCACTTAGTGATTCTATTCGGGATAAAAACAGAGCATTAAAATTAGGTATTAGCGAAAGGGAGAAATTCCTTGAATCTACTTTTAAACCTATTACTGAACCCTTGAAACAATTAAACCAAAAATTCGCTAAACCCGTTTTATAAGGAGATGCGATCGCACCTATCACAAAGTTTGAAAGAGAAAGTGTAAAATTTGAAGGTTTTAGTGATGAAGACCCGGAATCCTCTACATATAGTGGTTTTACCGGTGCAGAATCTGAAAGAGAGCTAGAATCACCAGGATATAGTGAAAGAGGACCTGAAGATGTACCAACTGCTAGTGAAGAGGAAAAAGAAGAAGAGGCAAGAGAAGGACCGTCAAACATAAGTTTGTTGGGTGAAAACATTCATAACAAAGGACCTTTAGGAAGGAAATACATGATAAAGATGTTAGCTGGAACAAATCCTAATAAAAACTACCATAGTTATGGAGCAAGATTAACAGAAGATGGTTTAATGATAGGTAATAGTGCGTTAGACATTGATAAAAATGATAATATTATTGTTGGTGATCAAAGTTATAAGGGTACAAGGGGATTATTTGAATTATTATTTGAAAATAAACCTTTTAAAGGATTAAACAGTTAAACAAAAAGACATGGAAGCATATAAAAAGATTTTGGAACAGACTTATGCATACAAGAGGAAGTATTCACCTGACCAGCCTCTTTTTAGATCTAAGTCTTTCAAATATAAAGAATTTGTATCCAAGTTAGTACCAACAACTAGAAAACAAGCAATGCCATTAATGCCAAGAAAACCTATAAAACGGAGGTTTGTGGCATCCACTTTGGATGTAAGTGCTCAGGAGCCAAGAAAAAGAAGTAAGTCTGTTACGGGTACAGGTTTAATGAAGAAACTATATAACACAAATGTGATTTATTACAATAATATCAATAAATTGGTGGATAGAATGAAACTAATACATGAAGCTAAAGAAGCGGGTCATACTGGATTGGAAAACGAATGGGTGGCTTTAGTGGATGAACTCCGAAACCGTGGGGTAATCTTATAAAAACGCATTACTCCCTAGAATACTATTCAGTTGCACCATGAGTGTCGACAAGTTCGGACGGTATTCCTCGGATGGATTATATTATGCAAATAGTTTAAAAAGAAGTGCTGGTTTACCACAAACACCTGAAGGAGATTATGATATTAGTAATAAAAGGTTAAAAAACATAAAAGATCCCACGGACGAAAACGATGCAATAAATTTAAAAATATTAAAGGAAAAGATATCACCAACATTAAGACTACACAATAACACATATGACGCAGAAAATCATAGAATTATCAACGTTGGTAAACCGAATCAAAACGGTGATGCAATAAACAGAGGTTATTTGTCATCTGAATTAAAAAATACGTTAAAGTTCAATGGAAAAACGTATAGTGCCAACAATAAACGTATATCCAACGTAGATGACCCTAAAGATGAAAAAGACAGCGTAAATAGACGCTATTTACATTCTATAATACCTGAAAAGACAAAATATGGATTTTCTTTTTATAAATTTGTTATTAACGATATAGGTTATCCAAAAAATGAAAATGATGCTGTAAATCTCAAATATATAAAAGATCATTGTGTCATACATGATGTGGGAGTTATCGATTGTCTTGGTAATTGCTTAGCAAATGTAAAAGATGGTTCGGCACCAACAGACGGAGCAACGGTGGGTCAAATGAAGGAAACTTTAAAACAAGAAACATCTGGATTTGTAAAACAAGACCAAGTGGTATCTCGGCAAGGGGGTGTATTTGTACAAGGAAATGAAAAGTTTATATTACTTGAAGAAAACAATAATGTTTGGGATGGTAAAGGAAAGAAATTATCAAATGTAGCACTAGCTACGGAACTTTTTGATGTTCCAATTGTAGCACAAACTATAGTGTCTAATCCATATGATGATACTGAACCTTACACATGTAAGTTTAAAAGGATAACTAATGTATTTCCTGGCTCATTAGATTTCGATTGTGTTGTAGCTAGTCAGTCTTTGATATTAGATAAACCAAATGGTAGTATTTTTGATGCAAAAGATAAGAAAATAGGTAATTTAAAACAAGGAATAGATCCAAATGATGCTGCAACTGTAGGACAGGCTATCACAACATCATTAAAGGACCATAAAGTATATACTTGTAATAATAAACGTATTACAGAAGTTAAAGACCCTCAACATGTGGATAATGCTGTAACTGTTAATTTTCTTGTTAAAGCTTTAGGAAATGCATTATTTGATATATACAATCTTATTGCAACCCGTACACATCATAGTTGGTTGTCTGAATCCGAGAGAGGTAATTGGATTGAACGGGAAATTTTTAATAAATACTTTATTAACCCTAATACGCAAAAGTTTAGATCATCAGATTGGGGTGATATAGATATTTAATATAAGAACACAATAAACTACTTCATTTATGTCCAACTCGTCATAGAGTTAACACATAAGTTGTACATTTCGATTATAAAAGGACAATAATGACATTCCAGTACATCAGTCCATATCGAGACACTGTAAGGAAAGGAGGTGGGATCACGTCCACAGCGGTTTCTCTATTAAGTAAAGCTTTAAATCGAATTCCAGTAGGATCCATAGTAAATAGAGCAATAGACGCATTACCATACGAATTTCATATACCGGGAGGTTATCAGTATTGCGGACCAGGAACTAAATTGAAAAAACGACTGGAAAGAGGCGATCCTGGCATAAACAAGTTAGATCAGGCTTGTAAAGAACACGATATCGCATATTCCACGTTTGCCGATTCAAAAAATAGATCGATAGCAGACAAAAAGCTTGCGGACATAGCTTGGCAACGAGTAAAGTCTAGTGACGCCAGTATTGCGGAAAAAGCAGCAGCTTTAGCGGTAACAGCAGGTATGAAGGCTAAAACAGCGGTAGGAGGTGGAAAAAGGAGGGGTAGGAATAAAAAAGGATCAACCATGAAGAAACATGGTGGTAATATTAGACTAAAAAGACGTTCTACGAAGAAAAATAATAAAAAACCGACAATATGGTCAATGGTAAAAAACGGGGCAGGTCTATACCTAAGACCGTATCGTGCATATTAAATAAAAGAAATCAATTAGTTATACCACATAAAGCGTTGACCAATGTTGAATTATTCAGATATATTTCCTGTTTAAAAATACCATTTTTTCGCGGAGTATTCATGAAGGACAGTTTACCAAAGAAAATATGGAAAAATGAGACTGGAATTGCAAATTTGGATAATACTGAAGGGCCCGGCACCCATTGGGTGTGTTATAAGAAACTGAATAGCAATGTATATTATTTTGATAGTTTCGGTAACCTGCCACCACCAAAAGAACTTCAAGATTACTTTAAATCTGCTAAAAACATATGAAGGGTGCAGGGGAAGAACGATCAAACTCACAAAATCTAAAGTTTTCAGGAGAGCGTTTTAAAAATTTAAAGAGTCGTATAAGTATGATAACATATATCCATAGTAATGTTAATGTGCTTAATATTTAATTTTACTGGTTGTCATTTTATGGTTGAAACAATAAAAATTTGTTTTTTTAACGGTGATTTTAACGGATTTTAAGGGACTTTAACTTTGATTTTTAACGGACTTTGTCCGTTCTTCCCATGAACGCAGTGGAGCTTGACCGATATTCCCCTGCATACTCTAAATGTTTTGTATTCTAGTGCGGAATCTGTTCGTTACTCACGTTTATAGGATGCACGTGGTTTTAAAACACGCTTAGACGAATCAAAATATACCGGTATCTCAATTTTTGTATTTTTGGACTTTGATCGTTCTTCCCCTGCACCCTTCATATGTTACAACTATAAAAGAGAACAACCTGATAACACATTAATATGCGGCCATTTATGTTTGGAATTCCTAGCTAAAAGTATCAGTCACTATTGAGATGTCTTCCTATACGGTATCATTAACAGGAAAATCGTCCACTTTACGAAGTATCCTTTTTCCAGCGTTACGCTTGCAAAAAGGAAGATTTTGGGAGGCGGCACTATTGGATTTTACAACTTACAACTCTATTCCCAATGTTACGGAAGGTAAAAATAACTTATTGCATTATTATAAAGGAAAAGATGCCAGTGGGAAATTTACAGACTTACAAGAGTGCAGGTTACCCACAGGATCTTATGAAATTGATCATATAAATGAATTTTTGCAAACTAAAATGGGAAAAGACAATATAACATTAAAAGGTAATAATAATACGATGAAAGCTGAAATTACTTCCAAATATTATATAGATTTTACTCAACCAAACTCAATTGGTGATTTATTAGGATTTCCCAAAAATGGAGCAATTTTAGAACCAAATCAAACACATTCCGGTAAACAAACTGTAACAATATTAAAAGTCAATAGTATAGACATAACTTGTAACATTATACAAGGAGCTTACAGAGATGGAGCAAATACCCATATAATACATACTTTTTACCCAAGTGTACCACCTGGATTTAAAATTGTTGAAAAACCACAAAACCTGGTATATCTACCGTTGAACACCACTTTCATTTCAGACATCGTGTTGAACGTATTGGATCAAGACGGTAACTTGATAGATTTCCGAGAAGAGCCAATTACGGTTAGATTACATTTAAAATCGACACTTTAATACAAAATCATGGGTTTAACATTTAAAAGCGAACAACCTACGGGAAACCACATTAGTAGCTCTTCAGCTGTGGAGGAGTTAACACGCGAGAACATTCGTTTCTTAGAGAGAATTGGATTACAATTAACCGATTATGGATATACTGGATATAGCGCAGGGTCCAACATTCGACGAAACCCTATGGGAAAAAGAATATCACACCCACAACCCTTACACTTCATCAAAATTAAACAATAACGATGAAATTTGTATTCCCATACAAAATCAAGACATTTACACACTACCATGTGAAAGTTACTTGTATATTGAAGGAAAAGTTACTAAAAAGGACGGTTCTACTACTGGTACAACAGTTCCATTTATAAATAATCCTATGGCTTTCCTGTTTGATGAAATTAGATATGAAATATCAGGTGTAACAGTTGATTCCACTAAAAAAGTAGGTATTGCAACAACTTTAAAAGGGATAACATCTATATTACCTAATGAAACCAATTTACTTCAACCTGCCGGATGGGTTTTACCTGAACATGACACAATCACTCCAAATACAAAGGGATATTTTGATTTTCATATTCCATTACGTTTGTTGCTTGGATTTGCTGAAGATTATAGAAAAATAATATTAAATGTTAAACAAGAATTAGTTTTGTTGAGATCTTCTAACGATAAAGACATTATTAAAGCTCCAGATGGTACAACAGATGCAACTTTAGAATGGAAAATGACATTAAACAAAATTGTATGGAGAGTTCCACATGTTAAATTAGCTGACGAGCATAGAATGCTACTATTAAGAAAGTTAAAGGCTGATCGTGATATTGTAATTCCTTTTAGAAGTTGAGAATTTCATGAACATCCCAGTTTGCCAACTACGGATCGCCACACTTGGACTGTTAAAACATCCAATTATGTGGAACGGGCAAGATATATTATATTTGGTTTACAAACAGGTAGGAGAGACAGCATCACAAAACATGCAGGCAAATTTGATCATTGCAACTTAAAAAATATTAAAGTTTATTTGAATTCACAATTTTTCCCCTACGACAATTTGAATGTGTCATTCGCTAATAAAAAGTACAGTATATTATACGATATGTATGCGAGATTCCAAAATTCATATTACGGTAAAACAAATACACCTTTACTATCACCAGAAGAATACTTAGATGGTTACACAATACTTGTAATTGATTGTTCTAAACAAAATGAATCGGTAAAATCATCAAGTGTTGATATAAAGATAGAAATGGAATTCGACGAGGCTATACCTGCAAATACAACTGCATACTGTTTAATTCTACATGATAAAATTGTAACGTACACACCTTTGACCGGAATCGTTAAGAATGTATTGTAAAAACCGGTTTTTGTTGCATTCCAATGCCATCCGAGAGTATAAAAGCAGAGCGTACAGACAGCTCCTCATCAGTTTGTTGCCTACTGTTGTATGGGTAGCATCGTATTCAATATGGCTTCTCCTAATGAAAATGTGGTAGATATTGAGAAGGAGATATCTGAGTTTTTAGGTCTTGAAGGTCAACGGGAAGGAGATGAACACAACGTTTGCGGACAACTTCACTCTAATAATGAAGTTGAAGAAAAAGGTAAAAGAAGAAAGAATGCACAAAAGAGGAAGAGGGATATTGAAAATAATATTTCTCCTAACATATTGAGTGAGGTATTCTTGCGAATATTTTACCTAATCTCTTCCAGTTTGGACAAAAGTGTTTTAATAGGTGTTATGAAATCAACAGATTACTCCCCTACTGTAATTTTGACTCACGGACCCAAAATGATTTTGTTTACGGACACTGCTTGGGAATCGTTTATGAAACACTTGCATCTGCTAGAATGCTATCTAAGTAGTAACATGTTTGGAAGAAAGACAAGAGTAGGCCTTTTGGATTCAAATGTGGAAATCGATATTGTTAAACATCGTGGTGATCATCAGTTGCGGTTTAGAGATACAACAAGACATGATAACAAGATTCAACTTAATCGAGAAGAGTTTTTTATTCTAACTTGTGCAACTGAACCAATAACAAGATACTTGAGACAACTGGTGTTTTCAAGTTCAATTATTAAAGATTATCTGGAAGACACTTTGGACAAACAACCGGACGCACCTATATTGTACGGGCCTGTGGATACTTCTATATTCAATAGGGTTCCTCATGAAGTACAAATGTGGAGACAATTGGAAAAGTACGCTCAACTACATAAGAAATCAGTAAAACGTGAAGAAGAGGAAGAAGAAGGAGGAGAAGAATCAAGTGTTAGTGATGAAAATGAAAACAAGGAAAATGTAAAGATGGAAACCTAAATGACAATCAACTACACAGCAATGGTTAATTTTTAAAACAATATCAAACATTTTGTGGGGTTAGGCCTACCGGGGACGGTGCCCACGTTAAATATACACCAACGCGCCAACAACTGTACGGAGGTATAAAAGTCGTACCTACCGTGGTGTGGAAATCAGTTGACCTTTGGACTTCGTCATGAGCAGACGAGTGATCTTCGTAATGGACAAGGAAGAAGAACAAGTAAAGTCCAAACCTGGTATAATTGAGTTTCAAGCGTTTCGGGGTAATGATGATAGATTTATCATAAAAGAACTTGTGTTTTTCGATATCAATACAAGTGTTCCATATACATTTTTGTTCAAACCACCATGTTCTTATTCATCATTAACTAGCAAAGCCGCTACTACCCTTGCGGTGGACCGTTCATTTACAAGATGCGACAGAATTGGAAGTCTTGTATCAAAAATTACTCTATGTATTCAACGGGAACCCTGGACCTCTTGAATGTAGAATGGATTTGAATTTTGATGCAACCAGGGTCGGCACAGAACCTTCAACTTCAAGCCAGCCTCAGCAACGAGATTTTACACATTTATACACTCCAATATCACCGGAAGATGTAACTGTCTGCGAGGCTGACTCAACTACACGTTATGTTCAGCCAAAGCCTTGGGTGTTGATTATTAACAATGTGTACAAAGTGGAATTGGTATGTCATAGATTAAAGGAGTTGATGGTACAAGATCCCGGCCTGCGCTTTCAAATAGACATACATTTCATCTGGGGAGCACCTGCGCGGGGCTCTTCGTCTGACAGTTCTCCAAGTACGACGGACGAGGAGGAGGAGGACGACTAGTCATCTTTTTTAAAACTCCGTTTGAATGACCTTGACCTTTCCCCTCCACTGAGTTTATTTAAGGTGCACTCTCACTGACTACAGCATCATTTCATTGCGCACCTTCACCGCAGCAACATGGAGAGTCAACTCAACTACTGTTGCGAACAGAAATGTTTTTCATGGCCGAATGACATTGATGTGGTGGATGGCCTGGCTTGTAGAACATGTGAAGCTTTTGGTCAGTGCATGTGTAAGTGCAAGTCTTGGAAGAAGCCGAAACCGGAGTTGAAGACATTCCATGTGTACCAAATGAGAGGGCATAAGTACACTTGTTGCCCTGAACGTTGCATTGAATTTAAACTAAAACAACTAACTGGCTGCAAATTGTGCAACAATCATTTTGCAGGTTTTTGCAAACATTATTTAGGAGCGTGTCAGTACAGATCAACTTGGCATACCGAAGCACTCACTATCAATGAAATCGCTATAGACTCACAAGAGTAGTCTTTCTACTCTTTGACTTTTTTAAAACTCCGTTTGAATGACCTTGAAATTTCCCCCACCACTTCCCCATATATCTAGAGTACGCAGGGCCCGGAGGTCAGTCGCTCGGCGGCTGTCGTAGGGTGCACATCCGTGTTGTGCAGTCTGCTGTGCAGTTTTGATTTTAACCAGTTCAAGGTCACCACACTTAAACTCTGGCAAAAACGTCAAGCTGTTAAAGACAATCCTAAGTCCCAGGTTCACAGTCAACCTCAAGGTCATCACACTTTAATATGTAAATTTAAGGTAGCACCGAAACGGTGCTACCTGGCATGACATTTTCAAGTTTCCCAAGGTCATCGCAGTTCCCCCACCACTTCCCATATACCTAGAGTTACGCGGTTGCAGTAATGGTTGAATGGGGGCTTCTGGGCCAGTTCAAGGTCACCTGAGCGGTGTCACATGACGGTTTAGGCAAAGTCACGTTGCAAACTTCAAGTTTCCTCGGCACTTTTGCTGTTTCTCATCGCAAATTCGCTCCAAGTCGTCAAGGTCATAGTAACTGAGACTGAAACTCGGAGCATAGTGCGAGAAACATCAAAAGTGCCAAAAACTTTTAGGTTTCAGCGTGACCTTGACCTTTGTGACATCAATGACGTCATCTTGGTGACGTAAGGGGTGATGACGTCATCAGCACGTCATTTCTGTGACGTCATGGGTGTGACGTCATAGAAGTGACGTCATTGGTGATGACGTCATCGATGATGTAATCGATGACGTCATCGATGGGGTCATTGACCTCGATGACGTCATCGATGACGTCATCGCTCGGGTGACCTTGAACTGGCCCAGAAGCCCCCATTCCCCACTACCATGGGACTTTGTTCTTTTTGCACACACATGTCGACTTAGCACATTTCATGCAACTGCATGCTCCAACAAACATTGGGGGATACTAACTAATGTTTCCATCCTTGTCTTTGGTACTAAAGTGTTGTTGTCCACTTAAAATCCAAATTCTAGTGGATCTAATAAATGAAATTCTTAGTCAATGCAATGTTTCTGTAAGTAAGTATGGTAGGCCTAATTTGCCCTACTATGCCTAAGCCATTGTCTGGCGCTTCGGCTGGTCGGTGGAACGTCTCCGATACTGCCGTTTTACCTTGATAATAAATCCACAGTCTGAATTCGTCCAAATTCTTTGCTTTAGAACCTTTTTTGAGTATCTGGACTAAATAAACCTCGGCAGAAACTAAGCTTGATTCAATTTCGCTCCAATCCTAGAATATGGTTCATCGATTTGGTCGCCTTACCAGATTGGCCATGTTGAACAACTTGAGCGTATCCAAACTCGCTTCATACGATTTGTTGGTTTATCTCTGGGATACGACTACAATAGTGTTCCTGTTGAAGAGCTACGTATCCAGCTTGGTCTCTTGCCACTTTCATCCAGGCGCAAAATTGCGGACTTGACGCTGTTGAAGAGGTTGATCAATTCAAACTGTGATTGCCCCGACCTGTTGGCCAGAATCGGATTTCATTGTTCCCGTCCTGCTCGAGCGCTTAACCTATTCCACAGGGAGTTTCAACCCACACTATATGCCTACTACAGTCCTTTGCCACGACTTCATCGCGTGGGAAACAGCCTTCCAACCTCGATGGACCTTTTCCTGATGAGTGAGTGATGAACAGTTTAAAAGGGGATTAATCCAGTTCCATAATTCTCTATCTTGTTGAGCAACCACACTCCATTATCAAGTCTTGAGAATTGCATTGAATAAGTCATTCTATAAGTTGTTATGTTGCTTTTGTAGTTTTTGTCACTTTTTTTTTTTTTTACTCAGCATCTGTTACCATATTATATGTTATGCATTATATTTATGTTCAACTATATCAGTAGCATTGCATAGGTGTTGTTATGTACAGTATAAATTATATCTTTATTATTTATGTTACTATGTATATTAGTTTGTCGATGTATTAACTCCATCAACATGAAATGGTCTCTAGTCCTAGTCGCATTTTATATACTCACATATATTTATTTATGTTTATTTCACATGCATTATTTATAGCACGGCATGATCGTTTTCTCTCACATTATGCGTCTTGTCTTAAGTTAAGGTTGCTTGTACTATGAATATCCAAATGCTAACCGCAAAACAATCCCCCGAATCCTGGTTGCGGTGGATTGCGGTGAATGAACGTGAACACGACCATTGTTGTATAGTCTTTCAATTTCTTTTACCAATGAACAAGGTTTGGTTAACAATCCTTGGTCAGTGAGCAGCATTGACTTTCCGGTTAAATCACATTTAAACAGCTCCTTCATGTCATAATTATGCCCTTGACTGATTTGAATCATTTTGAAGGCAGTGTAGTCTGATTTCTGGGTTTTAAGTTTGTTTGACTCATTACTGTTTTGTTTAATACATTGAAATTCTGGTAGTCTCACTTTATGAATTGTACTCGAGAGTGATGATGTTTTCTCTTCATACCTACTTTTTCGAAACTTTTCATAAATGTCTTTTCCTATGTCTTTTCCTCCACCTTTAGGATTTTTTCTTTTGATTCTTGTGGAACAAAAGCTTTTGTTACTAAATTATGGAGAGGATTGGTTTGAACATCAAAAGGATTCCCCTTATATAAAATATATTCATACATTGAACTGGCCTTTTCTTCAATATTTATTGTTTTCTTACATGACATTTCGTGGTGAGCATTCAAAGAATCGGTACAATTTACAGATCCAGTTACCTGTAACAGCACAAAGTTTGTTAAGCAAGCAGTACCCCATATCACTTTGAACTCGACAAAGTATAAAATAAATATGAAATTCAAAAACCTTGATCAAACACATTAATATGGACGTGATTTTGGGAAACTGCATCTTGAAAAACTATTAAGGATTGTATTCTTAAGATTTAAGATGTCAGCTAATATAGTACTGTAATCTCCAATCGGAAGGAAATTAAAAGTATATCAAATAAATCAATTACTGATCTAAGTTATTGTTCTTGCTTAGTTGCTAATTTATTTAATTTCTATTTATTCAAAAATAGACGGATAAAAAATTAAATGGCCGAATTGAAAGCCTACTTGCAATGCATAGTACTAAAAATAGAAACATGTTGTAACAAAATGTAATGAGTGTAATATTTTACTCAACACATATTAGTTATACACAGTCATTTAAATCAAAAACCAACAAACCTCTCTAAACAAATTGGAAATCATGAAACGCTCATGATGAGTAATTTCCCATTCAGCTACATAATCCTTTTGTTTGGTTCTTCCGATTATAAAAGATGGACTTTTCTGAGAGCGATTTATTGTTTGCTCTAGAACCATGTCGGTAGCGACACTTGTAAACGCTCGTTCACTACGTTTAATTACATGTGCTCCTGTCATAAAAGCCTCATAAACTTCTTGAGCCGTTTCAGGCAATTTTCTCATGTCTTTTAAGTACAATGGAGACCACCTCTGGTAATTGATACAGTCAAAACTGCAAATATTGGTTGGAGCTGTTGAACTGTATCTAAATGTAATTCCCAAATTCCTTGCCTGTCTGCACGAATTAAATTTCTAAGGATTTATAGCATTCTCAGAAAGATATCCCAATATAAAAAAAAATTGTTCCGAAGTACTTCTTCGCTTGTTAATGAAGTCAACGAAGTCCGAAATAAGTATTTCTATATCACAGTCCATTTCTGAGTACCTCTCTTTTCCCTCTATTGCCTCTAAAATTTTCTTAGTAGTTTGCAGTAAACTATCTATTTCACTTGTATAGTCATCTAAGGGGTTTTCTTTAAAAAAAGATGTAACTTGAAGACGCGAATATTGAATAAATATTCGCCTAAAGTTGACATTTTCTTTACTCCTCTTACATAGATTTTGCCTTGCAAAACAGATTCAACAACATTGACTCCGAAAATTGAGCATTCTACAAAAACACTGGAAATTCCACTTCCTCTTAAACAACTCAGAACAATCTTTGATATGTGGAAAGAGCCTAGCACCAGGACGAGATTTTTAAACTCATTATGATTAGCAAGAGTTATTTCCCGAGCAATAGCGTAGACCCCTTCATAAAAAAAAAAAAAAAAAAAAAAAAAAAAAAACAGGCAAATAAGTCTGATTCAGTTGAACTAGAACACACTTAAAGTTTAATAATTCTGTAAAAACAGTTGCATGCTGAGTAGCGGGACTTGGAATGACAGGAAAAACCAACTTGTTTTTCTTTGACATGATCAGTTGTACAAAGTGAATTGAATGCATTCCATGAAGGAATACGTTGTTGTGCTGTTGAAATATTTTCTTGAATAAGTGGTGTGTTACTTACACGTAGGATATTCCACAGCGTGTCAAGGCGTTCAAAAGAACTTCTCTTTTTCTCGTCCATTGAAAACCAGTCCGAATCGGCTTTGTAATCAGCTGGAATTTTGGGCCGTTTTGCAGGCTTAATATAAGGTTGTAAAGTCTGACAAGAAAGAAGTTTGTGACATGATTTTCCCCCTTGACAACACTGGTTTGTAATATATTAGTTTTCACTGGTATATCTAAGGGATTTTCTTGAAAAGCGACACACACTGTGTCGTGTGAGCAGTTCGTACCGCATCAAGAGATTCGTCATGGTCAAAATTGTCGAATGCAACCGAGGTGTACAAATTTTTTTTGAAGTGGCATTGCATGGGGACTTCATTTGTGTTTTGACTCACGACGTACTGGGCAAGGTTTTGGTGGCGTCTGATAACTTCACTGTAACTTTCACAGAAACCCAAATGGTTAAACTTGTGATCAAGGTTTTGCTCTTGAATTTTTCATGGATTGCCTCTCCAGTCATGATGTGTAAAGGCGTTTTCTTCTTTCCACGGTGGACATTATAGTACATAAGTTGCAGTAGTCCTTTTGTTTTGATATTCCATTCATCTTTTCTATTTTCAGTACATGAGTCATGTTTACCACTTTGTGACTCACTAATCAATGTTGGATCAAAATCAAACAAGACGCTGAAAAATTTCCAAAAAATGTCAGGCACCATAATTCCTTCCCATGAATTTTTAAGTCTTGGAAATCACAGAATTTATCATCTGGACCAAAATCTATCTCCACCAGGCTGTCCCGTAGAAGCTTTGCACATTCCTTGATTGGATCTGACTTCCTCATAAATTCCGTTATTTTAAAAACGTTATTTTCTCACCAAAATTTCGTAAACATTAGGTTTATTTCCTTACTTCCAATATTTAGTTTAGGTTTTCCTTCTTTAACAACATTTTTTCTTTAATATTAGTCATTGTATATCCATAACCTTCTTCAAGGCCATATTGGATTTCTTCGACAAGTGATTTAAAAATGTATACCTTCTCGGGTATTTGGGCCTCCTTTTCTTTCGGGTTTTCATTTTCTCTTTTATACCTAATCAAATAAGATGAAATGCAGCTTGAATGGTAGAGGATGTTTGCACCAAATACACTGTGAGCTTCATGTAAATCGCATGTTCTATCACATATGTCATCTTGAAAAAATAGCATAGCTTTTAAAAACTCACCCTCTCTACCACTTTCAGAGATTCTATACTTAATTAATTCTATACTTAAGTAATTTTTTTAGTGAGACTTTTGGTTGAAAATCACACATAACTGTTGTTTTTTGGTTTAATGTTCGTTTTCTTCGTCAGAAGAGATTTTTCTTGTCCGCCCACTTATCAGAGTATTAGGACTTGTTGCATTTGTAACATTTGTAACATTTGTTGTTCAGATGGAAATAATAACGTCTAGGCGGGACTTAACGGTATTTTGACGAATTTCCGCTGCCTCTTGGATTTTTTGTCTTGCACGATCACTGGTCACTGCTGTTTCTCCATTTCTCTTATTATCGTACATATTATGCTCTGTTTCAAAACTTTGTAGCAGTCACTTTTTATTTCACATTTCTGGCTAGATAACTTGATTACATCCATTATCACTGTTTAAAAACATTTGCAATTTAATAATAGTAACAATTGTTGTTAAGTACTGATTTTAAGTTATAACAGACAAACAGAATTGTCATTTCAAATATTGGCGGTAGGCAGAGCGAGAGAGAGAGAGATAGTTACATCCAAGTTAGAATTGTTACAAGATAGTTACAATTGTTAAATCCAAATATAACTTACGAAAAATAACACTAATTTCGAAAAATACTTATATTTGTATCATAGATATGGAACCTAAAATAGAGAAATAGTACTTATCGCGGAAAAATCCCATCAACTACAATAACACTAGATTTGTTTTTAAAATACAACAATCGTTTAAAAAGGTGATTAACATAAATATCAGGATTGCCAACTGATACACTTAACCTGCTAAGAATCAGTTGTTAACAATCCAAAATTAATTTACGTTAAATCTTGAATAGCTTATACTGTATCCTATACTATAATACGAGCAATGTCTGAAGGGATGTGTGTTCCACGATCTCGAAATCTAGCGGGTAGATTTTGATAAAACTTTGCATTTAAGAGTGTTTTGGCAAAAAAATAAGTTTAGAAACAGCCTCAATCCCAGGAAAAATTAAATTTGGTCTATGTTTAAGTTTAAAAATAGTATTTTTAACTTTGGTCTTATGGGTTGCTATTTTGGTAACGAAATAACAACGAAAGGTATACAAAAATAAAGCTACAGTAATGTTAAGCAGACTTTTTGAAACAGCTGTTAACTGTGAAGAGGTATAGTTGGTTGTTGGAGGAAATTCAATAGCTTTATTACCATGAAACTATATCAAAACTGAATTAAAACCAACGAGCAAGGCTCGGTTAACCTGGTACTTATAAATAATATTAAAAAAATATATAAAAAATTCATTCACGGTACCTTTAAAATGTTTTAGAGAGTATTTAAACTTTAAAACTTTATGTATAAAATTGTAATCACAATAACATCATCCTGCATTTATAAATAAAATTGAAACACTGTATTCAGTGCTTATTCTTTATTTATTTATTTCAAATCAAACGGATACACTATTTATACATCATCAGAATATGCTTATGACATACATACAATTTTGCAGTTCACAGTTCATAGCAAAAAATTCATCAGCTACTTTATTTCATTCGATACTTGTAGGCCTACAATTAATAGGATAGTTCTATAAAAAAAAAAACACAAATAACAATACGTATTAGGGCCATTTGCACAGATAAATAGTAAACCAGATCAAATTTAATCCAGTTTATAACAGATCAAAACAGATGGAGGTGTGTAAGTTTAAACTACGCATGTGCAACTGACTTTTAGATTAAACTTAGGTTTAAACTCAAGATTAGGTATAAACTAAAATGGTGCAAACGGCTAAAATTGAACTAAACTAACTTAAATTTGTCTTTTAATCACGTGAAAAAACCAGGTTACATACATAATTAAAGTTTAAATATATTAGGCTTGCTTTTACAGTGAAACATTTAATAATATAACAAAAAATGTTATGTTTGAATATATATATATATATATATATATATATATATATATATATATATATATATATATATATATATATCATAATGTATGTATCTAAAAAGTGTATTTATAAGTGAAACTGAAAAAAATTTATAAGTGATGTGAGTAATATAAAAATCATTTCAGGTAATGTAATGATATATTTTTTTTTTATTAAAATTTTAACACTTAGAGTTTCGTTATTCTTTTTGCACACCCTGTGAATATGAAGCCCAACAACACTAAATAAACAAAAAATAATTTGTTGTTATTAGAGGGTATTTATAAACTAGTTGAACAGGAGAAATACATTAATGGTAGATATACAACAATGAAGTGATACATGGACTATTGTTCAGGCACTTACCCATTATAGCAATCGCATTGGGGTTTCAGGCGTTTTTCAGCATTATTCCTAGAATTTATCTCCCCATGTGTGGTATCTTTAGAAAGGGTATATTAAAAGACAAACGACTTTGATAAGAGGAAAAATTTCCAACTTCTCACTAGTAAACAAGTTATAAACAAAAATGTAAACAACATTATTTTTAAAATAAAATTTTTTAAAGTAGTGTAAAATTGTAGGGTCTGGGACGTGACGTCATCACGATGACGTCAGCAGTGATGACGTCATCAATGACGTCACTAATGACGCCACCAATGACGTCATAATGACGACACATGACGTCACACCCATGACGTCATGGTGACGTCATTACCGCTGACGTCATCATGATGACGTCACTGACGTTAATTAGGTCAAGGTCACGCAAGAATACAAAAAAATTTTTTTTTGCACTTTTGCGAATCCTCAAATTTTGCTGAGAAATTGAAATTTCTCGAGGAATCACAAAAGTGCAAAAAAATATTTTTTTTATTCCCTAGCGATCAAACTCTTGACCTAATATATCCGTCAGGGGTCATTGACCCGTCCCAGCAGCCCCACTTGAAAAAAAAATAATTTTTTATATTTGACTTACCCACCGAGAGACTTAGAGCCGAAGAATAATTTCTTCAAACACCCGACATTGCGACAAACGACACGCGATCCGAACAGCACCGCGTCCGAAGACGTACTGACTTGGGTGCAGGCGGTTCCCCAGGTACCCGGCCCAGTGGTGGGGATAAGGAGGTGGTGGGGGTAAAGTGGTCAGAAGGAAGAAAAATTTATTTTTTTACAAACAACTCGTCCCAGCCGGTCCTTTACCGGACCTCCGTAACTCGGATTGGAAATATTTCCTGAGAAATATTTATTTTTTATTCTTTCTCAGGTGATGTTGGAACTTGGTCGGGAATTGGAGTCACCAACGTAACCTTACTGGCAAAAGTTAGCTCGTCTAAAAGTTTCTGAAACATTTTATCATCCATAGTGATATTTGTGTCCCTTGAGTAAAATTTTGGATTATTTTTGAAGCAACGTTTCATTTTTGTTAAAGTGGAAGTCTTGGACACCTTAACAGAATTATTTTGCTTGGCCAGCAAAAATTTTACTCTTAATAATTTTTCTCGCATAGGTGTGACGTCATGTGACGTCATTATGACGTCATTAGTGACGTCATTCGTGATGTCATTGATGACGTCATCACTGCTGACGTCATCGTGATGACGTCACGTCCCAGACCCTACAATTTTACACTACTTTTTAAATATTGTTGAAAAACTAATTAGTCCTAAAAATATGGTTAATACAAAAAAGATAGATCTTTTAATGAGCTTTCAGACAAAAAAAGCTTTATGAGAATCCGACAAATAACATCTGAAATATACGCAATTAAAATAAATAACTTTCCGCCATCTTGATGACGACATAGAGGGTAAACCTACCAGATGCCGAAATGACACCTAAGAGCAGAACACTTCCTAAGACACAAATATTCAACTAAAAAAGTCAAATTGACTATACGCGATTATCCTATGGAATGTATTGTCAGATCCTAAACTATAATTTTTTTTTTTTTTCGATCAATACAACCAAATTATTTTTGGGATCTACTTATTTACTACGCTAGGGGGTTTTATTGTGTAGAGAACTTCTCCTACAGATTTCAACCGATTTTAAAGTTTTGGTGTCGTTGGATAGGGCTTGGTCTGAAGTTGTTTCTGCCAAAAACTGATGAGAATCGGACTGATAATAAAGGCTCCATCCACCATTGAAATCTCAAAATTTCCCATTAAAATAACATTGGGATTGAATTAAGTAGTTTAAACATCTGTTAATGTTCAGCTGTACATATGCGTAGTTTTTTGTGATTACAGATATTCAAAAAGATCTTACACTAATGTTGTATGGCTTTTGGTTTTGTAGTAATAATATAAAAATGTCATTTTCCCATTTAACTTGCATGTTAATTAATAAAGACATGATAGTATTGCAGTCCTATTCCATTGTTGCCATACCATTAAATTAACATGCAAGTTATATGGGGAAAATACTATTTTACTTTATTAGGCCTACTAAAAAACCAAAAGCGATACGGCATTAGTGTAAGTTACAAAGTTGCTCAGTTTAACGAGAGCTTTAATATAATGTACAAAATAACATGTGTTCGTATTAAAAATTTTTGAGTTTTGTTTATGTAAACATTTTTAAAAAAATTAAATTTTGGAAATTTTAGTTTTTTAATAAATGTGGTCTTGTGACATATCATTGTAAAGCTTAGCTCATTTCAAATAACTATTTTGAATCAGAAGTCATTTATGACAAATAATAAAAGAATTACAGGGTATTCTGTAAATGTTGATTTTGGCTACAAAAATGGACGCCATTTTGAAACGAATAAAGATGACTAAATTCTGTTTTCACCAAAATGTTCGTATTAAATAGACCTTTCTAATGATGTATGACATGACATATGTTTGTGTTTGAAATTTCCAAGATTCGACCCTGTGACCTCCAGTTTTTGGAACACTCTCTACTCAGTTGAAACTGAACCAGGTTTAAGGTAGAGGGTGTACTTTTAAGCAGACCATATAAGAAATAGATGACACAATTCAAAGTATACTATGTATATATTGTGAATAAAGAATTAGTACCGGGTTAACAGTTCCTTGCTCGTTGGTATTGATTTAAATTTTTATCTAAAGTGATATTTTATTATGGTAATCAGTTTTTTAAGTTTTTTTTATCATGGTAATCAGGCTATTAATTACACCATCAACCAACTATACCTCTTCACAGTTAACATCTGGTTGAAAAAGAATGATTAAAAGTAGTTTTCTCATATTTTTTACCTTTGTTGTTATTTTGTTACCAAAATAATAACTCATAAAGCAAATGTTTAAAAATACAATTTTTAAACTTAATTTTATACAAAATTGGTTTTCCTGGGATTAAGGCTGTTTCTAAAATTAATTTTGGGCCAAAGCAATCTCAAATGCAAAATTCAAGCAAAATCTGCCCTCTAGATTTCGAGATTGGTGGGAATAGGTTTTGATTTATTGTTGGACCGGACTGAAGGTTTACTAGTGTGTCCACTGTCCAGAGACTCGATCCTGCAATCAGAACGCACTCTGTGATCCCCCCTCCTCAGTCGGCTCCCAAACAGCTCGGATCAACAACCACTTAAACATTCTCGCCATGGGAAGGATTAACATTCGAGTAAGCACACCTTGAGTGGCCGGGGCTTCATGGAGCATTGAAATCACGTTTACTTGTAATTAAAAATACTCAATATTAATATTGGATGAATTTGATTTTTATTACTTTTAGTACCGAGCTAACTGAGCCTTGCTCTTTTTTTAATAGTATCTTGGTAATCAATCTTTGAAGTTTAGGCAAACTATACTTTTTCACAGGTGATGGCTGTTTAAAAACCAATGCTTCACTTTATTTTATTCTTGTTTTACCTTCTTTTTTATGGCAACATATAAGACCAAAATTAAAAACTACAATTTTTAAACTTAGTTTTAAACAAAAACTATTTTTCATCACACTACATCTATATTATCTGTTTTCGACCCTCGCTTCTACCGACGAAACACCTGTTTTGCCGGCCTAGGGCGGTAATGGAAACGGTAGCAGAGAAATCTAGAAGAAGATAGGTGACAACAACAACAACAACAAATAACAAATTAGTGACGTAGTTGGTAGTTCAGCTGATAGCAACTGTTAAATATATATGACGTAGATAAGAAAATAGTGCTTTTCCCTTGGAATCAGCTGTAGTTGTCACCTACCGTTAAAGTATTCTAGTTTCAGTGGCCTTAGCTGATGTGAAGTGGTTGCCTAGCAACCAGAAACACAAGCAGTACATCTCGCTAGGTTACTTGAGGTTATGTTTTGTTTGTTATAAACGAAAAAGTAATTTTTTCACTTGTTTAGAATTTATTGAATTGTGTAGTGTGGTGAGAAATATCGTTCGTAACTCGGGCCGAAAGCGTTTTTCCAACCCACGATCTCGGGGCCGGTAAAATGCCCCCTTTCTGCCCTTGTGACGAAATATACTATTTCCTGGATTGAGGCAAGGCCAACTACACACCTACACTTGGTTGAGGCTGTTTCAAAATTTATGTTTGAACCAAAACACTGTCAAATTCTAATTGTTGCCAAAATCGACCAGCTGGATTTCGATATTGATGGAAAATACATCTCCAGACACTCCTCGTATTATAGTATAAGATTCGCTCTTGATGCTGCGAGAGTAATCACTTCATAGAATTAATTTACACGATTGTATCAGTAATTATAAACCTGAAAATGATTGAAATAGGTTAAATCTCAAATAAAAAAAGTAGTACCCAGAGCACTAAAGAAATAAAAAAAATTGTGTATGAAATATAAAAAGCGTATGAATAGAACAAAATTACTCATTTAAGTTATTGTACTGAATTTTCAAATTTTAGAAAAACAGATCAGTTTCATCCATCCAATCGATACAAGCAGTAGCCAGTAATCATCTCTACTGGTCCTAATTGACAAACCAGCAATCCACGTATCCCATCCTGTATAAGCCAACTACAGCAGGCTCCTGGCCGCCACAGTAATTGGGACGGACCAGCTCGCTCACTGCTGGTCCTGACTGACAACCCAGCAACATAAATTTTAATTATGGGCACCGTGTAGCTATTTAACATACAATGTTGCATTAGGAAATAAAAACATAAGTCTTTTAACATTAATTTGTGCAGTCCAAATTCGAGTAATTGGATTGAAATTGTAGTGTATAAGTGATAAAATCAGTAAAATAGTATAATATAGTTTATAAAATATGGTGTCACATATGCGTAATTTGTGTAAGTTGTAAATACAGTATTCTGTGCGATACAATACTGCAGTATACCGGGTGTCCCAGACCACCCGTACACCCCTTTTAAAATCTACACAATTTATTTTTCACAAAAAACTATTTGTCATTATTGGTAAACTGGTTGGGCTCTATCCATTGATGAAAATTTCAATAAATAGGGTGTACCAGAAGTAACCAATCCAGAACGGAAGTCATTATTTTTAATACGAACCCCAAATTTATATAGTATTTTTTTATGCTAGACATTATTTTAAGACTATTTTACAATTTAATGTGCACCCGTAATCCTAACGGTTTAGGAGATGAAGGCGGTGTAAGTTTGTTTTTTCCCATTAGAATAACATGGAGCAAATTTTCAAATCCATTAAAACTGAAACTTTCTTGTTTAACATAACTGCCCAAACATAAAAATATCGTAAAAACTATTTTAAATAATACTATATAAAATACTGATTATCACTTAATTAATTTTTGTTTTCTATACATTTTAAATAATTTCCGCCATTTTGAAAAAATCATGGAAAAACAAAAATTTATTACAAAAAAACTATGATGCTAAAATGTAAAAAAAAGAAACTAAGGCATTTATGCTAGGCCTTTTTAGTTTAACTCTAAATTTACAGAGATAATGGATGTGAAATTAAGCCCCATGTTATTCTTATGGGAAGAAATAAAACTTCCAACGCGATTAACTCCAAAACCGTTAGGATTACGGTTGCACATTAAATTGTAAATTAGTCTTAAAACTATGTCTAGAATCCAAAAATACCATACAAAGTAAAGGTTCGTGTATAAAATTAATGACTTCCTATCTGGATAGGTTACTTTTGGTACACATTGTACATTGAAATCATCATCAATGGATAGAGCGCAACCAGTTTACCTATAATCGCACTTTTGTTTGTGAAAAATAAATTGTGTGGATTTTAAAAGGGACGGGAGGTCTGGGACACCCGGTATGTCGTAGGTTGTCGGAGGGAACGCTTTATCAGTATTCCCGATGTTTCACTCCTCATTCCAAGTAGTATTTAAAATCTCATTAAGTCGTGCAATCCGTTATTACAACATCTGCTATTGTACAGGTCGAAACTACTGTACACACGAGTTACAGCTTTCCTTAGCTGTCTTTGTCTCTATTTGGTTCAATTATCTAGGTGCAATTACATTATGTAAATCGTTCCTTGAAACTATTGACTTTCCAATAATGCACAGTGGTGGTAATAGTCCAGTCAACTCGGAAGAAATTGTAAACTAAATTATTTTGATCGTTTCTTAAGTGAAATTACTTGAGAAAAAGCTGCGTTTGTTAAAAACTTTTATTTGTCGGCACCGTTTAGTCATTAATCGGAATTAGTAGTTTTCATCACTAGGAGCAAAAGTGGGTCTTTTTGGTGCGCAATCGTGTTTTAAAAACGAGGCGCAGCCGAGTTTTTAAAAACGATTAAGCATCAAAAAGACACTTTTGCTCCGAGTGATGAACAAAGTTTTTTATCATGACGCGAAATTAGACTTTTAGTCGTTAAAAATGTTAACTATAAAGTTGTATTTTCAAGGTTATATTTACAAAGTAAGTATTATGCAGTGTTTACATTTCTGTTATTTACAAACAATGCTCTTTATAACGTATGAATTTCAAAATTCTGTTCCTCAACATTAATGAATGAATATAAATATATTTATAAAACAGCTGACTTTTCAGTACTAGGACCTAAAAAATTCTCCAGCTGATTTTTCAGTCCTAGGACAAGAAAGAATAGGTTTTGGTACTATTGGGAGAACAAAAAACAGGCTGATTTCGTGCAGAATGATAAAATAGTATATTTCGTCACTGGTCCGGAAAGTGGTCGTTATCGGTGCAAGATCGAGTTTCAAGTACGAGGCGAAGCTGAGTACTTGAATTCGATCGAGCACCGATATACCACTTTTGGACGAGTTACGAACAGTACTTTTCATCATACCACCTTAAATAAATATACAGTTTGGATAAAAATTCATAAATTTTAATCTATATACCCCCTCTTACGTTGTTATTTGTTTATCTTGTATTTGAACTATTTACAACTAAACAATCAGCTGTTTGACATTTATATATTGGAGGCAACGAGGTTTAAGTTACTGTAAGCAGAATAGCAGCGCTAGTGGTGTCAAACATTGGAATTTTTTTTCCGTCCTAGTCCCGAAAACCACTGTTTCGAGGACTAGTCCCGAAAACTTTGTTTACTAACACGATTATCCAACCCACCGGGAATCAACTAGTTTCGATCACAGCTGACCGTTCCGAAAACAACGTTTATCGCAATGGTATGATGAAAACTATTTTTTAATACAAAATGTCGCTTTAGCAAAATAGAAACATATGTCCTTTGAACATTAATTTTCATCAAATTAGGTAACTCAATAACATCTGTTTTCGACCCTCACTTCTAACAACGGGATTCATGTGTTTAAGGTCTAGGACCGAAATTTTCGGCCTAGACCCCCAATAGAAACGATAGCCAACAAGAAATCTAGAATATCATAAGGTAGGTGACGACAACAACAACAACAATAAAAATCAAATCAAAAATAATACAAATTGTATTTCAAACAACAAGTTTATTTAAAAAAAATACATTATTAAAACTACACAAAGGTAATATATTTCGGCATTCTATATTGCCATCATCAGACCTTCTACGTAACTGTAGAGGGTCTGATGATGGCAACATAGAATGCCGAAATATATTACTTTTTTGTAGTTTTAATAATGTATTTTTTTAAATAAAAGTGTTGTTTGACTTACAATGTGTATGATTTTTAATTTGTGATTAACAACACGTGATCAAGAAATTAATAATAAAAATCAGTGACGTAGTTGGTATTTCAGCTGATGGCAACTAACTGTCAAATCGATATGACGCACTTGGGAACTTGGTGCTTTTCCCTTGGAATCAGCGGTAGTTGTCACCTACCATTAGAGTATTCTATTATAGCTTGCGTTAGCTGATGTGAAGTGGTTGCATAGCAACCAAAAACACTAGCAGTACATCTCTCCAAGTTAGTTAAAGTTAGTTTTATTTGTTAGGGACGGATAAAAATATTTTTTTCATTTGTTTAGAATGAATTGCATAGTGTAGTGTGATAAAAATATCAATCGTAACTCGTCCGATAACGTTTTACCTACTCTCTATCGTTTCAAGTTCTCTACTTCGTCTAGAACTTGAAACACGATATCGAGGACGGTAAACCCCCATTTTCGGCCCTTGTAACGAAATATACTATGTTTCTATCCAAATTGAGTAACTGCATTAAAATTGTAATGGTATAACATAGTTTATACAATGTGGTATCACGTGTGCATAAGTTGTGTAGGTAGTAAATGCAGTACTCTGTGCTCTACAATATTGCAGGATATGTTGTAGGTTGTCGGAGGGAACGAATAATCAGTATGAGCAAGATTAATGCAAAATACCCCCCGTCGCAGTCGCAGCAGACCTGCGTACTCAGCGAATTTCCAAATTAGTAATATTAATTTTGACCAGCTAAACTTGTAAACAAAATTTCATCACGTGCTCATAAATAGGGAAATAAATGTCTATTCTCCTTAAGATATAGGGAAAGAGTATGCAGGTATGCTGCCATGGGGGACACTAAAAGTAGGTTTTTAGCATAAAAAAAATTATTTCGACCATATAAAGCCATAAAGTAAGTTTCATCAATATCTGTCCATAAATAAAAGAGTTTGCCTATTCTCCATATGATTAACATGGGAAAAGAGTATGCAGGTTTGCTGCCATGATAAGTACAAAAACCAAGATTTTTTACCTTAAATGGATGAATCTCATTCAAATGAAGCTAAATACTAAGTTTCATCCAAAAATATTGGTTAATAAGTGAAATATTAACACATCCTTATTCTCCATAAGATTAACATTGGAGCCCCAAAAGACAATGTACTGTCTTTAGACTTTGTAATATCTCGGTAAATAATGGAGATAGAGCAAAGCTTCAAAGTACTAAATTGTGTGTTTTTTTGAGCTAAATCCAATGGTCAAAATAAAAATTTAAAATTATTTAAATTTACATATGAAAAATGCAAAAAACCCATTTTTGGGGTACAAAACCCCCCAAAACTACCCCTTCCGGTAGGTCGATATGTCTGGTTTTCGAACTCATCCGAATAAACGTAGGATTACACATCTCTACCAAATTTGGTGTCGATCGGACCATTTTTACGAGAGTTATCGTGTCTAGGGACACATACATATATATATATATATATATATATATATATATATATATATATATTAGATTTAATATTGATAGGGCTACTATTATTATACTAAAAATCATTATAAACCAAGTACCCTTTGTTTGAATAAAAATTCCTTTATTTATAACACCGACGAGCCATCCTTGGGAGCAGAAAATGACAACATTTCATTCAATGATCAATAGACTCATAAACGTACCAATGAAAAGAAAAAGTTTCATTAAAGAGAAAAACACCATTAAATATTTGGCTTACAAAAATGGTTATAACCCAAAAATGATAGATAATATGATAAATAAGAAACTCAAAAAGAAAAATCAATGCCAAAGAACCCCGGAGACAAGTAAAGAAGAAAATGAACAACATTATATGAGTCTACCGTACAACACTAAATTAAATAAGGCAATAAGGAAAGCTTTCAAACCGGAATTCAAAATAAGTTTTAAAACAAAGAACAATGCCCTAAAAATGATCAGTAGTAAAATAAATAAAGAAAAAACAAGTATAGTTAATAACTATGACCAATCGGGCATATACAAATTAAAATGTTCCGAATGCCAAAATTTTTATATAGGGCAAACAGGACGAACATTTAACTGTCGATATAAAGAGCATGTTCAAGCGTTCAAATCAAGAAACCAAACTAGCATGAAATCAAATGTCGCTGAACATATGCTGAAGACAAACCACTCATTTAAGACGATACAAGAAGACTTAGAAATTATAGAACTAGGGTCAAAAGGAAACAAACTAGATGTAAAAGAAGAGTTTTATATATATTCCTTCAGTAAGAAAGATAAAAATAATTTAATAAATACAATGCAAGTTAACAACCAAAATCTAATCTATGAAAAAATCATACAAATAGGAGAAAACCAAAGGCCAAAATAATAATATCAAAACAATTCATTTTAAACATATGTAAAAAATCAGCAGTCTATATTATGTTTATTTATTTTATTTTATTTTATTTTATTAAGAGGTTATCATGTATTAAGTTAATCCACCGTGATCATGGGCCTTAAGGTCCGAAACATGTCGGTGTTATAAATAAAGGAATTTTTATTCAAACAAAGGGTACTTGGTTTATAATGATTTTTAGTATAATAATAGTAGCCCTATCAATATTAAATCTAATAAATATGGCTAACAACCAAAAAGTTAACGAATACAAATACCTCACCCTTAAGGTCGAAAGATATCAAGAAGACATTAAATTTAATAAGTTATGCCTTTCGGAAAATGTAACACCACGTTATGTACAACTTCATACAAAAGCTAAGACACAAGCTGCAATGAAAACCATAGAAACAGCTAGAAAAATTTGGGTGAAAGAGGAAATAAAATTTTTATACAGCAAACTAAATATGGCTAAAGAAAAAATGGAAAAAGTCCTTGAAGAATTACGTTCGATATACCATAGTGAAAGTATCGAAGAAATATTAGAATACGTAAAAAATTGGGTTCACCCGATAATGAAAAGGAAGAAAGCAACTCATGATAAGAAAATAAATCAACTAATTGAATCAAAGAAGAAACAGTTAATGAAATCTTATAACATAACAGAAGTGAAGTTCAATGAAGGAGTGAAAAACCTTACCGACATCCAATTTAATGATCAAGAATTTAATTTACTTGGTAAGTCCATTAAATACAATTTGAATCTTGATAATAAACCTCAAATAGTAAGAAATGATCTATTCGATGTGGAAGTAGCAATAAGACAAACAGAAAAAGAAATTCAAGACCAACTAAGATTTAACTTCACCCATGAACTAAGAAAATGTGACATATCAAATGACAAGAATAAAAATAAAACATCTCAAAAAACGAAAGAAGACATAAAAATAGTAAACTCAATCTCAAAGAAACTAATTGAAAACAAAGCGATAATAGCTAAAGCTGACAAGAGTAACACCGCTGTTATAATAAGTAAAGCAGATTATGACAAAAAAGTAGAAGAATTTTTGAAGGATGATGCATTTGAAAAACTAAACTCTGATCCAACTCTAGAATTTATGAAAATTACTAACTCGACGATTAATAATTGTAAGAGTATCCCTAAAATTGTCAAGAATAAGCTCAAGACTATTAAACCTCAAGCACCAACTCTAAGAGGCCAACCAAAGATTCACAAAGAAGAGATCCCAATTAGACCTGTGGTTAATTACAGGAATGCTCCAACATACAAGGTATGTGGATACTTACAAAGAAAGATTAAAAGAAACATAAGTAATGAAGATCGAGTTAATGTCATCAATACCAATGATTTGATAAACAAAATTAAAGACGTAAAGATCCCTCAACATGCACTATTTTTATCATTTGACGTAAAGAACATGTATACTAATATTCCTATTCAAACAACATTAAATATCTTGAAAGAAGAATTAATCCATTGCAATACCTTACCGAAAAATGAAATCCAAGATATAATAAAGCTTACAAAAATTGCACTAGATCAAAATTATTTCAGATATGAATCATCCTATTACATTCAAAAAGAGGGATTAGCAATGGGTTCACCCCTATCAGGTCTGCTAGCAGATATCTATATGCATAAATTAGAATCAAAAGATATTTTAAACCAAAAGAATCCGTACTATAAAAACATAATCTACTGGTACCGGTACGTAGATGATATAATTTGCCTTTTTGATGGAACTAGAGAAGAATCGGAAAATCTATTACAGTACATTAATTCTATATCAAAAACTATAAAATTCACAGAGGAAATCCAAGAAACAAACATAAACTTTTTAGATCTTACAATATGCAAAGAGAATGAAAAACATGTTTTTGAAATTTTCAGAAAACCATCTACTAGTGATTGTATTATCCCTAAAGACTCGAGCCATCCTTGGGAGCAGAAAATGACAACATTTCATTCAATGATCAATAGACTCATAAACGTACCAATGAAAAGAAAAAGTTTCATTAAAGAGAAAAACACCATTAAATATTTGGCTTACAAAAATGGTTATAACCCAAAAATGATAGATAATATGATAAATAAGAAACTCAAAAAGAAAAATCAATGCCAAAGAACCCCGGAGACAAGTAAAGAAGAAAATGAACAACATTATATGAGTCTACCGTACAACACTAAATTAAATAAGGCAATAAGGAAAGCTTTCAAACCGGAATTCAAAATAAGTTTTAAAACAAAGAACAATGCCCTAAAAATGATCAGTAGTAAAATAAATAAAGAAAAAACAAGTATAGTTAATAACTATGACCAATCGGGCATATACAAATTAAAATGTTCCGAATGCCAAAATTTTTATATAGGGCAAACAGGACGAACATTTAACTGTCGATATAAAGAGCATGTTCAAGCGTTCAAATCAAGAAACCAAACTAGCATGAAATCAAATGTCGCTGAACATATGCTGAAGACAAACCACTCATTTAAGACGATACAAGAAGACTTAGAAATTATAGAACTAGGGTCAAAAGGAAACAAACTAGATGTAAAAGAAGAGTTTTATATATATTCCTTCAGTAAGAAAGATAAAAATAATTTAATAAATACAATGCAAGTTAACAACCAAAATCTAATCTATGAAAAAATCATACAAATAGGAGAAAACCAAAGGCCAAAATAATAATATCAAAACAATTCATTTTAAACATATGTAAAAAATCAGCAGTCTATATTTTGTTTATTTATTTTATTTTATTTTATTAAGAGGTTATCATGTATTAAGTTAATCCACCGTGATCATGGGCCTTAAGGTCCGAAACATGTCGGTGTTATAAATAAAGGAATTTTTATTCAAACAAAGGGTACTTGGTTTATAATGATTTTTAGTATAATAATAGTAGCCCTATCAATATTAAATCTAATAAATATGGCTAACAACCAAAAAGTTAACGAATACAAATACCTCACCCTTAAGGTCGAAAGATATCAAGAAGACATTAAATTTAATAAGTTATGCCTTTCGGAAAATGTAACACCACGTTATGTACAACTTCATACAAAAGCTAAGACACAAGCTGCAATGAAAACCATAGAAACAGCTAGAAAAATTTGGGTGAAAGAGGAAATAAAATTTTTATACAGCAAACTAAATATGGCTAAAGAAAAAATGGAAAAAGTCCTTGAAGAATTACGTTCGATATACCATAGTGAAAGTATCGAAGAAATATTAGAATACGTAAAAAATTGGGTTCACCCGATAATGAAAAGGAAGAAAGCAACTCATGATAAGAAAATAAATCAACTAATTGAATCAAAGAAGAAACAGTTAATGAAATCTTATAACATAACAGAAGTGAAGTTCAATGAAGGAGTGAAAAACCTTACCGACATCCAATTTAATGATCAAGAATTTAATTTACTTGGTAAGTCCATTAAATACAATTTGAATCTTGATAATAAACCTCAAATAGTAAGAAATGATCTATTCGATGTGGAAGTAGCAATAAGACAAACAGAAAAAGAAATTCAAGACCAACTAAGATTTAACTTCACCCATGAACTAAGAAAATGTGACATATCAAATGACAAGAATAAAAATAAAACATCTCAAAAAACGAAAGAAGACATAAAAATAGTAAACTCAATCTCAAAGAAACTAATTGAAAACAAAGCGATAATAGCTAAAGCTGACAAGAGTAACACCGCTGTTATAATAAGTAAAGCAGATTATGACAAAAAAGTAGAAGAATTTTTGAAGGATGATGCATTTGAAAAACTAAACTCTGATCCAACTCTAGAATTTATGAAAATTACTAACTCGACGATTAATAATTGTAAGAGTATCCCTAAAATTGTCAAGAATAAGCTCAAGACTATTAAACCTCAAGCACCAACTCTAAGAGGCCAACCAAAGATTCACAAAGAAGAGATCCCAATTAGACCTGTGGTTAATTACAGGAATGCTCCAACATACAAGGTATGTGGATACTTACAAAGAAAGATTAAAAGAAACATAAGTAATGAAGATCGAGTTAATGTCATCAATACCAATGATTTGATAAACAAAATTAAAGACGTAAAGATCCCTCAACATGCACTATTTTTATCATTTGACGTAAAGAACATGTATACTAATATTCCTATTCAAACAACATTAAATATCTTGAAAGAAGAATTAATCCATTGCAATACCTTACCGAAAAATGAAATCCAAGATATAATAAAGCTTACAAAAATTGCACTAGATCAAAATTATTTCAGATATGAATCATCCTATTACATTCAAAAAGAGGGATTAGCAATGGGTTCACCCCTATCAGGTCTGCTAGCAGATATCTATATGCATAAATTAGAATCAAAAGATATTTTAAACCAAAAGAATCCGTACTATAAAAACATAATCTACTGGTACCGGTACGTAGATGATATAATTTGCCTTTTTGATGGAACTAGAGAAGAATCGGAAAATCTATTACAGTACATTAATTCTATATCAAAAACTATAAAATTCACAGAGGAAATCCAAGAAACAAACATAAACTTTTTAGATCTTACAATATGCAAAGAGAATGAAAAACATGTTTTTGAAATTTTCAGAAAACCATCTACTAGTGATTGTATTATCCCTAAAGACTCGAGCCATCCTTGGGAGCAGAAAATGACAACATTTCATTCAATGATCAATAGACTCATAAACGTACCAATGAAAAGAAAAAGTTTCATTAAAGAGAAAAACACCATTAAATATTTGGCTTACAAAAATGGTTATAACCCAAAAATGATAGATAATATGATAAATAAGAAACTCAAAAAGAAAAATCAATGCCAAAGAACCCCGGAGACAAGTAAAGAAGAAAATGAACAACATTATATGAGTCTACCGTACAACACTAAATTAAATAAGGCAATAAGGAAAGCTTTCAAACCGGAATTCAAAATAAGTTTTAAAACAAAGAACAATGCCCTAAAAATGATCAGTAGTAAAATAAATAAAGAAAAAACAAGTATAGTTAATAACTATGACCAATCGGGCATATACAAATTAAAATGTTCCGAATGCCAAAATTTTTATATAGGGCAAACAGGACGAACATTTAACTGTCGATATAAAGAGCATGTTCAAGCGTTCAAATCAAGAAACCAAACTAGCATGAAATCAAATGTCGCTGAACATATGCTGAAGACAAACCACTCATTTAAGACGATACAAGAAGACTTAGAAATTATAGAACTAGGGTCAAAAGGAAACAAACTAGATGTAAAAGAAGAGTTTTATATATATTCCTTCAGTAAGAAAGATAAAAATAATTTAATAAATACAATGCAAGTTAACAACCAAAATCTAATCTATGAAAAAATCATACAAATAGGAGAAAACCAAAGGCCAAAATAATAATATCAAAACAATTCATTTTAAACATATGTAAAAAATCAGCAGTCTATATTTTGTTTATTTATTTTATTTTATTTTATTAAGAGGTTATCATGTATTAAGTTAATCCACCGTGATCATGGGCCTTAAGGTCCGAAACATGTCGGTGTTATAAATAAAGGAATTTTTATTCAAACAAAGGGTACTTGGTTTATAATGATTTTTAGTATATATATATATATATATATATATATATATATATATATATATATATATATATATATATATACATATATATATACATATATATATATATATATAAATTTTAATGACTATTATTTTTGGTCTCTGGGCACCTCAAAACGAAAAAGTAACATGGTCCCGGGCTTAGGTCTTTCCATGAGACCTACGGTAATAGCTTATTCCCTATGGGAAATTCGCTAAAATTAACGATATGAGTAAAATTAACGGAGAAAAACTGTGGTAAAGCTCTTTGAAACGGTGTTTTTCCTACTGTGGTTGATTTTAGCGAATTTCCCATAGGGAATAAGCTATTACCGTAGGTCTCATGGTAAGACTTAAGCCCGGGACCATGTTACTTTTTCGTTTTTAGGTGCCCAGAGACCAAAAATAATAGTCATTAAAAATTATATATATATATATATATATATATATATATATATGTGTGTGTATATATATATATATATATATATATATATATATATATATATATATATATATATGTCCCTAGACACGATAACTCTCGTAAAAATGGTCCGATCGAGACCATATTTGGTAGAGATGTGTAATTCTACGTTTATTCGGATGAGTTCGTAAACCAGACATATTGACCTACCGGAAGATGTAGTTTTGGGGGGTTTTGTACCCCAAAAATGTTTTTTTGCTTTTTTCATATGTAAATTTAAAAATTTTTAAATTTTTATTTTGACCATTAAATTTAGCTCAAAAAAACACACAATTTAGTATTTTGAAGCTTTGCTCTATCTTCTTTGGTTACCGAGATATTAAAAAGTCTAAAGGCAGTACATTGTATTTTGGGGCTCCAATGTTAATCTTATGGAGAATTGGGATGTGTTAATATATCACTTATTAACCAATATTTTTCGATGAAACTTGGAATTCAGCTTAATTTGGTTGAGATTCATCAATTTATGGTAAAAAATCTTGGTTTTTGTGCTTATAATGGCAGCAAACCTGCATACTCTTTTCCCATGTTAATCATATGGAGAATAGGCAAACTAGCAATGGAGAGATATTGATGAAACTTAGTACATGGCTTCATATGGTCGAAATATTTTTTTTTGTTATGATAATAACCTACTTTTAGTGTTCCCTATGGCAGCATACCTGCATACTCTCCCTATATTTATCATAATTAGAATAGACATTTTTTCCCTATTTATGAGCATGTGATTTTATTTGGTTTACAGTTTTATGTGGTAAAAATTAATATTACTAATTTGGAAATTCGCTGAGTACGCAGGTCTGCTGCGACGTGGGGTATTTTAAATTGTGATTGTAGTTTTATAAGCTTTTGTTGAATCCTATACTCTAATACGAGTATATTTGGATTTATGTATTTTTGCCCACAGAGCTCAAAAACGGCTCCAACGATTATTCTAAAACTTTGTAAATAACTTAGTACTGGAATAAAAATAATGTAAATACAGATCTCTATCCTAGGAAAAATCTTCTTTCTTTATCTATCTATATACTTATTTAATACGCTAAGGGTTTTTTTGTCTTGAGAACTCCTCCTACAATTTTCAACCGATTTTTAAGTTTTTGGTGTCGTTGGATAGGGCTTGGTGTGTAGTTGTTTCCGCCAAAAACTGATGGGAATTGGACTGAAAATAAAGGCGCTATCCACCATTGAAATCTCAAAATTCCCCATTTAAATAACATTAGGATTGAATAAAGCATTTTAAACATCTGTTAATAATCAGCTGTAAATACGTGTAGTTTTGATGATTAAAGATATTCACAATTTTGGATTGGTCGGATGTCATTGATTTAAATCTAAAAGTAACATTTTTGTATTGTATTAAAATAAATTGCTCGATTTCGAGCAACACGTATAATAGTACTTATTTATTACGCTAAGGGTTTTTTTGTCTTGAGAACTCCTCCTACAATTTTCAACCGATTTTTAAGTTTTTGGTGTCGTTGGATAGGGCTTGGTGTGTAGTTGTTTCCGCCAAAAACTGATGGGAATTGGACTGAAAATAAATTCGCTATCCACCATTGAAATCTCAAAATTCCCCATTTAAATAACATTAGGATTGAATAAAGCATTTTAAACATCTGTTAATAATCAGCTGTAAATACGTGTAGTTTTGATGATTAAAGATATTCACAATTTTGGATTGGTCGGATGTCATTGATTTAAATCTAAAAGTAACATTTGTATTGTATTAAAATAAATTGCTCGATTTCGAGCAACACGTATAATAGTACTTATTTAATACGCTAAGGGTTTTTTTGTCTTGAGAACTCCTCCTACAATTTTCAACCGATTTTCAAGTTTTTGGTGTCGTTGGATAGGGCTTGGTCTGTAGTTGTTTCCGCAAAACATTGATAAGAATCGGACTGAAAATAAAGGCGCTATCCAACATTGAAATCTCAAAATTTCCCATTTAAATAACATTGGGGACTGAATAAAGCATTTGAAACATCTGTTAATAATCAGCTGTAAATACGTGTAGTTATTGGCGATTAAAGATATTCACATTATTGGATTGGTCGGATGTCATTGATTTAGAGCTAAAGTAACATTTGTACCGTATTTAAATAAATTGCTCGATTTCGAGCAACACGTATACTAGTAATCTTTAATTGAAATTATAATCTTTATAATCTTATGTAGTTAAATTCAAAACAAGAAATAATGGAAACATCTGACTCAACTGTCAAAGTGCAGACTACGTGTTACAGTATACACATGTGGTTTTGCATGGCAGCCAGTTACTAAATTATAAATTGTAAACTATAAGATAATTTTTTTTATCGTAATTGATTTTGCTGATTATGAATGTTTAGATAAATAAAAGTTGTGTAAAAGTGTAAAACAACTATTTTTAGAATTTCATTTATTTAAAAACAATAGCATTGATAAGAATTGTGAAAACAGCTGTTAACTAAATAATTAGGATCGCAGTGTTACAGATTCAACATGTGTTTTTTACACCAAAGTGCAGCACCTGTAGGTCTAAAATGAAACAGTCTGAAAAGTGAGTGACTGAAGCGAACGAGCTCGTCTTGAACAAGAAATAAGTATTTTTACACTGGGCATTTGACCGCACTGTCTGTAACTGATATTACTATAAATATTATTATCATTGACACATTTTGAACGAAGCATCCTTTTTTATTTTAGGTAAGGGTTTATTAAGTCTTTTTGACTTACATGTTTCGGACATTCATACCATCGTCAGAGTGAAATATAACCTTCTTTGAGAATATAATATAAATATAACCTTTGAAGAATTTATATTTGACTTTGACGATTTCATAACTGTCCGAAACATTTAAGTAAAAAAAGTTTAATAAAACAACAAAACAAACAATAGACAAAATTTATTTAATTTTACATAAAAACTTACGAAATTAAACTATGTATTCAATGCAGTTGTCTGCTTGCAATATTGAGTGGGGCGACTGTTTTAAAACAATACTGTAATAACAAATATTTTATAGGTAATTCGAATGCGCTCGCTCGCTACGCTCACTCGACTTTTGGGTCAGCTCGTTTGCTACGCCCACTCGCCGTCAGGATTTAGCTCGTTCGCTGCGCTCACTCGCCGTCGATTTAGTTTGTTCGCTTCGCTCACCCACCTTTTGGGTCAGCTCATTCGCTGCACACACTCCTCGCCAGATTTAGGTTGTTCGCTGCGCTTACTCGCCACAAATCTGTAATACTCTAATAATTTTTGAGTACGCAGATTTGCTGCGACGGGGTATTGTATGTTTACTATTATAACGGTGCGTCGTCCAAGATTTGCACCTCCTCTCCGTAAACGTGGCATTTCATTCACGTACTAAAATAAACAAACCACTAAAATAAACAAAACAACAATTTCACATAAAACTACTGTATTCACAGACAGCTGATAGTAACAGTCTGCAGTTAAATTTGATCCTTATAACAGCTGTATAATCAACACACTGTTAACAAACCAAATAAAATATTTCTCCTATTAAAATAACATGGTAACTTTAAAGTTCCGTAGGGCAGAACCCTTATGCCCGATTTGGACCATTTCAGATTTATACCTTCCCATAGATGGTTACTATGACCGAGCAAAATTTCGTGAGGATCACTCCAGCCGTTCAGGAGGAGTACTTGTAAATAAAAAGCCAGAGTGTAGTATAGGAGCTTCGCTCGCTCTGCTCAATAAAAATATGTTTATTTGATTATAAGACATAATATTATTGAAAAAGTCAACTATGTACGATTTTTAGGCTTCTTAGTAGATGAAAATTTAAAATTTGATCAACATATTTAAGAAGTTTGCAGAAAGTTACCAACGAGTATTCTTATTTTACGTAGACTATCTCAAATTTGTAAAATAAACGTCTTACTAAATGTATACCATTCGCTTAATGTTCCTCATATCAAATATGGCATATCTATTTGGGGAATGACAAATTCTAAAGTAATATAAATTTTTAAACTTCGAAAAGCTGCTCTTAGAGTTATATTCTAATTTAATTCCAGGGATTCTTGCCGACCTATCTTCGTACAAAATAAACTATTAACCTTTTGGTCTATTTACATTTTAGAAACATTAAATTTTGTAAAAAGTAACATATTACTTTTTTAAATAAAAGAGACATCCCTTATGAATGTAACTTGCTCAGGAAGGAAATCATACCTACAGAATTCCACAGAACTTCATTTTATAAGAAACATATAATTTACAATGCAAGAAAAATACTCAACAAATTACCACAACAATAAACAATTTTATTTTTCAACGATTTCTACGTCTTTAAATCCAAATTCAAGTCATACTTTATCGATAAATAGTTTTATACAATTGAAGAATATTTTGAAGAAGAGTAAATACCAGTTATCAATTTGAACGATTGAATTTAGGTATGAATGTTAAACATTTGAATAGATAAACAAAAATATAAAGAACAATCAAAAAGCCTGAAAATAATGCAGAAAAATCAAGAAAAGACAAATCGTCTTATGTAATAAAAGAGTGCATTTAAGGGTCTAGAGAGAGAACTACTGAACGGATCGAGGCCGTTTTGGTGTCAATGGATTTCTTATGACCCCTAGATGATAGGAAAAATATGGTATCCCTCGGAAAATGTCTTATAAAGCCGCAAAATGAAAATTAGACCTTATTTAGACCAATCTAAGACGTGATTTTGTCGATTTGTTTACTGCTCCAGGTGATCCATATCTTACATTGAAATTTTACACCACTGGCTGCTTTACAAAGTGTTTTTGTAAACAAAACAGACAACTTTTCAATTCTATGATAATTGATAGATACAAATTAAATCAAGGGCACGTAATGTTGAAATGGTTTTTAAAGCAGTAAAATAAACATTTAACAGCTGATGTTTGAATAAAATTTTGAATAAATTTGAATAAAATGAAGAGAGTTTATTTAATAGATACAATTTAAATCAAGGACACGTAATGTTGAAATGGTTTTTAAAGCAGTAAAATAAACATTTAACAGCTGATGTTTGAATAAAATTTTGAATAAATTTGAATAAAATAAAGATAGTTTATTTAATATAGATGATTGAATTTATGTATTTAAACTTACGAGTTATTTATTAATATTTGTTTACACATATGTTTTTATAACTATCAACTAATGAGCTTTGTTTTGAAATATATAAACATAATCTTTTGATTGTAAAATTCTTCCCACCGTATTTTAAACCATTAATGTTTGTTATAACTAAGTCATATATAACGTCCTTATATTCTTATTTTTCATCCTTTTAAGGTTTTGTAAATTTATGCTTCTGGTTCTACATGGTTATTGTTCCCAAGTTGGTTTATTGTTCCCACTGATATAAACAATGGAATACAAATGTGAAAATGCGGAACTATGAACTGGAAGAAATAAGTCTTGAAATATACAAGAAGAAATACCTGTACATCTGTTCTTCCTGTTTTTTAGGAGTTGTTTTTGCAACAGCTGTCTAATGATTCAATCAATTCACCTTCCTCCAAAAGATTAATATTGAAACTTTGAAAGCCTGTGGGTCGTAGCCGCGGAGTGCAATGTGAATTACATAGAATGGGATTCTGCTCATTTTCCACTGCAATCCACTGCCTGGATTTTTCCTACGATGCACATGAGCTGAGGGAAAAAGGAGGAAAAGAAACATGCTTGCCTATTATAGAAGACTAGGAAATCGCCCACTGGTTGAAATTCGACCAAATATTTAGTTGATCTTGAGCTAATAAGTTTAAAAAAATTATAGATAAAACAAACTGTTCTCCCTGATTTGTTATAATTTGTTACTACAACTGCTGTTTCATGATCAGATTATCCTTCTCCCATAAGATTAACATTGAAACTTTCAAAGCCTGTAGCGCGTAGCCTCGGGGGCCAATGTGAATCAAAATACCATTTTGCTAATCTATAAGACACTACCTTTCAAACGGTATGCGTGGGTTTCTTTTACGTTGCTCACAAGCTGAGAAAAAAGGATAAAAAGAAATATGCTTGCCTATTAATATATAAATAATAACTATTCACATTGCTAAAGAAGTGGAAAAATTTTAGTTTTATTTCCATGTTGTCTGTGTATTAATAAATTCTGTGACCATTTTTAAACGTGAACATCAAATTCATGAATAATCATCATGGAAAAATGCCCGTCATTTTTGACGGGCTGTTTGCTAGTATAACAATAAATTTATTTTTAATAAATCTTAGTTAAGAAAATTTTAATGCTGATGCAGTTTATTGTTAAAGCAATAAAACATTTTTGTGTCCTTGTTGCTCGACCTCCAGTAATTTATTTTGATACAATACAAAAGTTACATTTAGTTCTAAATCAAAGAAATCTGACCAATCAAATATTGTGAATATCAGTCATCACAAAAAACTACAGCTGTAGGTTAACAGATGTTTGAAATGCTCATACCAATCTCAATGTTATTCTAATGGAAACATTTCAAATTTAGTTTGTGGATTGCGCTCTTATTATCGATTCTTGTTCGATTATCATAAACTTTTTGGCGGAAACAACTACAGATCGAGCCATATCCAATAACACAAAAAACTTGAAAATCGTTTGAGAATTGTAGGAGGAGTTCTCAACACAAAAACCCTTAGCGTATTAAATATGTACTATAGTCGGAAGCAATAGAACAGGCGTGTCAAGGTCAAGTCTTTTAATAAGCCAGCTGATTTTTGCTCATTTAACTACATGTTAATTACCTTGACCTTCACCCGCCTGTTCTATTGCCCCCGTCTATAGTGATCGCCTAATGGCCGAAATTCTACCAAAATTTCAGTTGATCTAATTACTTCAAAAATACCCACGTCGCAGCAGACCTGTGTACTCAGCGAATTTCCAAACAATCTTGAGATATTGTATTTTCCCCATAAACACCATAGGAATGGGAATGTAGGTTTGCTGCCATGGGATGTTGTCAGAAAATGTTAGTTTTGTTAGGAAGTGTAATAGTTTCGTGAGCAAATATCATTTAAACCCTACCTAGTGAATGTACATACCAAATATTATCAAGTTATGGTGGTCTTTTCATTTTCCCCATAAACCCCATAAGGGTGAGTACGTAGGTTTGCCGCCATATGGGTGCTGTAAGCAAATATCAGTTAAACCCTACCAAGTGAATGTACATACCAAATTTTATCAAGTTATTCCAATAAATAAACGAGATACAGGGTTTTGTCGATTTCCCATAAGATTAACATGGAAACCCTTCTTTTTTTTTTGCTTTTCTCCGTAACCTGTTAAGCCAAGTTAAAAATTCAAAATACTAAATTGTTTGTTGTTTTAAGCTCTTTTAAATGGTTTTAGTTAAAATTGTTGAATTTTGAAAATTATGCTAAAAAAATGCCAAAAACCCATTTTTGACCCCTTTGAAACCCCATAAAACCCCGTTCCCATAACCCGATCATTCTGGTTCGCGAACTCATGAAAATAGACCTGGTCTTATACCTTCATACCAAATTTGATCAAAATCGGAGGTCACCTTCAAAAGTTATCAGTACCATAATCTGAGAAAAAACCAACTGGTGGTTTGTGAGGAATGAGGACGTATTGCTTGGTTTTAAGTGAGGAATGAGGACGTATTGCTTGGTTTTAAGTGTTGGATCTACACACACACACACACACACACACACACACACACACACACACACACACACACACACACACACACACACACACACACACACACACACACACACACACACACACACACACACACACACACACACACACACACACACACACACACACACACACACACACACACACACACACACACACACACACACACACACACACACACACACACACACACACACACACACACACACACACACACACACACACACACACACACACACACACACACACACACACACACACACACACACACACACACACACACACACACACACACACACACACACACACACACACACACACACACACACACACACACACACACACACACACACACACACACACACACACACACACACACACACACACACACACACACACACACACACACACACACACACACACACACACACACACACACACACACACACACACACACACACACACACACACACACACACACACACACACACACACACACACACACACACACACACACACACACACACACACACACACACACACACACACACACACACACACACACACACACACACACACACACACACACACACACACACACACACACACACACACACACACACACACACACACACACACACACACACACACACACACACACACACACACACACACACACACACACACACACACACACACACACACACACACACACACACACACACACACACACACACACACACACACACACACACACACACACACACACACACACACACACACACACACACACACACACACACACACACACACACACACACACACACACACACACACACACACACACACACACACACACACACACACACACACACACACACACACACACACACACACACACACACACACACACACACACACACACACACACACACACACACACACACACACACACACACACACACACACACACACACACACACACACACACACACACACACACACACACACACACACACACACACACACACACACACACACACACACACACACACACACACACACACACACACACACACACACACACACACACACACACACACACACACACACACACACACACACACACACACACACACACACACACACACACACACACACACACACACACACACACACACACACACACACACACACACACAAACACACACATAAATACATATATATGAAAATGAACGAACGGTGTTTTTGGCTTCTGGGTACCTCAAAATGAAAAAGTAACATGGTTCCGGGCTTAGCTCTTACCATGGCTACTACCGTAATAGTGTATTCCCTATAGGGAAATTCGCTAAAAGAGGAAACTTTTGATGAGTCCAAATTTTCAACCCGTAGCCCAAAATTGGGGTTTAGAGGGGTAACTCGACATTTTTAAATAATAATTCTTAAGTATTTTTAATTGTACTGGATGTTTCGAAGTTATAGGCCATGAAAGTTTGCCTAGTGTTATTATTATGGGATTAAAAATGAACTGTAATGAGGTTTAAAGAAAAACTAGTCTACTTGTTGCTCGACATCGAGAAATTTATTTTGATTAAATACAAAAGTTACATTTAGTTCTAAATCAACGACATCTGACCAATCCAATACTGTGAATATCAGTGATCACCAAAAACTACAGCTATTTTTTTGTGGAAACAACAACAGACCAAGCCCTATCCAATGACACAAAAAAACTTGAAATTCGGTTGACAACTGTAGGAGGAGTTCTCTAGACATAAAAACCAATAGCGTTTTAAATAAGTATAGATATATTGCAAAGAATAAAAAGGTTTTTAAACTATGTATACAATTTATATTTGAGTTAAAAAAGGGGGTACTCTTTGAAAGTTCGTCTAACACCCCAAAATCCCAATTTTAGAGAGATGGGATTGAAAATTTTGACATATCAATAGTTTGCTCTTTTGGTTACTAAGACATTTCCAGAAGATGATATAGTTATTTGTAGCTGTTAAAAAAATAGCAGGGTGCGAACTTTTGGAAAAAATGGTAAAGAGTACCGAGTTTACCGAGTTTTTACCGTTGGTTTCAATTCACTTTTATTCAATTATCATTGTAAACAGGTTAGGAAGTTTATGCCAAATACCAACTAGACCTTATCCCAGGAAATATATGTTTCAAACCAATGTTCAGAAGTGCCATTCTTTCATTTTTGTTTACCTTTTAATGTTATTTTGCTACCAAAATAGCAAAAAAACCATAAGTTCAATGTTTAAAATTACAATGTTTAAACTTTTTTTGACTAAAGAAGATTTTTCCTAGAGTTGAGTCTGTTTCTTAACTTATTTTTCTGGAAAAATACTCTTTATAATTAAATGAAATACTCGTACAGTGCTACAGATGCTCGTCGTCTTATAGTATATGACTATTTGAAAATATTAACTTTAGGCTTAAAGTGATTCATTTAGTTACAACCAATACTCTTAATGGGGGGTGATGTTGTTTGCGTCCGCGGCATTCCATTAAAGCTGCACGTACTCCCCGAGTGGTGCTAAACGAACAACAACTTTGGCATCTGAACTATCACGCACGTGATCTCTCAGCTATGCCAGCTAAGACAAAATGCAAATGGCCCTTTCCATTTCTAATTTAAAAATTTAGGGTGTTTTAAAGAGATCTAATTTTTTTAGAGTTTATATTTTTACATATACTGACTCAGGTGCTCTGCACAGCAGAATTTATTTCCTTATTCTTAAAACCTGGTGACTGGCTAAATTAGCCATACGATATATATATAATACATACTCTTAATAAAGCAATATCTAAACAAAAAATATTTTTTACTTTCACTTATTTTTCTACTTTACTACTATTGTACTACCTCATTCTATTACTAATGTTATAATAATTATCGATACCTACTATTTACTACTATTATTATACCTATAGTTAACAATATTTACAAATATTTTATAATTTATTTCGAGTTTAAATTTTTTACAATATTTTATTCGTTTTCCGCATTCATTTAAACAACGTTTTTCTCAAGTAATAAGTAAATTATTATCTGTTGTGCGAGTGAAGTTATTACATGAAACATATAGAGGAAGTCTGAGTATTTTTCAAGAAAATAAGTTGCCTTGGTATACCAACTACGCCAAGTTCTGAGATTTGTTTATGGTTCGATGGGCCTCCTCATGGGGATGGTTTATTCCCAAAGTTTTTATCCATTTGATGTTATCAGAGTTAGCTTTAGAGCTACTTGATCTTTCGAGAATAATTTTACTCTGGGGTGAAAATATTTTGAAGGAAATATGTACGTAAAAATTTCACGAGTTGTAGTCAAAAGCGTAATAGTTCTTTAAGCGCATTAAATAAAATATTTATTGAATATTTGGAATATTTGAACTATTAATTATTTGACTATTTGAATATTTGAATCATGTTTATTATTGAATTAATGAATATTTTGACTGTGTCTACCGGTCAACAACATGAGAAATAATTGTCTCTTATGGTATATTTAACCTAAAAATACGTAGGTTAACGTCTTAACTATAGTAAGATGCACGAAAATAGTCCGATGGAAATTTTAACAGCTGTGTCCCCCCTCACCCCCTTTCACCCTGCAATGTTGCCATTTGTATTTATGTTTACCATGTGTTATACAGTATCAAAATGAGTTTCAGCATAAATTTGGCAACAATGTATTGACTCTCATCGGACTATTTTCGTGAATCCTACTATAACAAAATACTACTTGGTTTGAAAATGTATAGTTTTAGTTATACTCTCGAGATTCGAAAAAGTCGGTCCGAAGATGTTGACATGGATCACCGAAATATATTACTTATGTTTAAATATTAATGAATAAAGTGTTGTAATACGTAAACTGTGTTTTAATTAGTAATTTTAGTTGTACAACACAAGGAAATTAACTTACTTAATTTACTTAACTGAACTATTTTTTTAATAACTTCGTTATTTTAATTTTATAAAATAAATAAATCTCAACTTAGATACTATTTTACTTAAACTCCTTATGTATAAAACAATGTAGGCCTATAGTTATTTAAAATGATTAGATCTCATCTAATAAGATATTTTTTACTTTAAAGGTGAGAATGTATGGGTAGTTTTTTTCTACTTGATCATCCACAAGAATATTGGGGTGGGGTAGAAATCAAAACTGTAAACAAGAAATGTAAACTTGTGACAAACATGTTTGAGTATCAGATTTCCTTAAATTACGTTTTTAATAACTTATAATGTATTTCAGTGACTCCCAGTCAGACATTATATTTTTAAGCCAAACCTATGCTTTGATGAAAAGTAACAGTTCTTAAGTAAACTGATTAAAATGCAATTATTACAAATAGTCAAACGACACTGATACACACTATTTTGTGATATAAAATTACCATCCTGGTGTGCAAACATGAAACATATCAAATATATAAATACCCCCGTCGTAGCAGACCTGCGTAAACAGTGAATTTCCAACGGAATTTGAGATTTTGTATTTTCCACATAAACACCATAGGAATGTTTATGTAGGTTTGCTGCCATAGGATGTTATTAGAAAATGTTAGTTGTTAGGAAATTAAATGGTTAGGTAAGGTTAATATCAAATTGTATCAATATTCGGCAATTTTTAATTTTCCCCATAAACCCCATAGGGGTAGGTATGCAGGTATGCTGCCATGGGGAACACTGAAATAAGGTTTTTGTAGCATAAACATTTTTACTCTGACCATATGAAGCCATATTCTAAGTTTCATCACTATCCGTCTATAAAAAAAAGAGTTTGCCTATTCTCCTTATGATTAACATGGGAAAAGAATATGCAGGTTTGCTACCATGATAATTACAAATACCCCCGTCGCAGCAGACCTGCGTACTCAGCGAATTTCCAAACGATCTTGAGATATTGCATTTTCCCCATTAACACCATAGGAATGGGTATGTCGGTTGGCTGCCTTGGGATGTTGTTAGAAAATGTTAGTTTTGTTAGGAAAATGTAATAGTTACGAGGTAAATGTCAAACTGTATCAATTTTCGGCACTTTTTAATTTTCCCCATAAACCCCATGGGGGTGAGTAAGTAGGTTTGCCGCCATATGGATGTTGTAAGCAAATATCAGTTAAATCCTACCTAGTGAATGAACATACCAAATATTATCAAGTTATGGTGTTCTTTTCATTTTTCCCATAGACCCCATGGGGGTGAGTACGTAGGTTTGCCACCATGTGGGTGTTGTAAGCAAATATCAGTTGAACCTTACCAAGTGAATGTACATACCAAATTTTATCAAGTTATTCCAATAAATAAGCGAGATACACATTTTGTTGATTTCCCATAAGATTAACATGGAAAACCTATTTTTGGCTTTTCTCCGTAACCTGTTAAGCCAAGTTAAAAATTCAAAATATTAAATTGTTTGTATTTTTAAGCTCTTTTAAATGGTTTTAGTTAAAATTGTTGAATTTTGAAAATTATTCTCCAAAAATGCAAAAAACCTATTTTTGACCCCTTTGAAACCCCATAAAACTTCGTTCCCATAACCCGATCATAATGGTTTGCGAACTCATGAAAATAGACCTAGCCTTACACCTTCATACCAAATTTCTTCAAAATCGGAGGTCCCTGTCAAAAGTTATCAGTACCACGGACACATAGATATATATATATATATATATATATATATATATATATATATATATATATATATATATACATATATATGAAAATGAAGGAGTGGTGTTTTTGGCTTCTGGGGACCTCAAAATGAAAAAGTAACATGGTCCCGGGCTTAGGTGTTACCATGGCTACTACCGTAATAGCGTATTCCCTATTCCCTATAGGGAAATTCGCTAAAACGAAGATTATTTACCACTAGCTGAGTACCCGTTCTTCGCACGGGGTGTGTTTGCAGATTATTAACAGAAATATAAAAATCCTTTTACAAATTCAATATGTCACCTTCATTTGGTTTATTTTAACATATCTAGATATCATAACATATTTTATGCTTAATAGCTTCTTGGTAAATTTGTCAAAATCTTGTTATATTCATTTCCCTTTTGGGTTAGAACTTAGAAGTTATGTCTTTGTCTTTAATGTTTTTTTGCAGTTTTGCTAAACAATAATATTCGTGATTAACTTTATAGTTCTAAAGTACACCTTACCACTACTCATAGACGATTAAAGAAAACTCAGACTTGTCAAGAATATTAAAACTTTGTGACAATAGCTGTACTAAATCCAATGTACCCCTGTACCCCACCTCTATTTTTCTTGTTCTACCCTTAAGAGTCATCTTCACCCCTATGCCAGTAGCCCATTGTTGCGCAGTCGGCAATGTTAATCATACGGCTTTTAATGCAAAACATGGTATTTGATTCCCCTGTTTCGGACGCCGTTTTTAGACAGATTTTTTTAAAACTTGGTAAGTGTTTAGTTGAATAGTTATATAAGGTCCCTCATACCTCGAAATTTTGAAAAATTAACAAATATTACTTTCTGTGACGTCGCAAAGTAACTCGATTTTCCTTAGTAATATTTCAAAATTTAGTAAAATTTTCGAAATTTCGAGGTATGAGGGACATAATATAACTATGCAACTAAACACTTACCAAGTTTAAAGAAAATCGGTTGAAAAACGGCGTCCAAAACAGGGGAATCAAATACCATGTTTTTCATTAAAAGCCGTATAGTTAACATTGCCGACTGCCCAACAATGGGCTACTGGCCCAGGGGTGAAGATGACTCTTAAAAGACATGTACAACTTTTAATCCAAATTAAAAACTAATTAAAATTACAATAAACAACCCTAGTAAAACAACGCATCGCCCGTCAGTAATGTAGGCACTGCACCAGTGTAGATATGTTTATTTTTAAGTAGATATTAGGTCTACTTAATTATTTTTTTTACTTTAGATTTACTTTCTTACCTAAAAACATTCCCATTTATTGCCAATTTATACAGAACCAAATAAATAGAGACACCCCATGTTAAAATATCGATAAACATATTAAAATAAAGCGCTGATCTGGGATTAATTCTTATTGCCAAGGGAATCGCTCTTTCTACCTTCTAAATGTCAAAATGAGCAGATTTGTTTGCAAAAAATAAAAACTACAACAAACATCTGAAAAATTATTCTAGCCAAGAAATCTAGAATGAGAAGGAGGTAGGTGACATCAACAAAAACAATAACAAAATCAATGGCGTCAAAGGTGCAGCACTTAAAATATTCAAAGCAAACCACCCATGTGTCAAGATAAACAACAAGACATCAACGGTGCAGGAGATACTTTAAAATGCTTCAATCAGCTGTTGGTGTCACCTACCTTGGTTTGTTCTAGATACATTGGTTCTAGCCATCTAATTCCATTTCACCAATCAGCATGATCCTTGAATGAAAATAATTAATTATCAGTGTTTCGTCAGCAGCATCCTCACACATTCTAGTACTGCCCCGTCTATACTCGCATTATTCGGAATATCGAGAAATTTATTATCCTTGTTAGTTTTAACTACATATTTTGTTTTATGAAATACACCTCTTTTTGTCAGAACGTGTCATGAAAGCTAAATTGGGAACTAAAATTAGTTTACAATGATAATAAGAAATATTTTCAGATTGAAGGAACAAAACTCGTTCTGTAATACTTAGCATAAATTATTTTAATATTCAAATTAAGAATCAAGAACTTAGTTGATTTTACTCGCTGTATTTTGGCTAGTGAAAGGTAAAAGGGTTAGACATAAATGAGTCTGTATTTAAAATTTTAAGTGTTGCAATCTGTGGTGAAAATGACAAACTTTCTAATCCAGCTGTTTAAAAAGAAAAGATAAGATGATAGAATTAAATGTTCCCATAAGATTAACATTGAATATTTCTTTTACCATGAGGCAGAGCCTTTTTGACGAAAGTTGGTTTAGAGCAGCTAAATTGTTTCTAATTGCACCATTTAACACTGATAAAAATTTTCATATCATTTACTAAAGCCCTTGTCGTGTGAAAAGAGATCAAAGATTGGTATTTTAGCACAACTTGGCTACTTTGACGTACAATGGGGCAAAGCCCTGGGGTCGCTGAGGCAATTTAAGTTGTAATGAACCTTCACACCACACTTGTCTATAACAGGAAAAAAATTTAGACCATCACGTAAAATCGTTTTCCCGTGAAAAGAGGACAAAATAGGGCCCATGAGCGTTACAGACACAGTGAATGACAGACAGAGAGAGAGAAAGACAGAGGGAAGGAAATTTAGATGACGTCGATTTTGGATTCTGTGATACATAAAAAGAAAAAATAACCAAAAATTTCAAGATTCTAAGCAATGTACAGACAAAACTCTAATCCTATCCTATACTATAATACGAGGAATGTCTGAAGGGATGTGTGTTCCACGATCTCGAAATCTAGCTGTTAGATTTTGCTTAAACTTTGCATTAAAGAGTGTTTCGGCCCAAAAATAAGTTTAGAAACAGCCTCAATCCCAGGAAAAATCAAATTTGATCTAAATTTAAGTTTAAAAATTGTAATTTTTAACATTGGTCTTATGGGTTGCTATTTTGGTAACGAAATAACAACTAAATGTAAACAAAAATAAAGAAACATTAATGTTAAGCAGACCTTTTGAAACAGCTGTTAACTGTAAAGATATATAGTTGGTTGTTGGTGAAAATATTAAAATTGAATCAAAACCAACGAGCAAGGCTCGGTTAACCTGGTACTTTTATTAATATAGATAAATGGACGGTTCCCAACCAAATGAAACTAAATACTAAGTTTCATAAAAACATATTCGTGGAATATTAATACATCCTTAATCTCCATAAGATTTTTAGTTATCTTTTACCAAAAACCATTTGTGGGTTTCAGTTCTCTATACCTGAGTGATGGACTTCACTCCATTTATTATTTTCACTTTTAGAGTTTCTAAATTAATCTGGGACTGAGAAAGAATAAACTAAATCTTTAACAAATTAGAGAACATAAAGAGATCATGAGAGGTACAGCATGGTGAACGAGGTTAAAATTGGGCCACCATGATTTGCTTTTTGAAGTGCATTATACGTAAACTGCATTGTTGCCAATTAGCAGAGTTTAGGTGTTAACAAATTAATAAAAAATAAAAAAAACTAGATTAATTGGATGAACGGATCGAAGAGGAGTGAATCCTCATACATGACTGTTACAACCTCACTAGAGTGACAAATCCCGATTCTGTTGACCGACGATTACGTTCGCAAGAAGCCTCAGATCGACTTCAAACTTTCACAGTAGATTTTAGCCGTAATTTTAAAGGTCAAGTTCGTTTTTGAAGTTATTCTGTTCAGTAATAAATTAATAAGATGTAATTTAATTTCCCATAAGAAATGCATTGTGGGCTGTAAATAACGGTGTTTAGGTTACGTTGACCGGTGCTATTAGTGTTTGTTTTCTGACATAGAGGAAGCATGTGTTATGGAAACTATATTCCGCCTGATGTGACACTACTAAATAATTTGTTATTTATGAAATATTTTGAAATATGTTATGAATAATAGAAATATACATTTTGTAACAACAAACCATAAACGAAAAATCTTTACTAAAATAATATTTGTAACAATTTAAACTGGCAGATGATCGAAAAAAACCCATTAAATCAGCGAGTGAGCGTCAGATGTCAGATGTGATGTAGATGGCGGTGACCCAAACTTTACTAAATAGAGAGGTTAGGTTAGGTTGTCAATGTTCCTGTTCCTACTATTCACAAAACAAATAAAAGTTATTCAATAAATTATGACATGACAACCTTTTGTACAGTAAGTAAATTGTTTTTCTTTTAATTTTTCCTATGGCTTCATAGAAGGTCAAGTGTTGAGTCCAATGCAAATTTTAACCCATGGTAGGCTAGATTTTTAAAACCAAGATTATTTTTACTAATATACAGTATGGTAATAGCATTAGCAAAGTTATTTTCAAGTCTTCAAAGAAGAACCAGAATTTTATTGGTCTTAGAATGTTGCAAAACAAATAGACAAGTCAGTTTGTTGTACATTACCTACCACGGGGTATGTTTATGAAATTACATTTGATATAGGCCTACTTATTGTCAGATTAATGTCCAATCACAATTGCTAAGAGCCCATCTTATCCTAACTACCATATAGGCCTAGGCCTACAGTAGTATTAAACTTACCCCAATAGGACAAGCCATGTAGGCTTATAATAGACAGCTACGCCTACATTTCAGTCATTCAATCTTAGTAAATTTGTGCTTTATAGTACATCATACTTGGACCGGTACCTCAAACTCAGAACTCGTGCTTTACACCAACACGTTTTTTGTAGGCTACAAGTAGTTAAAATAGTGTTACGCCTAACGTACCGGTATAATTGAAAAATAACTAACTTAAACCACCCTATACAGGAACTTGATTTTGGTCTATAGTATTTATAGATTTAGACCAAACTAGACCGCCTCTTAACTGGCCACTTTGGAACCGGATATCCTAACGAATTAGCTGTTCAACAGAAGTAGGCTACATTTGAACTGCGAAATTACTTACTGTCCAATGCAATAAAGCTGTCAAAAAAAACATAAAATACAGTTTAGAAGTACCGTTAGCTTAAATTATTCTTTATCTTTTCACAAACTGACTTTAACATTTTTCATTTTGTATTTTTATATAAATTACAACTAGCTGTTGCCCGTTACGGCTTCGCCCATGATTGAGTTTATTTTTTAGCTAGTAAAATCTCTTTAAAGAGCAACTGAATCTTTTCAAATTTTATTGAAACATTGATGTAGTGTGGGCGGAGCCCTGAAGGAATTATGCAAAACCTTAGCTTAGGCCCATGTTATACGGGCAGCTAAAACGCGACGTATAAAACGCTGACGCTGGACATAAAAAACGTAGCAGTTATACGAGCATCAATAACGTCGCGTCGCCGACGCACACGCTCGGTGGGTGGAGCTGTTACACGAGCGGGAAAAACGCCGCGGCAATTGCCGAGTGAGCCCGAAGGTCGCCGAACGTCATATTCGCGCTGGGTCAGTGTCTGGTGGGGGGGAGGAAGCAGATCTGCCACGGCAAAGCTGCCCGTATAACACCGACTCGCGTCATTGCTGCCGCGTCTTTGCTGCCTGTTTACCGGTCCGGACGCGTAAAACACGTCGACGCTGAGTTTACCGGGCAAGACGCGGCAGCTAAAACGCTCGTATAGTTGCACACCACGCAAGTCCATTATCCCGCTAGGCTTGACGTCGACGCGACGTAAAAGCTGCCGCGCTTTTGCTGCCCGTATAACATGGGCCTTAATGAGCACCTTTGAGTAAAGGGGAAAGTTCATGTCACATCTCAACCCTGTATATGCTCTAGAGTAATTTTTAAGTTCAGTGAGAGCCTGAAAGAACTTCAAAAACTATATTTACAAAGTTTTTTATAAGGGAGTACCTATTAGCAAAAAGAGTGGAGGTACTATACAGGCAGAGGTGAAGACTGAAGAACATGAATATAGCGAATATGATGATTAAACGTACTGTTGATCCCAATCCTTTTAGTTTTAAGTGAACATTTTTAAATAAAAAAAATTTAAAAAAAGAAAAAAAACAATCAAAGATTAGATGAATACTACATAACACAACATTCGTGTTATTTAATTTTCATCAGGAGACCACCCACGAAAGGGGCTCCTCCTTCGTGGGAGGTCTCCGTGAACAACGGACCAATTGGCGTTGTGCCTTGCCACAGTACGCATGGGTATTAGAACTCATACGCGTAATTAATACCTTTAATACCTTTATTGAAATGGCGACCTCAATAGGTAGTTTAAAGCCAAGTATGAATGAGAGATGAGTGTAGGATGATTGGGGTATTATTGGGCCCTGAGAAGGGCCGTTTTTGGTGGGCGGAATTAACCGCCCTGGATGAGTCGACTTCATAGCAGAGTGGACACGAAGAACGGCGCCTGTATCGTCTGATCAATCAGATCGAACTCATCCATCGGCGTGTTTATTAATGCTGCTCCCCACTCCCGCAGCGAATTATCATTTATTTGTGTAATTATGAACTCTTGATAGTCGGGTAATGCGCAGAGAACTCTCACACTAAATCCGTTCATCCGCCAAACATCTATAGTGTAGTAAAATTAAGCCAAAATATGGCTGGAAAATGAAATAATTTTTGGACAGCGAATTTTTGCTGAAATGTGTCCTATGCCATCCCCTGACCTCCCTCAGAAAAGTCCCCTGAAATCCCCAGTGGGCAACATGCCTAAAAATGATGGGATGGCCCACGTGGAGTCAGAAATAAATCTTTCTTCGACCAATGGGGTTATGTAATCAAATTAAAGCTCTTAAGTAGTAGAACTTAATGCCGCAAACCCCATCTCAAAAGGTTGCCTGAGTCGAATACGGCAGCCTGTCAAACTTTGAATAAAAATCAAATTTTAACCTAAACGCTTAAAAATGTAATAATTTTCGAAATACATGACCTTTCGAGGTGCGGTTTGCGGCAAACGTTTGATTTTACAATTACCTTTGAAAATGCGGATAGCTAGTCATATGCTTATCATACTACCCTTGAACCACCCTCCACATGGACGTCCCAAAGAGGAAGTTTTCAAAAAAATTTCTTAGTTCATAGCCATGCTATACATAATTTTAAAGGGCATAGTAAGGAGAGTACGTAGCCGAAAACCAGACCTCAAAAGGTCAAATATGTCGGAAGTTATTGTATTTCAAAGTTTTGATAATATTATTTTATTCTAAACTTTAAACGCCTGCCATTTCACTCCCGACAGTTATATTGAGGTCCGGTTTACGGCATTGTATTCTACATTTTAAGACCTTTAATTTGGTATATATAAACCTTCTGGAATGTATTTAAATTTAGTATGCTTAGTATCAAATTTTAATGTAACTCCTTAGGGGCCAACCCCTCATTTTTAAGCGTGATCCCCATATGGGATTTCTGGGGACTTTTCGGAGGAAGGTCAGGGGACGCCATAGAACACATTTCAAAAGAAATTGGTTTTCCAAAAATTATTTCATTTTCCCCGACTAATTTTACTACACTACTACTTCATGGATGAAGCGATTGATCATGTCCCACGGATTTTGCATATTGATGATGAACACCGCCGGATCGTTGCAGAGCATCATGGGTGGCTCCTCAAATACCATCAGCTGTTTATCGGGTACCGCAATTGCATCAACTACCTCTTCTTGCGGGAAGAGATCGTCGGCGTTAAGAGCAGCGCTGTTAGTTGGTGGCTGATCGCGAGGTGACATGTTGCTGCTAGGAGTGAGGATGGGCGAATTATGTGTATGGGAAGAGTGGGATGTCTAGGCTCCCCTCTCTGTGGAACGCGCAGGTGGTCGAGGGTCGGGTTACGCCGTAGTTGCTGGGCGGGGGTCGCAAAGTACAAAAATGCAATAAAATAAAATTTGGGGGTGGGGGGGTCTGACAAGTACAAAAATGCAATAAAAAATATGGGGGTTCAGCAAATTGGGTGGAGTTTGGTGTAGACAAAGGGTGACGCCAGATGTTGTCCCCACTCCTAGCTCCCGTCCACCCTGCGTCGCTTCAGTCATTCGCAGCCATGTCCTCTCTGCTTGAACTTGCATATGATGACGATCTCATCGCTTTGGCCGAGGAGATCGAGCGCCCCGCCGAGGAGGAAGATACTCTCCTCAACGCTTTGGCGGAAGCGGCAGCAGCGGAAGCGGTGGCGGCGGAGGCGGCAGCCATGGTGGCGATGGCTGAGGCGACGGCGGAAGCTGTGCTTCGGGACGGCACCCTGCATCAGCTGGAAGAAATAAACCAGCAGATGCAGGAGATGTTCGACGATACGTACTGCGCACAGCCTCAAACAGAGCAGCAATGGGCGGATTACTACAGCCTATCCGCCCAACTCGCTGCGATGGAGGCCGCCATCGCCGCAAGGAAAATAAATTAAACAATTTTTCCCTTATCCCTTAGTTTTAGTTTTAGGTTTAATTGTGAATAAAAAGAGATTAAATAAATAAATAATTGTAAATAAATAGAAAAAAAGAAAAAAAACAAAACAAAACAAATATAAGTGAAGATGTTTACTATATAACACAGTGATCGTGTTATATAGTTCTCATCTTGCAGACCGCGCAGGGGATGAGGCCGGGCGGATGCCTATTGTGTTCGGCTCCCCTCTCTGTGGAATGCACAGGTGGCCGAGGGTCGGGTTACAACACCGCGGGTGGTCCTCGTTCGTGGGAGGTCGGGAGGGGGGGGGTCTGACAAGTCCAAAAATGCAATAAAAAAATTTTGAGGGGGGCTCCTCCTGCCGGGGGGGGTTGCTCCTCCTTGCTCCTTCTGCAGTAGAACCGACTAAGGTCCCCTACTTATAAATGTTAATGGTCATCTATTAGAACACAAAAAGAATACAAAATATTAAAATCTTGTAAATAGTTGAGATAAATTTTATAATCGCATTATTTCATTCAAAATTGTGGGTTGCATTTTACAAGAAACGCCCTGTATTTGCACTTGCACCGTAATTATACAAGAGAAGGTAAAGATTTTAAGTGGCTAGACATACATGATGTATCTTAAAATCATCATGGTGTATCTTAAAATTTTTGTTTTTACTAAAATTTTAAACAGGCAATTAGAAATGAAATAAAATCAGATGTGTTGAGTCAAAATTATTTTGATATTAACTATCTTAGATTCAACTTGGAAGGAACCTTGGTCTTTAAAACCAACTGGTGTGCCAATTCAGAATTTCGTAATTCCAGTTGGTTACAATTTGCGTTTTGATGTGGTTTAATATTATTGACTGCTTTAAGCGCAAAGCAGTCTTCAAAATTTTGGTTGTGGTAAGCAGCGTGGTTATAAATTGGTTTTCTGATTTCTTTATGAACCAAATCAAAACGATGGCCAGTTATACGTACTCGAAGAGAATTAAATGTCTGACCAATGTAATCTGAAGGACAGTGTTTACAAGATAATTTGTAGATCACATTATTAGTTTCACAAGTTGATCTACCAACTATAGGGTAAACTCAGTAGATGAGAAAGGGGGATTTTCTAGCTCGTCCAAAGAAGAGTTGATCTGATTGGTTGAAAAAAGTCACGTGATTTGGATTCTCATCTCTGATTGGTTGAGAGCTAACCTGAGCGCCGCCCCCTGTTCAATATGGTGGCTCTCCTCGTTTCTGATTGGTTAAAACCTGACGTAGGCCCCGCCCATATCCAAGATGGCGGATGTTGTCGTCCAAAGAAGAGTTTGCGGACGAGCCCATTTGACTAGCAAATTTCGAGGGGAGGAACCATGTTTTTTTTTATATTAATCCTTAATGCATTGCTATACTATATGCAAGTACTCATAATCATCAGAAAAAAGTATGCGGTTGAAGGTTGCATTATATTAAATGTGTTCATGGCTATAATATAAATTTAAGTTTACATTATCAACGACCAAAAATCTATGATATGGTTACATTATGTGAATTGTATCCAAGATTATACTACACATTGACGGTTATACCATAATAAGTATCCATGAATATGAAACGTATCATTAACTATATTGTTACATTTTAATCCACATAATCAACGGTCAATAATTTATAATCAATGGTTGTACTCAACTATCGTTATTTTTTTATTGATGTCCATCACCAACCTATAATAAACAGAACGATACTGATTTTGTTTACAATAGTGTAGTATTTTCGGCTTGATGTGAGGAATAATAATTTACAAGAGAAGTACACTTAACAAATTAACGTAAATTTATTTTATTTATTTATTTATTTATTTTAACAACGGCAATACACCAATTTACAACAGGCATGCTTTTAGATAGCTAACAACAGTTGATGGTAACGACTACTTGTATATATAAAAAAAAAATTAACATTAGACAAAGAAACTTGACTTTATTCAATTACATTACTTTTATAAACTTAAAAAGAACTCATTGATATTTAAAAACATAACTTAATGGCAAAACCAATGTGAGCAATCAGCCTAAATAGGGTAGTTTAGTTAAGACTTTTTAATGTTGTTGAATTTAAAGTCCTTACAAATTTGTACTTTAATTTTAATCTCTTCGTAGTCGACGTCCTTGAGGTAGGTGAGGGCAGTCGTCGCGTCTAGAAGTTCACGGCGTCCCGCCGATGGTAGAGGGTGGTCGCTGCTTCTAAAATGGTCTTGAAGCGTTCTTCATCCTGGGCCTCTAGTTCCTCTTCCCATGATAGCCGTGGCCCTGGATGTTGGAGAGTTCTGGCGGTTAGTGGTTAACACTGGATATATCGGGACCTACTCAATCCAGCCCCATCCAGTCCATCTCTTTGGTTTCAATTTCCATACTTTCAGTTTCCCTCAAAATCTTTCTTCCTTGAATTTTCCTTCAATTTTGAAGGCTAAACAATGTTAAAGGCAAAACAATCGTTAAATCATTAAATGTTGTTATATCCACCATTAACCAGCATCGATGTCAGCAATCCGTGATTAGTTAGTGCTACCAACCTGTTTTTGCTTGCACATAATTGTGAAATTATTTACATTGTTTTAGTCGTTGGTTTACTTTTTCTCTGTTTTAATGTGTCTGTTCCACCTCCATATCTATTACTTGTTCTTGAAGGATTTTAAAATGACCCCACGGTAAGGTGTTAATCCCATTGTGTAAGATGTATCTTTTATCATCATGAGCTGACAAAGCAACCTTGTTCAGAGTAATACTGTACAAATCATGATTGAAGCTTTTAATCATATTCATCATACAGTAACGGTCAACATGGGCTTTTAGACAATCTTTATAATCTTGGAAAGTAATGTTATTTTCCACCACTGATTTTTTCACACCTTTGGATTTTTTAATAACATGTTCATTTTCAGATCTTCTTGCGTACATTTTTGATCGCAAACCTACGTGTTCGTACATGATTTTCCCATTTAGTTCATCCTTGAACTTCCCAATAACCATCTTGTTAACGGTGCTGAAGCATGGGTGATTAGGTAGGTAATCACTCGTATCAAAGTAATCAATCATCTTTTTCATATCTTCGTAAAAATCTTCGGTTTGTAGATGGTAGGTAAGACTGTCTGTATCGGTGTACTGCAGATGAGCTCTATCCTTGTATTTTTCCTTAATCACACTGTAGTGAAAGTTGTACATCAAAATTTTAGATACTTCTAAAATACTCATGCCAACATATATAGGCTTGTTGAATAAAAGTTTGATCTTGCTCATATGGATTGCAGCTAATTCTTCAGCGAAAATTGTTCTTCTTTTAAAGTTTGGTTGTGACAACCATTTGTCTATTTGTTTTTCTTTAGTTGCTAACCGAATGTCGACTCTATTTCTGATGTTTTCCATTGTCTTGCCAAACACACTGTTATTCATTAGTTTGTAAAAATCCTTTTCAAAGTTGTTTGTCGATTGTGCTCTCATGTCCGTATTTAGATCTATGTAGGATTTAAGCCAGTCTTTTTGTTTAAAGCTGATTGCTCTATGAATTTTCTTCAGTTTCACACCAAGAGACAAATATTGTTTAAGGTTTCGGTAATGTATGACATTTTTTCTTGTGTCATATAAAGTTGCTAAAAGTTTTTCTTAATTGGATCCTGGAGGGACTCTATGTTCGGTTGCCAGAGGGAGATCAGAGTGTAGATCGTGCAATTCAGGTGGATATTCCAAGTCGACTTCTAATATGCATCCGGTTTCGCAATCGTCAGGAATCGTAGTAACATCAGTAAGGTGGACATCGGAATTCCATTTAAACTCTGCATACGGCATGCACTGGCACATTGCCCATCCATATAAGTTGTTGGCATCAAGATATATGAGGTGTGATGAAGGTATGTCTTTGTCGTAATCTTCCTTCATATATTTATTGTTTGCGGTGGCATAGCGGTTTGAAACTAGTGATAGGCCTCCTCGAATTCCATTACCGATCATCAAAATCATATTGTAATCAGTTAAAAGTTCCAATTCGATGTCAGTTGTCTTAAGCATCGCACTCCAGGCGAGTCCAGGTGCAGTGTAATACCAGGCCGGGTCAAGTTTGTAGGTCTGCAAACATACGTTCCTAAAGTTCTCTATTATGTCAGCCCATTGCAGAACATCTGAAGTATTGTACAACAGAGTATACTCCTTCATATTTTGAATTTGAAAAGCATTCCACACCTTAATTGCATGCTGATAATCTTCTTCCTCAATATTAGACATGGTTAATTTGTTGTAAAATTCCGATTTTGGTGGTAATGATGTTTGCTCAAATTTTTCTAAGGAGTCCATAGCATCATACACGCCCTTTTTAGCAGGAGTTGTAGCTGTTCACCTGAGTAGAACTTTGATGTATGCTTGAACTGAGAGGGAGTCAATTTTTTAACTAGTGCATCCAAGCTACAAGACATAAATTTCATCGAATCAATGAATCTCAGATTGATACCTTCTTTCACATTTACAGTATATGAAATATATCTTTCTTCGTTGTTTGGAATAATATCGATAGTCACGTCACGCGATCCAAACATTCTGATGACTAGATACGAATCATACCCAGAAAGATTGTGGATGTAAATTGGGAGAAATGATGGCTTTTTAAAGTTTAGATTGCAGCTATTATGCGCAGGTCCTCTGAACTTTCCCGTGAAGTGATCGTGGTCTAATACTAATGGGTTGTCTTCTGTGAAATATTTCCCACAAATATGACATTGTGTGGCCATTAAAATGGTGGTAAGATTCTCCTCTGAAAGTACCATAGGTTGAGCGGCTTCTTTAGAATATAGATATCTGATTTTCTTGGACTCTTCAAGGATCTTATCTACAATCACATTTGCTGAGTCTTCACCAAAGTATGTGACGGGTTTTCCATAATCGTTTCCTGCTTGTACTATTAAATATGAGAAACTTATGGCATTGTGTTTTTTATACTTATTTGTGTACGATGCCGATGAGTACTCCTCTTCTCTGTTGTTGGACTGTATAGGGGTGAGCATGCACTCAAAGTCAGCAAAAACTACGAATGGTACTCTCATACTTTTGTAGTAATCATTGAACTTTATTGTTTCACCTTCTTTTGGCATCGTGATCTTTACCGGTTCGTGCTGATTGCAATACTCCTTATGCATTTTTAATAAGATTTCTGTTCCAAAGTGTAGTAAGCACCGTCTACATAGAAATACACTACTCTTATGTTTTGTTTTCTGTGATCGCACGAGTCTACTTAGATCTTTTATCAGACAATAATGGGAGTTGTATCTATCTTTAAGATAAAGTAAATCCACGTGGTGCTCCTTTTCTTCATTGGTTGTAAGTAGTGGGTACACTGTATATATTTCATCAAAGCTATAAACGTTTATAGATATTCCCGATCGCTTTTCAAAGAGTTTTACATTGCTTAAAGTTACTGGAAACTCTATTCCTCGTAAAGCTTCATCAAAATCATGCTCATATTTTCTGTAATGCTGCACTCGATATGGATTATTTTCTAACTCTACTGGATGAAGAGCTGCGAGGATAGACCACACGAAACATTTATGGTCGTTGTTTTGAACATTAATAGTAGCTTTCTTCAGTTTTATTGGTCTTGGTAGCTCAATATACGATGATCCTCGTAGAGGAACGAAGAGATTAATCCGGAGTTCTAGGTTGATAACTCTTCTCAGTGTCCAGCCCGAGAATTTTGTTTGAAACTCTTCCATTTCTTTTAAAAGCTTTTCCTCTTTTATTTGCAGCTGTTCATCGATGTCATCGGTTGGATAAAGTATTATGTTTTTTGTTTTGAAGTTCATTTCGTTTTTAATTTATTCATCGTTACTAGGTTTTGCATACTCCGTTAGAAGTACAACATTTATTTTAATGTTGTAGTTTTGCAAGTGTTCTCTAACTTTATCACTGAGTAAGTGTCTTGAAAGTTGTAAGAAATGCAATGGATACTTTATTCCTGGTTTGTTTTCGATAATATATGTTTTCATCCTGTTCTTGAATGCCTTTTCTATCTCTTTGATTTTCAGTTCATTCTCAATATTTGAACTCTTTGTGATGATAGGGTCCTTGGACAGCAGGGATGATCTAACGTTATTCTCCGTAGAGTTGAGATTAGAATTGATGCTAGTATAGGGTTCCACATGGTCGATTCGCTGTTTCTTTGGAGGTGGGTGGGAACCACGAGATTCTTTTGAGCATTTTTTAATATGACGGTTCATATTAGACAGCGTATATGGTTTACCACAATAGTCACATGGTTTTTGCGGCTCAGCGGTACGCACTATTTCTCCTGGACATATTTTAAGGTGACGTGAAAAGTTTATAGATGAAATTGTCTTTTTACACTTATCACACGTTTTTCTCCTCATTTCTTCACGAGCACTATACCTGCAAATAAAAAATAGAGTTCAGTACACTATAGTAACACAAATGATTATTAATGAAAACAATTCACAATATAGGCCTATTCTTAGTTTTTAACTTTAGCTGCTACAATGATCACGTCAGTATAGTAAAAGCAGTATGTATGATCTTCACACCCCAATGGTTGAAGACTAAATGACTGGATCTCCTGTGACTCTTCCTTTTATAACTTTTGTTTCTGTTGATTTGCAATTTTTTATATTTTTAAGCCACTTTATACAATTAACAACTTTTAATGTTATTTTGACTTTTTTACTAAATTTAAACTTCCGTATTAAAGAGTCAAATTCTATGATATTTTCACCTCAAAGATTGACGATTTAGTGATGGAGCCACTAACTACTCCTTTTATACCTGCAATTTTACCCGATTCTCAATTTTTTTTTTTTTAATTTAAACCATTTGATAAAACTTTCAACCTTAAGGTTTTGGTACTTTTATTTACTATTCCGTATAGTTTTTGCGTAAATGATCTTCACACCACAACGGTCAAAGACTAAATGATGGGCTTCCAATGACTCCTCCTTTTATACCTTCTGCTTCACTTGATACAGTATTTTTACTTTAAACGAAATTAATTACAACTATAGTTTTTATGCCATTTACATGATTTACTTAAATATTACCTTCCGTATAGCGTAGATGAGATCCTTGCTACAAAGATAACTGAATGACAGAGCTTCAAACTACTCCCTTATACCTTTAATTTTCTTTGATTTAAAACCTTTTATTTTTTAAATCAAATTGACACAGATTTCAACTTTAAGCTTTTGTACTATTATTAACAATTCCGTATTGCGCGCCATCTTTACGCCGCAATGGTCAAACACTTAATGATGAGGGACCTTTTGACTCCTCCTTATAAACCTTTTGTTTTACTTGATATGCAAGATTTTTCACTTTTAACCAAATTGACGCTAATTGCAGCTTTTTTTATCATGTTTACTTTATTTACTGCAATATTACGTTAGGTATAGCGCAGATAATATCCTTATCTCAAAGGTTAAAGAATGAATGAATGATGGAACCTCAAACTACTCCCTATTCCTTCAATATTCCTTGATTTTCAACATTTTATTACTTTTTAATCAGAATTATACAAATTTCAGCTTTTTAAAATTTTGTACTTTGATTTACAATTCTTATTGTGGAAATGATCTTCACACCGCAATGGCCAAAGACTGAGTTATGGGTTCTCCAATGACTCCAACTTTTACACCTTATCTTTCGTTGATTTACAACCTTTATAATTTCAACAAAATCATTATGAATAACTAAAAGCAAACATTTTCTTATAAATAATAAATTAAGATCCTAACAGATGGAGTAACTGGGCTAGCTTACATAAACCAATGTATACAGAACCAAATAAGTAGGGACATCCCATGTCAAAAAATTTTAGTTTTGCCCATGAAAACCAGAGGAAAATAAAGCGCTGATGCTAGGATTAGTTCTCCTTACTGTCACGGGTAGCGCTCTTTCTACCTCTCAAATGTCCAAATGAGCATATTTGTTTACAAAAAATCAAAACCATAACAAACTTCTATAAAATTATTCTAGTCATCTTTTTCCATTCAACCAACCAGCATAATCCTTACCATCTTGGTAGTGCTCTCTGTTTTAAGGGTGGCGTTCTCACTTCCCCATAAGGATGTCCCTACTTATTCGGTTCTGTATACATTGCATAAATTTGATGATTTTGGGGTTTTACCTATAACGTCAATTAATATTTCTACTTACTAAACGTTATTGCAGGTTTAAAGCTCTTTTGTCCAGGTCGGGTAGATTTAACTCAAATAAAGTTTTTGACTTGAACAAGGTCACTATACGGTACTCAAACATGGGGTCTCTGCGGAGTTAAATACAAGATTTTAATGCAATTTATACCTTTTTAAATATACTTAAGCTTTCTGTATATTAAAAATTCAATATATCGTGTAATCATTTTTTTCTTTATTTAACAAGCCTGCTCCATTGATAGCCTAATGTTCACTTAAAGCTGGTTTAAGTTTTATGTTTACGAAGTAAGCCACTGTAATTTCCTATAAGATTGAAATTGACCTTCTTAATCAGCAAAAAATACATTTAAAACATAAAAATATATATTACTGTTAACGGTATGCTATAAAGTATTTTTAGCAGTTTGCCTGAGACCTTAGAAATTTATAAATTTTCCCCAAACTGTCCGCAATCAATCCCTGATTGTGAAATGTAGTTTTTTCAGCAGAAAAGTTGGAAGATATGATAAACCAGAAAAGAATTTTTTACCCAAATAGATAAAATAGGAAATAAAATTATTAGGGGAATAAAGCTGAGCCCCAAAGTCTTAGAATTAGTGAAATCCGATCGTAAATAACAAACCAAAATTTGGCTAAGGTTGAGAAAGCAGAAAAATATTTTTCATAAAATTTCAAGTAGGTATTGGTATTAAAGTGACTATCAAGCTGAATGAAAAATATCTATGAATTAATTAAATAATTATGTGTATTGTTCAATACATAGATAACAAAACTTGGAAAGGAGAAGAACTTGAGGTCTTAAGTATTGTTGTCCACGGTTATTTATGGTTAGAATTATTTAATTCTTTGATATTCTTTTCCATCTTGATATTCGCTTCAATATCAATACATACTTGAAATATTTTGAAATTACCTAATTAATATTTTTTTTGCTTTCCAAGCCTTAAGTTTGTTATTATTGGCACGATTTCGGTTTTGTGTTTGGCCCGATTCCCACATCAATCGAAATACAGAAACGATACAAAAATGTTTTTTTTGTTTTTCTTTTTTTGAGTTTTGTGGTTTACTGCTAAAAAATATTATGTTATAAACATAAGTTCGCCGGCCAAAGACATTATTTTTTTATGAATAGCTAAGAAGTACACTAGAAAACATACAAATTATATTTTCCTATTAACGGTGTTTATTTTACTATAAGGTTAGGCCTACTTAAAAAAACAAACAAAAAAAAACAGTTGTTTGGGGGAATGGACCTAAGTCTGCAATTAAATGATACAGTAACGGTATAAGTTACCACAAGGTACTTTTTGAAACAAACACATTATTTCAGTAAACATTTGCAAACTCATCAACTAAAAAGTTTTATTGCATTTAGAATACGTAGCTAAAAGTATCATAGAAAACATAAACCATGTTTCCCGTTAACAGGAAATTCCACTATTAAGTGCTTTCACAAAAAAATCATTAATTGTACTGTAAGGAAAAAAGTAATTTACCAACAAAATGTATTGTCACTTTAAGAAGCGATAGGGTAAACTTAACTAGAAAAACTAAAATAATAAATATATAATAGAGTAGACCAGTATTATATAGTTGACTTCTTTTATGGACATTTACTTTTATAATATTCTTAGGGAATACCGTTATAGACATACAAGAGGTGCTTTTACAAAAAAATCACTACTAGAAGTAAAAAAATAAGTTTCCAGCAAAATCTATTACCACATTCAGAATCACTATGTTTAACTACACTAGAAACCATAAAAAATATGGGCGTTTTTCCATTAGATTAGGCTACTATTTAAAACCACAATGTACGCTACTTGTGCTACTATAATATAGGCAACATATAAAAATCATTAGTTCAGGAAAAAATTTAGGTCACCAACAGTAACTATTATCATTTTCAGAGCAGTAGCTAAAAGAACACTAGAAAACACAAAATTATACTATATTGTCAATGGAATATATGTTCCTAAAGTATTTTCACAAAATGATCACTATAAAGGAAAATAGTAAATTACTAGCAAAAACTATTAGTACCAATTTTAGTTAGTAGTTAACACTACCCTGGAAAACATACAAATTATACATTTCATTAACATCATTTGGGTCATTATGAAATTTATCATTATCCCACAGTTATTTTTATTTATTATTTTAAAAGCTTAAATTAATATTCCAGTGATGGGCCTATGTATGGAGCTCCAAACTATGAAATGTTATGAAAACCATGAGAAATTTTTGATTGACGGTGGTCAAAATAATAATTTAAAGACATTTTGTTTAAGTCGCTAACTGTCCTCACCAGGCAATATCATTACATAAAGCAGTCTATTTTATAAATAAAACAAGTTAAAATATCTTTGAACGAGTTTTTTTATTCTTTAATACCATTTATATTCATATACAAAGTGTTTTCAAGCTTAATTGTAACACTAAACACATTATTTGATAAGTTATGTATGTCTCGTGATTCGGCACCAGATCGGGACCAAAGTTCAGTGGACGTGCGAAATACTTCGGGGCGCTCGATGTGGGAGCCTCGTCTACCGGATCGAAGATGGACTTCTTTGTCAGGATTGCTTGCACAGCTGCAGTAGTCTCTGAAGGGTCCAGGTCTCCTCGCTTCAGTGGAATCAAGAGCGAATGGAAAATACCCTAAGGTACAACACCAACGTACCGTAGAGGAAATGAGGATAGTTAAGTTAATGAATGACTTGTAATTTTCTTTACTCAAACCTTAAGCGCATTTAAAAAAACTATGTTGCAATAGGCTTACTCGCCTTTCATCGGCCAACCGTACATGAGGTACCCTCCAAACTATTTTATCCAAATTCAATTTCCATTCAAGTTTGTCAGGTATTGTTTCACTATCGGCTTCTATAACATCTGTATCATAAGACGATCTCAGTAAGACCAATTCTTGTTTGACATTAATGATTATTCTTCTGTAGTCCTCAGCGAATCCTGGTAAAAGCTGCAACAACACTCATGTTTAGACTGAACCCTTAAGCTATGTATCCTCTACTTTTTAATTCTTCAGTTAAGGCAATCATTTCGTTATCAAGCCCGTTATGTCCAGCCTGAATAGATTCATATAATAACCGTATTCTGTCAACATAGTTTTCTAGTGTAGTTAAACATAGTGATTCTGAATGTGGTAATAGATTTTGCTGGAAACTTATTTCTTTACTTCTAGTAGTGATTTTTTTGTAAAAGCACCTCTTGTATGTCTATAACGGTATTCCCTAAGAATATTATAAAAGTAAATGTCCATAAAAGAAGTCAACGATATAATACTGGTCTACTCTATTATATATTTTTATTTTAGTTTTTCAAGTTAAGTTTACCCTATCGCTCCTTAAAGTGACAATACATTTTGTTGGTAAATTACTTTTTTCCTTACAGTACAATTAATGATTTTTTTGTGAAAGCACTTAATAGTGGAATTTCCTGTTAATGGTAAACATGGTTTATGTTTTCTATTATACTTTTAGCTACGTATTCTAAATGCAATAAAACTTTTTAGTTGATGAGTTTGCAAATGTTTACCGAAATAATGTGTTTGTTTCAAAAAGTACCTTGTGGTAACTTATACCGTTACTGTATCATTTAATTGCAGACTTAGGTCCATTCCCCTAAACAACTGTTTTTTTGTTTGTTTTTTTAAGTGGGCCTAACCTTATAGTAAAATAAACACCGTTAATAGGAAAATATAATTTGTATGTTTTCTAGTGTACTTCTTAGCTATTCATAAAAAAATAATGTCTTTGGCCGGCGAACTTCTGTTTTTCTTAAATCGAAATAATTTTGGGATTTCTGTAGTTTATGTGCCACCTCTTAAATATTAATAAATCACCCCATTTATAAACATAATATTTTTTAGCAGAAAACCACAAAACTCAAAAAAAAGAAAAACAAAAAAAAGAATTTTTTGTATCGTTTCTGTATTTCGATTGATGTGGGAATCGGGCCAAACACAAAACCGAAATCGTGCCAATAATAACAAATTTAAGGCTTGGAAAGCAAAAAAAAAAGAATTAGGTAATTTCAAAATATTTCAAGCATGTATTGATATTGAAGCGAATATCAAGATGGACAAGAATATCAAAGAATTAAATAATTCTAACCATAAATAACCGTAGACAACAATACTTAAGACCTCAAGTTCTTCTCCTTTCCAAGTTTTGTTATCTATGTATTGAACAATACACATAATTATTTAATTAATTCATAGATATTTTTCATTCAGCTTGATAGTCACTTTAATACCAATACCTACTTGAAATTTTATGAAAAATATTTTTCTGCTTTCTCAACCTTAGCCAAATTTTGGTTTGTTATTTACGATCGGATTTCACTAATTCTAAGACTTTGGGGCTCAGCTTTATTCCCCTAATAATTTTATTTAATATATTTTATCTATTTGGGTAAAAAATTCTTTTCTGGTTTATCATATCTTCCAACTTTTCTGCTGAAAAAACTACATTTCACAATCAGGGATTGATTGCGGACAGTTTGGGGAAAATCTTTAAATTTCTAAGGTCTCAGGCAAACTGCTAAAAATACTATATAGCATACCGTTAACAGTAATATATATTTTTATGTTTTAAATGTATTTTTTGCTGATTAAGAAGGTCAATTTCAATCTTATAGGAAATTACAGTGGCTTACTTCGTAAACATAAAACTTAAACCAGCTTTAAGTGAACATTAGGCTATCAATGGAGCAGGCTTGTTAAATAAAGAAGAAAATGTTTACACGATATATTGAATTTTTAATATACAGAAAGCTTAAGTATATTTAAAAAGGTATAAATTGCATTAAAATCTTGTATTTAACTCCGCAGAGACCCCCTGTTTGAGTACCGTATAGTTACCTTGTTCAAGTCAAAAACTTTATTTGAGTTAAACCTACCCGACCTGGACAAAAGAGCTTTAAACCTGCAATAACGTTTACTAAGTAGAAATATTAATTGATGTTATAGGTAAAACCCCAAAATCATCAAGTTTATGCAATGTATACAGAACCGAATAAGTAGGGACATCCTTATGGGGAAGTGAGATCACCACCCTTAAAACAGAGAGCACTACCAAGATGGTAAGGATTATGCTGGTTGGTTGAATGGAAACACATAACTAGAATAATTTTACAGAAGTTTGTTATGGTTTTGATTTTTTGTAAACAAATATGCTCATTTTGACATTTGAGAGGTAGAAAGAGCGCTACCCGTGACAGTAAGGAGAACTAATCCTAGCATCAGCGCTTTATTTTCCTCTGGTTTTCATGGGCAAAACTAAAATTTTTTAACATGGGATGTCCCTTCTTATTTGGTTCTGTATACATTGGTTTATGTAAGCTAGCCCAGTTACTCCATCTGTTAGGGTTTTAATTTATAAGAAAATGTTTGCTTTTAGTTATTCATAATGATTTTGTTGAAAGTAAAAAGGTTGTAAATCAACGAAAGAGAAGGTGTAAAAGGGGGAGTCATTGGAGACCCCATAATTCAGTCTTTGGCCATTGTGGTGTGAAGATCATATCCACAATAAGAATTGTAAATCAAAGTACAAAATTTAAAAAAGCTGAAATTTGTATAATTCTGATTAAAAAGTAATAAAATGTTGAAAATCGAGGAATATTGAAGGAATAGGGAGAAGTTTGAGGTTCCATCATTCATTTATTCTTCAACCTTTGAGATAAGGATATTATCTGCGCTATACCTAAGGTAATATTGCAGTAAATAAAGTAAACATGATAAAAAAGCTGCAATTACCATCAATTTGGTTAAAAGTGAAAAATCTTGCATATCAAGTAAAACAAAACTTTTATAAGGAGGAGTCAAAAGGTCCCTCATCATTAAGTGTTTGACCATTGCGGCGTGAAGATGGCGTGCAATATGGAATTGTTAATAATAGTACAAAAGCTTAAAGTTGAAATCTGTGTCAATTTGATTTAAAAAATAAAAGGTTTTAAATCAAAGAAAATTAAAGGTATAAGGGAGTAGTTTGAAGCTCTGTCATTCAGTTATCTTTGTAGTAAGGATCTCATCTACGCTATACGGAAGGTAATATTGAAGTAAATCAAGTAAATGGCATAAAACTATAATTGTTATTAATTTGGTTTAAAGTAAAAATACTGTATCAAGTGAAGCAGAAGGTATAAAAGGAGGAGTCATTGGAAGCCCATCATTTAGTCTTTGACCGTTGTGGTGTGAAGATCATTTACGCAAAAACTATACGGAATAGTAAATAAAAGTACCAAAACCTTAAGGTTGAAAGTTTTATCAAATGGTTTAAATTAAAAAAAAAAATTGAGAATCGGGTAAAATTGCAGGTATAAAAGGAGTAGTTAGTGGCTCCATCACTAAATCGTCAATCTTTGAGGTGAAAATATCATAGAATTTGACTCTTTAATACGGAAGTTTAAATTTAGTAAAAAAGTCAAAATAACATTAAAAGTTGTTAATTGTATAAAGTGGCTTAAAAATATAAAAAGTTGCAAATCAACAGAAACAAAAGTTATAAAAGGAAGAGTCACAGGAGATCCAGTCATTTAGTCTTCAACCATTGGGGTGTGAAGATCATACATACTGCTTTTACTACACTGACGTGATCATTGTAGCAGCTAAAGTTAAAAACTAAGAATAGGCCTATATTGTGAATTGTTTTCATTAATAATCATTTGTGTTACTATAGTGTACTGAACTCTATTTTTTATTTGCAGGTATAGTGCTCGTGAAGAAATGAGGAGAAAAACGTGTGATAAGTGTAAAAAGACAATTTCATCTATAAACTTTTCACGTCACCTTAAAATATGTCCAGGAGAAATAGTGCGTACCGCTGAGCCGCAAAAACCATGTGACTATTGTGGTAAACCATATACGCTGTCTAATATGAACCGTCATATTAAAAAATGCTCAAAAGAATCTCGTGGTTCCCACCCACCTCCAAAGAAACAGCGAATCGACCATGTGGAACCCTATACTAGCATCAATTCTAATCTCAACTCTACGGAGAATAACGTTAGATCATCCCTGCTGTCCAAGGACCCTATCATCACAAAGAGTTCAAATATTGAGAATGAACTGAAAATCAAAGAGATAGAAAAGGCATTCAAGAACAGGATGAAAACATATATTATCGAAAACAAACCAGGAATAAAGGATCCATTGCATTTCTTACAACTTTCAAGACACTTACTCAGTGATAAAGTAAGAGAACACTTGCAAAACTACAACATTAAAATAAATGTTGTACTTCTAACGGAGTATGCAAAACCTAGTAACGATGAAGAAATTAAAAACGAAATGAACTTCAAAACAAAAAACATAATAGTTTATCCAACCGATGACATCGATGAACAGCTGCAAATAAAAGAGGAAAAGCTTTTAAAAGAAATGGAAGAGTTTCAAACAAAATTCTCGGGCTGGACACTGAAAAGAGTTATCAACCTAGAACTCCGGATTAATCGCTCCGTTCCTCTACGAGGATCATCGTATATTGAGCTACCAAGACCAATAAAACTGAAGAAAGCTACTATTAATGTTCAAAACAACGACCATAAATGTTTCGTGTGGTCTATCCTCGCAGCTCTTCATCCAGTAGAGTTAGAAAATAATCCATATCGAGTGCAGCATTACAGAAAATATGAGCATGATTTTGATGAAGCTTTACGAGGAATAGAGTTTCCAGTAACTTTAAGCAATGTAAAACTCTTTGAAAAGCGATCGGGAATATCTATAAACGTTTATAGCTTTGATGAAATATATACAGTGTACCCACTACTTACAACCAATGAAGAAAAGGAGCACCACGTGGATTTACTTTATCTTAAAGATAGATACAACTCCCATTATTGTCTGATAAAAGATCTAAGTAGACTCGTGCGATCACAGAAAACAAAACATAAGAGTAGTGTATTTCTATGTAGACGGTGCTTACTACACTTTGGAACAGAAATCTTATTAAAAATGCATAAGAAGTATTGCAATCAGCACGAACCGGTAAAGATCACGGTGCCAAAAGAAGGTGAAACAATAAAGTTCAATGATTACTACAAAAGTATGAGAGTACCATTCGTAGTTTTTGCTGACTTTGAGTGCATGCTCACCCCTATACAGTCCAACAACAGAGAAGAGGAGTACTCATCGGCATCGTACACAAATAAGTATAAAAAACACAATGCCACAAGTTTCTCATATTTAATAGTACAAGCAGGAAACGATTATGGAAAACCCGTCACATACTTTGGTGAAGACTCAGCAAATGTGATTGTAGATAAGATCCTTGAAGAGTCCAAGAAAATCAGATATCTATATTCTAAAGAAGCCGCTCAACCTATGGTACTTTCAGAGGAGGATCTTACCACCATTTTAATGGCCACACAATGTCATATTTGTGGGAAATATTTCACAGAAGACAACCCATTAGTATTAGACCACGATCACTTCACGGGAAAGTTCAGAGGACCTGCGCATAATAGCTGCAATCTAAACTTTAAAAGCCATCATTTCTCCCAATTTACATCCACAATCTTTCTGGGTATGATTCGCATCTAGTCATCAGAATGTTTGGATCGCGTGACGTGACTATCGATATTATTCCAGAAGAAAGATATATTTCATATACTGTAAATGTGAAAGAAGGTATCAATCTGAGATTCATTGATTCGATGAAATTTATGTCTTGTAGCTTGGATGCACTAGTTAAAAAATTGACTCCCTCTCAGTTCAAGCATACATCAAAGTTCTACTCAGGTGAACAGCTACAACTCCTGCTAAAAAGGGCGTGTATGATGCTATGGACTCCTTAGAAAAATTTGAGCAAACATCATTACCACCAAAATCGGAATTTTACAACAAATTAACCATGTCTAATATTGAGGAAGAAGATTATCAGCATGCAATTAAGGTGTGGAATGCTTTTCAAATTCAAAATATGAAGGAGTATACTCTGTTGTACAATACTTCAGATGTTCTGCAATTGGCTGACATAATAGAGAACTTTAGGAACGTATGTTTGCAGACCTACAAACTTGACCCGGCCTGGTATTACACTGCACCTGGACTCGCCTGGAGTGCGATGCTTAAGACAACTGACATCGAATTGGAACTTTTAACTGATTACAATATGATTTTGATGATCGGTAATGGAATTCGAGGAGGCCTATCACTAGTTTCAAACCGCTATGCCACCGCAAACAATAAATATATGAAGGAAGATTACGACAAAGACATACCTTCATCACACCTCATATATCTTGATGCCAACAACTTATATGGATGGGCAATGTGCCAGTGCATGCCGTATGCAGAGTTTAAATGGATTTCCGATGTCCACCTTATTGATGTTACTACGATTCCTGACGATTGCGAAACCGGATGCATATTAGAAGTCGACTTGGAATATAAACCTGAATTGCACGATCTACACTCTGATCCCTCTGGCAACCGAACATAGAGTCCCTCCAGGATCCAATTAAGAAAAACTTTTAGCAACTTTATATGACACAAGAAAAAATGTCATACATTACCGAAACCTTAAACAATATTTGTCTCTTGGTGTGAAACTGAAGAAAATTCATAGAGCAATCAGCTTTAAACAAAAAGACTGGCTTAAATCCTACATAGATCTAAATACGGACATGATAGCACAATCGACAAACAACTTTGAAAAGGATTTTTACAAACTAATGAATAACAGTGTGTTTGGCAAGGCAATGGAAAACATCAGAAATAGAGTCAACATTCGGTTAGCAACTAAAGAAAAACAAATAGACAAATGGTTGTCACAACCAAACTTTAAAAGAAGAACAATTTTCGCTGAAAAGCAAGATCAAACTTTTATTCAACAAGCCTATATATGTTGGCATGAGTATTTTAGAAGTACTAATATACTTCAAGGATGAACTAAATGGGAAAATTATGTACGAACACTTAGGTTTGCTATCAAAAAGTACGCAAGCAGATCTGAAAATGAACATGTTATTGAAAAATCCAAAGGTGTGAAAAAATCAGTGGTGGAAAATAACATTACTTTCCAAGATTATAAAGATTGTCTAAAAACCCATGTTGACCGATACTGTATGATGAATATGATTAAAAGCTTCAATCATGATTTGTACAGTATTACTCTGAACAAGGTTGCTTTGTCAGCTCATGATGATAAAAGATACATCTTACACAATGGGATTAACACCTTACCGTGGGGTCATTTTAAAATCCTTCAAGAACAAGTAATAGATATGGAGGTGGAACAGACACATTAAAACAGAGAAAAAGTAAACCAATGACTAAAACAATGTAAATAAATTTCACAATTATGTGCACGCAAAAACAGATTGGTAGCACTAACTAATCACGGATTGCTGACATCGATGCTGGTTAATGGTGGATATAACAACATTTAATGATTTAACGATTGTTTTGCCTTTAACATTGTTTAGCCTTCAAAATTGAAGGAAAATTCAAGGAAGAAAGATTTTGAGGGAAACTGAAAGTATGGAAATTGAAACCAAAGAGATGGACTGGATGGGGCTGGATTGAGTAGGTCCCGATATATCCAGTGTTAACCACTAACCGCCAGAACTCTCCGACATCCAGGGCCACGGCTATAATGGGAAGAGGAACTAGAGGCCCAGGATGAAGAACGCTTCAAGACCATTTTAGAAGCAGCGACCACCCTCTACCATCGGCGGGACGCCGTGAACCTCTAGACGCGACGACTGCCCTCACCTACCTCAAGGACGTCGACTACGAAGAGATTAAAATTAAAGTACAAATTTGTAAGGACTTTAAATTCAACAACATTTAAAAGTCTTAACTAAACTACCCTATTTAGGCTGATTGCTCACATTGGTTTTGCCATTAAGTTATGTTTGTAAATATCAATGAGTTCTTTTTAAGTTTATAAAAGTAATGTAATTGAATAAAGTCAATTTACGTTAATTTGTTAAGTGTACTTCTCTTGTAAATTATTATCTCTCACATCAAGCCGAAAATACTACACTATTGTAAACAAAATCAGTATCGTTCTGTTTATTATAGGTTGGTGATGGACATCAATAAAAAATAACGATAGTTGAGTTCAACCATTGATCATAAATCATTGACCGTTGATTATGTGTATTAAAATGTAACAATATAGTTAATGTACGTTTCATATTCATGGATACTTATTATGGTATAACCGTCAATGTGTAGTATAATCTTGGATACAATTCACATAATGTAACCATATCATAGATTTTTGGTCGTTGATAATGTAAACTTAAATTTATATTATAGCCATGAACACATTTAATAATAATGAAACCTTCAACCACATACTTTTTTCTGATGATTATGAGTACTTGCATATAGTATAGCAATGCAATAAGGATTAATATTAAAAAAAAAACATGGTTCCTCCCCTCGAAATTTGATAGTCAAATGGGCTCGTCCGCAAACTCTTCTTTGGACGACAACATCCACCATCTTGGATTTGGGCGGGGCCTACGTCAGGTTTTAACCAATCAGAGATGAGGAGAGCCACCATATTGAACAGGGGGCGGCGCTCAGGTTAGCTCTCAACCAATCAGAGATGAGAATCCAAATCACGTGACTTTTTTCAACCAATCAGATCAACTCTTCTTTGGACGAGCTAGAAACCCCCTTTCTCATCTACTAAACTCTGTTTGTCACACTACTTTTGAAGTCAGTGGACGTACTCATAACTTTGCATATATGCCACAACGTGGTATGTGGCATGGTTCACAGCCGTGATCACTTTCCGAATCACTTTTTTTGGCCACTCTAATTCACATGATTCTGACAATGAATAATTTTTAATTCATGGATGAAAATTATTTGCAAATTAAAGGTACAGCTATGGGTACACGTATGGCCCCCTCATACGCTAACCTTTTCATGGGTCTAGTAGAACAAAATTTCTTATCCAACAAACTCTTTTCACCTCTTATTTGGCAGAGATATATTGATGACATCTTTATGATTTGGCAGCATGACATGGATAGCCTGAAAACATTTTTACAAGACCAAAATCAATGTTGTTTGAAATTCACCTGGAGCTATTCTACAAGTACCGTAACCTTTTTTGGATATTGACGTTTTTATTGATAAAAATCAAATTAAAACTAAAATTCATGTGAAAGAAAGAAAAAAATACAGTATCTACATTATCAGAGTTGTCATCTCATGTATATGAAAAAATCCATACCAAAAAGTCTATCCATTCGAGCCAAATTTTACTGTAGTGACAACTCTCATTTTGAAAATTACATATCAAAATTGAACTCTGCCTTTATAAATCGAGGATATCTTCAAAAATTGTTAAAAAATCAGTTTATAAAAGACCTAAAAATGCTAACATAAATTCAAATTTAAAAAGTGATCCAAAGTTTTGGAGTCTTTGCCACAACACGTTGTGGCATTTGCAAAATTATGAGGACGTCCACTGACTTCAAAAGTTGTGTGACAAACAGAGTTTACCCTATAGTTGGTAGATCAACTTGTGAAACTAACAATGTGATCTACCAACTATCTTGTAAACACTGTCCTTCAGATTACATTGGTCAGACACCTAACTATCTTCGAGTACTTATGACTGGCCACCGTTTGATGTGGTTCATAAAGAAATCAGAAGACCAATTTATAAACACGCTGTTCACCACAACCAAAATTTGGAAGACTGTTTTGCGCTTAAAACAGTCAATAATATTAAACCACATCAAAACGCAAAATGTAACCAACTATCATTACGAAATTCTGAATTGGCACACCAGTTGGTTTTAAAGACCAAGGCTCCTTCCGGGTTTAATCTAAGATAGTTAATATCAAAATAATTGGGACTCAACGCATTAGGCCAGTCATATTAGGTAAAAATATCCCTCTACCTGGAAATAATTCCCTAAAACGGGAAACTTTGCATATGTGTAGTACTAACACCTAGTAACAACATATCAAAAATCAACATTCGTGCATGCTGTGCTACGGCCGCCATCTTGGAAAATGGCGGCCGATTTTCACTTTTTTGCTCATATCTCACTAACCGTTGGAAATACAGAAAAACTGTAAATACAAAAGTTGAAGAGCATAAAACATACATCTTTTTCCTACTTACACTTTTGTTGTATCTCTAACGGTTATCGAGAAAAACTTATATTAATAATAAAAAAACTTGCACTTTTTGCAGTTCACATCGGAAATTCAATTTAACACGATCATGAATCTACAAGGTTTGGCATTTGAGCATACTTATAGTTAAAATAAAATACATTTTTAGGTTACTATTTATATTTGAACATTATTTACAAACAAAAAAGTGAAACAGTTGTTAATATTACATTTTGATCATTCATTTTTTTTTCGACCATCCTGGATTCATCCATGTCCACTTCAGGCGAGTTCTCGCATGACAACCCCTCACATTTACCGCACATTGCTGAACACAGCAGACCTGCTCGTTTGCACTCGCAAAAGTCAGAACACGTCTTACAATTGCAAGAAATTACGTGCATAATTCTCTCGGGTACTGGTGGAAGAGTGGTTGGAATAGGTTGTAGTGAATTGTCAACCAAACTCCAGCCCCACTGACACGGATCTAAATCATGTCCAAGCCATTTTTGGACTTGGTGATAAACACGGAAGGTGTGTTGTATACTGCCAAAAAAAGGCTGCAAGCACATTTTGATTTGGCCACGCTACCCCCAACATCAGTTGCAGCTTCCCAAAACACCTTCCGTGTTTATCACCAAGTCCAAAAATGGCTTGGACATGATTTAGATCCGTGTCAGTGGGGCTGGAGTTTGGTTGACAATTCACTACAACCTATTCCAACCACTCTTCCACCAGTACCCGAGAGAATTATGCACGTAATTTCTTGCAATTGTAAGACATGTTCTGACTTTTGCGAGTGCAAACGAGCAGGTCTGCTGTGTTCAGCAATGTGCGGTAAATGTGAGGGGTTGTCATGCGAGAACTCGCCTGAAGTGGACATGGATGAATCCAGGATGGTCGAAAAAAAATGAATGATCAAAATGTAATATTAACAACTGTTTCACTTTTTTGTTTGTAAATAATGTTCAAATATAAATAGTAACCTAAAAATGTATTTTATTTTAACTATAAGTATGCTCAAATGCCAAACCTTGTAGATTCATGATCGTGTTAAATTGAATTTCCGATGTGAATTGCAAAAAGTGCAAGTTTTTTTATTATTAATATAAGTCTCCTTTCCCTCGCTGGTTTGGTAGGGATCTTAAGATAATGACAATTGACAAGAAAAGATTGCACCGTATCTCCACCCTCAAATCCAGTTTTGTGGTTCCTATTTTCAAGGACGGAAATCGAGATCATGCCTCTAATTATCGGCCAATAACGATCCAGTCTCCGATTGTTAAAGTTTTTGAGTCGGTGGTGCTCGACAGACTGAGGCCCTTAGTCAATGCTGTCCTTATCCCTGAGCAGCTTGGCTTTACTTCTGGACGTTCTACAGTGACTAACCTTGTTGAGTATGAAGACACAATATTGTCTGCCTTTTCCTTAAACCTTCAAATTGATGCGTTATATGTTGACTCCAGTAAGGCGTTTGACAAAGTTAATCATGCTCTGCTCATTGCCAAACTCAAAGCTTATGGCATTATGGACCCCTTGCTGTCATGGATGAGGAGCTATGTCACTGGGAGATCTTCTACTGTCCGCTTTGCTGATGACTTTTCCGATCCATTCCAAGTGATCTCCGGTGTTCCACAGGGTTCTCTTCTGGAACCGTACCTTTTCAACCTTTTTATGAATGATATTTGCGATGTCATTGAATGCAAATTCTTGATGTTTGCTGATGATATAAAACTCTATGATTTGCTCAGTGCCAATGATAATGGAGATGTCCTGCAGCGTTCCCTGAACAACGTTTTCAACTGGTGCACTAATAATTTGATGCAACTCAATGCCTCCAAATGTATGGTCATCTCATTCCACCGGAGTGATTCCTTGGCAATGATTGGTTATCAAGTAAATAACTCTACTCTCCAACGTTGCGACGTTGTTAGGGACCTGGGAGTGTTTCTCAATACCAAGCTGACTCCTGACCATCACATAGAAGCGATATGCGGCAGAGCTAGTCGCCTCCTTGGACTTCTTTGGCGTTCTACTAAATCTGGACTTTCCACTAGCTCGATCATCACCCTCTATAAGTCACTTCTTCGTCCCATCCTGGAATATGCCTCAGTTGTTTGGAAGCCATTCTACAGTACACATATTGCAAGAATTGAAGGCATCCAGAGGAGGTTTGTGCGCCTTGTTGGTGTCAGATTGGGCTGGAGATATCTCGATGTGCCCATTGATGACGTCATGAAGATGTTTGACCTGCTACCACTTCAGTTGCGCTTTGATTGTGCAGACCTAATCTTCTTGTACAGACTGGTTAATGGCTTCATCGACTGCCCTTCTCTCCTTGGCAAGATCAACTTCAGGGTCCCTGGCAACACCCGTTCTCGTGAACTTTTCCTGTGCAGCCATTACAGGACAAACTACTTGAAGTGGGGACCAATTTCCAGGCTGCATCATCTCGGAAACACTACGGTCGATCACGGCTGCATCACTGCGGTCGATTTCTTCTTCGACGGCCAAACTATCTTCAAGAAGAAAATCATGAAGGGTCTCTCGCACCGTCAGGAATGAGCCTCCTCTTTCATCAACTTTGTATAACATGGTCTCACCTTGCACACCTTGAATATTGTTTGTTGCATATTTCTTGTTTACGTGCATTAAATTATATATTGATATTGTTATGTTGTTATTGTTATTCTCATTATTACTTTGTTATGTTCAATTCAGTCACATTGCACTTTGATATGTTAAACGTTAGTTCTAGTTCTTTCTCTTTCAATTTTGCTTGTCAGCCATCTAGTCATTCTATCTGTTTTAGTGTTAAATGAATTTGTATCTTGTATATCATGATTGTATTGGCATTTCCGTTGGGAAATAAATAAATAAGTTTTTCTCGATAACCGTTAGAGATACACCAAAAGTGTAAGTAGGAAAAAGATGTATTTTTTATGCTCTTCAACTTTTGTATTTACAGTTTTTCTGTATTTCCAACGGTTAGTGAGATATGAGCAAAAAAGTGAAAATCGGCCGCCATTTTCCAAGATGGCGGCCGTAGCACAGCATGCACGAATGTTGATTTTTGATATGTTGTTAAATGGGTGTTAGTACTACACAAATGCAAAGTTACCCCTTTTATGAATTATTTCTAGGTAAAAACCTAATATGACTGGACTATCTGTGCTTGAAAACGTTTGCATTAAAAACGAAAATTAGCAAAAACTTTCTCATTCATTCATTTTCTATCTTATTAATTTTTAAGTATACAAAGTCGTTTGGCAAGTTTACAATCAAGTAAATAAATAAATATATATATATGTGTATAAATAAATATATATATATATATATATATATATATATATATATATATATATATATATATAGTAGTGGGGAATGGCTACAGTTGGCCCAGGTCAAGGTCAGGCGGTTGTAAGTGTTGTAGGGGTAGTAGCGGCTGGGGTTTTTTTGACAGTGATGGGTGGGTTTTGGAAGTGGGTCAAGGTCATCCGGAGGGGTTTTTAAAAAAGGTGAGCCCCGAGGGGTTAGATTGAAGGTGGGTAAAAATTTATTTAATCAAAGAAAAGTAGTGGTTTTATTTGAGGAAGCGTTGGAGTGTTGTTTACTGGCGATGGAGTGGTAGATGCCAAAGGTGATAGCGATGAGAAGATAAAAACATACTATCCACAGTACGCATTTGAATAGTCGTAAAAGCTGAATCATTTCTTGTTGATTCTTTGTTTCTAATTGTAGTCTGTTGATTTCGAGTTTGAGTTTATCCTCTTCCAATTGTGACGTAAATGAAAAATCATCCATCATCTTCGTGTATTAAATGTATGCAGGTAAAAATTGGAGCGGTGTTGATGGTGAGAAAGTTGGCAATGAAATGAGAAACAGAGATAGGGACAGGTTATATATTACTGTAAAAATAGTGGGGGGTAAAGAAAATAATTGTAGTTGACTAAACATCATTATTAGCTGTGTCGGGTGTTGCAGCTTTGGAAGATGGAAGACTATTATCTGGCAGCTGTAAAACTTCGACGTCTTCGCTTTCCATGTTTTCGTAATCAGAAGAATTGTAGGAAACTTCCACAGTGATAGTAATGGTGTTATTTGGAGTGTTTATTAGATCACTTAAAATTTGAAAAATATTTTGTAAGTCTTCCTGTGATTGAATAAGAAAAGTACATTTACTTGTTGTTAAAGGAGAGGAGCTCATTGTTCGGAAGTTGGCAAACAAATGGTGAGCGATGGTCAAAGGGTCGCTTATATGTGGGCAAAGGTGGTGGAGGGGGAAGTAGAGGGGTGGGGGTGGTAGAGTGGTGGGGGAAGGATGATATAATCATATGCGAACCGGCGGCCAGAGCATTTTGCCGCAAAATCCCATTTGGGTAGGTTATGGGTGGTGTGTAGAAATAAGTATTAGCTGTAATATAAATTAGAAACACTAATAATTTTTATAAATTAAATATTAAATTTATATTTAACCAGAGCTTGCATTTCTTGTTCCTCGTCGTTTAATTCAACAATTTTAACACCATTAGTTGTCTGTTCCTCTTCCTCTGCACTTTGCGACGATGAAGACATGGAGGTGGCAGAAGAAGATGATGAGGATGAAAATATTTTGGTAGGATTGACGTATTTCACTGTGATGTTGATCCATCTTAAAGGATAGTTATCAATGAGTGTGAGTAAGTTTTGGAATAGGGCTTCCATCTCTTCTCTGTCGGTAACTAAATGTTGAAAGGAAATGAATTTATCATCCATGTTGTTGTCAGTGCGAGTAATGAAATAAGAATGAGAAGCGTATTGAATGATCCGTAGAATATATTTTGTAAAAAATAAGTGGTGGGGGTAATCTCAAGGTCAATCAAATGGAATTTTAAAAAAGGGCTGCAGTCAGTGACTACAGCTATACATCTGAAGCTTCAACAGGATCAGTAGACCAATCAGATCTGTACTTGCACGCATTTATGATGCATGTACAAAAGTCGTCTTTATAACATGCATTACACTCTCGGCAATTAACAATTTTTTCTGGATGAAATTTGATACATCTCTGGGGACAGCAAGTGTGAAAGTATCTTGATTTATAAATCTTGAAGGTTCGCAATTCTGGTGGTGGTAGTTGTTTTGTCTTGCATTTGCAGTAACAAGATCCGAAGAATTCACATTTTCTACAAGCTAATCCGTCTACCATCCATCTTCCTATATCGGTACATTTTTGTTCACAACAATAGCGTGGTTTGTATTTGTCTTTCTTGTTTTCCATGTTGACGCTTCTAAGTTTAGCCAAGAAATGAAGGTGTATAGTGTAGGATAGTGTGTTTTATAGACTAGAAAAAGTGGTGGGGGTAATCTCAAGGTCATCTAAATGGAGTTTTAAAAAAGAACATCTTACAAGTGTAAGATGTATTTATTTAAGATAGTGAGTTTTCATTCTCTTTTTCTTTCTTTATATCTTGTTTGTATTTTTCTTTTTCTTCTTTAGCCATAGCAATGAGATCTTCAGTGGATAGTGGATGTACTTCAGGAAATTTTAAAATTAATTTTGGTTGGAATCCTTCTTTAGTCAATACTTGAAGATCGGACGTCATTTGTTCTACACTTTGATAGTCTTTTCCGTAGATTTTTCCATTGAATTCAATCATCATTCTGTACAACATGGTAGTGGTAGTTGTTTTCGCTGCGTCAGTTGGGAAGCAAATGATGATTCTGTTTAGGTTACGCGTTCCTTTTATAGATGCCACAGCGACCACTCAATATTATTCAACATTAGTAATATTTCTGGAACTTAACATTACTTTGAGTAGATGGTGTTGTAGTTGAAGGTTGTGTGGAAATAAATACTTCTTCATTGCAGAATTTTTGTTTAGGAAACATCCTCATGTTGTTAGCGTAAACATCAATATTTAAACGATAACCACCGGCAAGTAACACTCGCAATTCATTAGTAAAATCGTCAAGTTCTTCAAAAGTTGTGATGGTGGTAGTATCATATGATGCACACTTAACCTTAAGAGACATGTTGTTATTTGTAATAACTGGAGAGCCAACAGAGATGTGTACGGCACGAAAGGTAATCGTAGACTGATGAGATCCTTAAGAAAATTACGGCCTTTATATACCCTCAAAACTAGGTCAAGGTCACCCAAACGTGTTTTTAAAAAAGCAACATATCGATAGTGCAGAAACACTATCGATATGTTGCCTTTTTTATTTTTTTTTTATTTTTATTTTTTATTTATTTATAATCAGTTACATACATGTACAACAGTATATATAAACTACAGATTAGTTGCTAGTAGGCATAACATGAAGTGTAAGTTCAGTAGAGTTGCTTCCGCTAGGACCGTGAGCTGCTAAGTAGAGTGCGCCGGGGTGAATCAGTCGTAAATCTTCATTCTGCAGCAGTTGAACGAAGCGTTTGGGAAGAAATACTTGAAATTTTGGTTCATCACCAGGTGTGTAGGGTGCTTCACTTAATGTACAATTGATAGCGTCTCCAATTGATGTTTCCATTTTCTTAATAGTGTGAATAATATAATGTTTCTCTTCCTTCAATTCTGAACATTTTTTTGTCGGTAGTATAGTAGATTTAGAATGTTTGTTGAATTGATCAACAAGCGATTGTAGAAAATTTTGTGATGCCATTATCTTCTTCTTGCTATTGTTCGTCTTCTTCTTCTTGTGTTTGCGTGTCAGAGGTGTTGACTCCCCGGAGGTTCGAGTAATACTGATGCATTGTCATAGTGCCGCTCTCGCTTTTATACCCTTCGTTTCCCCCACCACTTTGCTGTAGATAGACATTTAAACGATATGCGTTTTTTAAAGCACATTGAGACTGTTGATGTTTAGAGTTTTTAGATGAAATACAGATGTTATCAAAGTAGCAATAAAAATCTTTCTCCATTTGCACATTTATTACTTCATGGTTTGTATATGTTTGTATCCAATTTGCTTTTTCCAATCCTCTTGTAAAAATAGTTTTGAACTTTTTGCAGAAATGATTCATAATGTGTGGCATCATATTGTAGGTTATAAAACCTTCATCCCATCTTAGATTATGAAAATGTTTCATCAACCATTTGTTTGTTACTTTAGCTTTGGTTGTTAATCTGTTGAATGGTAAAGGAGGCATAAATAAAAAGTGATAAACAACAGATGTTATCATATCTAGTACCACTAACTCTTTAATTATAAAATTTCCATCATTACCACGGAATGCTTGAAACTCTATGATACCTTGCTTTACTTCCATTAATTTTATCTTCTTAGAGAATGAAACTTGTTTATCCATGATGACGTTCAGTAGGCAACTGGTATGTTAATCCAGATTGACAACCTTTTATACCCCCAATATTCTTCTTTTTACTTACAATATTCTTTATTTGTTCAATTTGTTGCCGATTGTTGATTGTTGAAACTTGATTCGTTTTCCTTGGTTTCTTGCTTTTCTTCATCTAAATTAAAGTTGGTTTGATAATGGTGTAACTGTCTCCACATATCTACTTCATGTGGTATCCTATTGAAGATTGAAGTATCTACTGGACCATATAGGATTGGAACATATGGTTGTTTATCCAATGCATCAATTAAATAGTCTTTGATAATTGCACTTGAGAATATTAGCTGTTTTAAATATCTTGTTATAGGACCAGTAGCACAAGTTAAAGTGTAAAACTCTTCTTTAGTCAAATGTATTTTTATATTATATTTAGTTAAATCTCTAAATCGAACTAGTTGTTGACCACGTTGTTTAACAATATCGATTTCAATATTTGATTCCAACAAACCTAGTTTTGTTTTTCTTCCAAATGTATTGTTACTCAGATAACATTCCAAAAGATGTATATGTTTCATAAAAGATTCCCAAGAAGTTTCAGTGAAGGTTACCATTTTAGATCCATGATTTAAAATAACAGTAGGAGAGTAATCCAATGATTTCATCACTCCAGCAGATACAGTCTTTGTCATACAAGAAGAAATAGGATAAAATATTCGAAGAAATACTTCCGTTAAGATGTTGGTGGAAATGTTATCTTCAATTTTTCTTTTCTTTGTTTCTTTTTCAACTTCCTCTTCTTCTGTCTTCTTATGTTTAAACTTGAGGAACTCATCCATTTCCTGTTCAACTTGTCTTTCTATATCCAAACTATTGTCAGCCATAAAAGGTGTAGTTTCTTCATTAGCAGTTGATGTAGTAGAACTCATCTTGCGGACGATGTTACCCATACGACAATCAAAGATGAAATGAATTTCCAGCTCTTTTTTCTCGCTTTTATACTCGCAGATGACCTAGATATTGTTGATTTTTTGTAAAAACCTTACAAATTGTGCAGATGTTGTATTAATCCTTCTTAAAGTACATTCTTCACGATTCCTGTTAGCGGTGTGTAAGTAACTATTTTGTCATGTAGAATTAAACAGTATGCTGAAGTTCCATCTGGTATTTTATCTTCAAATTCCATTTCAACTTTTATATCTACACTTGAAGATTTTACAGATTCATTTTGTTTTGAACAATCGATTACAACAATTGGAGCTTTTGAATAAAATTGTTCTGGTGATAAAAGTGGTGTATTCGTCTTACCATAATATGATGATTGAAATCTTGCATACATGTCATATAGAATAGAATAACGTTTCTTATCAAATGAAACATTTAAACTGTCATATGGAAAGAACTGAGAGTTTAAAAAAACTTTGCAATTCTTTATCTTGCAATGGTCAAATTGACCAGCGTGCGCGGTTATAACATCTTTTCGTTTAGTCTGAAAACCGACTATTATGTACCTTGCCCGTTCTAAATAAGTAGAGGTTTTAACAGTCCATGTTTGTCTTTCTGTTTGAGGCAATATGGGGTATTCATGAAATTCCCAACTCCTAAATGGTATTACAATATCACGGTCAGATTTTAATTTTTTCAATAATATTACTCGATGTTCATCTGCCAATCTGACATGAGGTACTCTCCATACAACTTTATCCAATTGAAGTTGCCATTCCAAATCGGCATCTTTAGTTCCACTTGGCGCTTGTATTACATCCTTATTTGTTGAAGATCTGAGCAGTACCAGTTCTTGCTTTACATTTATTATTATTCTCTTGTAATCTTCTGCGAATCCCAAAAGCAATCGTAAAGGTACATTAAAATCAAAGTAACCTTTTGAATTAGGAGTAATAGTGTCTTTATCAGGAGTCACCCATCCAGCCGAGATTAAAGAATTTTTTTCATGGGGTGTTATTGAAGTCAATCCTTTTAAAGTTGTTGATATACCAACTTTTTTTGTTGAATCAATTGTTACTCCAGATATCTCATATCTAATTTCATCAAACAGATATGCCATAGGGTTATTTATAAAAGGAACAGTTGAACCAGATTTTCCATCCAATGTTGTTACTCTTCCTTCGATATATAAATAACTTTCACATGGTAATGTGTAGATATCTTGTTGTTGAATGGGAATTCTTATTTCATCATTATTATTTAATTTTGATGAAGTGTAAGGGTTGTGAGTGTGATATTCCTTCTCCCATAGGGTTTCGTCGAATGTCGGTCCTTGCGCTATATCCAGTATATCCATGGTTGGCAAGTTTTAGTCCGATCTTTTGTAGGAAGCGTATGTTGTCCGGTGTTAACTCGTCGAATGTTGAGGAGCTACTGAGCTCCCGACTCTTCCGTTGTGGTTTAAATGATAATCCCATGTTGACTTTATGTTGCCGCTCTGATATGTAACCGTATAGTTATTGTTTCTCCTCTAAAGTCAACACTAATACCGTCTTGATCCAATATGTTCAGTACGATGTCTGAAATGAAACTGGTGTTTAACGGTAGGTATATCAGGTTTTGTGGCTTCTCAACTATTTTAAAACCAGGAGCTACTGTCGGGTAAAATGTGTGTAATATATGTTGATTTACTCCATCTCTATATGATCCGTGTATAATATTACACGTTACATCAATACTGTTCACCTTTAATATTGTTACTGTTGTATCGCCAGTATAATCATTTCCAGGAGCTAAAATTCCTTTCTTCTTTGAAAATCCGAGCAAATTGCCGATTGAGTGGTCTAAGCTAAAATCTATATAATACTTTGAAGTTATTTCTGCTTTTAATGTATTATTATTACCTTTTATAGAAATATTTTCTTCTCCAAGTTTCTTTTGTAATACTTGGTTTATATCGTCTATTTCATATGCTCCTGTAGATAATGGAATTATTTTTAATTGTGAATAATTTCCTTTTTCATCTTTACTCTCATAATAATGTAGTAAATTATTTTTTCCTTCTGTAACATTGGGAATTGAATTGTATGTAGTCAAATCCAATAATGCTGCTTCCCATAGTTTATCCGTAGATAAACGTAACGCTGGGAAAAGTGTACTTTTCAATGTTGACGAATTTCCACTCAGCGATACTGTATACGATGACATCTTAAAGCTGACTGACGCTCTTCGCTAGGAACTCTAAACATAAATGTCCGCATATTTCTGTATTGCTAGGTTGCTCTCTTTTGTAGTTGTAGAATATATTCTTGGAGTCCCGAAAATAATGTTGAAGTTCTTTTGGTGGCGGTAAATTTCCAAAACTATCAAAGTAGTAAACATTTTCTCCAAGTTTTTTATAACATACCCAATGAGTACCTGGTCCATAATTAGAGTCTAAATTTACTATTCCAGTTTCATTTTTCCACACTCTATTTGGTAATGTATCTTTCATAAAAACTCCTCTGAAGAATGGTATTCTTAAACATTTCACATATTTTGACAATTGATAGTTTGTTAATGCTTCATTTGGAATTATCAATTTATTTTTCTCATTTAGTACACACGGTACGGTCTTAAGTAAAGACCCGATCCGTTTTTTACCATTGACCATATGGATGTTTTCTTGACTTTCCTTTTAGGGTTAGTGCGACGTCTTCTTTTGATGTTCCCGCCTCTTTTTGCAGCTTCTTTTTTACTAGGTTTTTTCCCGCGTCGTCTTCCACCACCAAACTTAGCTTTCGTCTTCATGGCTGTTGTCACTGCCCAAGCTGCTGCTTTTTCCGCAATACTGGCGTCACTTGATTTAACCCTTTGCCAAGCTTTTTCCGCTAGCGCTCTATCCGCTATTGATCTATTTGTTGAATCTGCAAACTTGGAATACGCTATATCGTGTTCTTTGCAAGCTTGATCTAATTTATTAATTCCAGGATCTCCTCTTGCTAAACGTTTTGCCAACTTAGTTCCGGGTCCACAATATTGATAGCCTCCGGGCAGATGAAATTCGTATGGTAAAGCGTCTATTGCTCGATTTAGAACAGCACCAACAGGAATCCGTCTGAGCAGGGAAAACGCAGCTGATGTTATACCACGTCCTTTCTTAACGCTGTCTTGACGACGACTGAGCGGTGCGGTCTTCATTATGTCGTCTTATATAACCAGCGTGTTTACTCCACGAGCTGCTTTACATAAATGGATAACTCGTGCACAATGTTTTATATTTAAATATTTAATTATTCAAATTAATTATATACTGATTTATGATTCTATTTTTAATCCAAGCTTCTCGTTCATTGGGTTGAATCATCACATGACTCGTTGTACTAGCTATATGATTGTGGGTATCGATAAGTAAATTGCCCACTATTCTTATTAAACAATCTAAAGTTACAGCATCTTTCGGATGTTGAGGATCATGTAACTGCATAATACGTTTATCATTACACGTGTAAGCGGTTGAATCACTTTTCGATGTTGTTATGACTTGTCCAATAGTAGCAGCATCATTTAAATCTTCTCCTGGTAAAATATTAATTATTTTCTTCATCTTTGCATCATATTTGGTCCCAAAGTGTTTATCCCAAGTTATTGTTTGTCTCAATGTAACACAATCATCATCTCCATAACCAGGATAAATATTTTTTATTCTTCTATTACGACCATCGTATGTATCTAATCTACCACCACTTGCAATTAATGTTTGCACCATAAGAGGTACATCTGAATCTTTTATACCAAATCTTCCATTTGTTATTGTTTTATGTCCTGCATCCCATTCATCATTATTTCCTTGCATTAAATCAAACTTTTTATTTCCATGTATAAATGTATCTCCTCGCTTTAGCACGGCATCTTCATGTTTTACAAAATTTGATGTCCCCCTTTTTAATTCTTTAGATAGTTGTTCCATAGTAACAGCATCTTTTGGTTGAGAACCGAACTTTACATTTGACAACACTTTCCCATGACAATCGATTTCATCATTATCTTGTAAAATACAGTTGTCCTTGATGTATTTCAGGTTTACAGCATCACCGTCTTCCTTTGGGTATCCAATGTCATTTATAATAAATTTATAAAAAGAAAATCCGCGTTGAGTCTTTTCCGGTATTATAGAATGTAAATATTCTTTATTAACTGAATCTTTATCATTTTTCGGATTTGCCACGTTGGTTATTCTATGATTCCCAGCATCAAATGTCTGTCCATCTTTTAAATTATTACCCCACTGCAATTTTAAAGTATTTAAAAGTTCAGATGATAAATACTCTTTATTAATTGCATCAGAACTGTCAGTTGGTTTACCAACATTAATTATTCTATGTGATTTGACATCGTAAGTATTTTTGTCTAATTTTAATGATGTTGAAGTTGCTTCTTTTACTGTCTTTAAATTCGCTCCATCAGTATCTTCTTCTGGGTCTTTAATAAATTTTAAACGTTTGTTACTCATATCATAGTCACCTTCAGGTGTTTGCGGCAATCCACTTCTTTTTCTGTTTTCTCCTCCTTGTACTCCTAGCCCGGAATACCGTCCGAACTTGTCGACGCTCATGATTGAACTGATCCATTGTATGGTCACAGCTCTCTTATATATCTGTGATAATTTATACAACTATTCCGCGATTTCGAAGTTCGTCAATTAAAGCCACCCATTCATTATTTAAACCTGTATGACCAGCTTCTATAGCTTCATGTAATAGTCTCATTCTATCAACCAATTTGTTTATATCATTATAGTAAATCACATTTGTATTATATAGGTTTTTCATTAAACCTTTACCAGACGTTGAAGATTCTCCTTTTTTCTTTTTACCATATTCATCCATAAGTGATAAGTCCATAAGTGATAAAGACTTCCTCTTTAGCGGTTTCTTCAAAGCGGGCGCAGTCCGTAATGTTGGTAGTTTTCTTAGGGGAAACAATCTTTTTATTACAACAGTATATTTAGTTGCGCGTGTTCTATTTATCATTGAATCTTTGGAGTAATTCTTCTTATGAGCATTAGTATTTTGCAAAATTTCTTTAAAAGTATTTAAATCTTGTAGTGTATATTTTATAGGTATATTTTTAAAAATCAGTTCAAATAATCCTTTTGTTCCTTTATATTTATGCTCACCAATAACAATGTCATCATCTTCAGTCAAATGTACTTTTGAATCTCCTATTTTTAATTCATTTCCATCAATTCTCGCTCCATATACATGTGACTTGTGTAGTTTTGGGTTAGCTTTTATTTCATGTAACATCTTCATGATATACTTTCTTCCAAGAGGTCCTTGTTGCAATATATCACTACTTAATTTTGTTAGATTTGGAATTGATTGTTCTGCTTCAGGTATATGTTGTTCTTCTTCTTTTTGAACATTTATTTCTGGTTCTTCTTGTCTTGTTTCTTCTCCTTTTTGAGAAACTTCACTATCACTTGTGTAAGAATCATCATCTTCTTCCTTTTTTAAAGTCTTTACTTCAAATTTAGAAACAGGTAGTAAAACATCTCCTTCAAAATGAGGTTTACCAATTGTTTCTGTTATTTGTTTTAAAGGTTCTGTAATAGGTTTAAATGTAGTCTCCAGAAATTCTTCTCTTTCATTCAAACCCATTCTTAATGCTCGATTTTTAAGTCTAATCGAGTCACTTAGTGATTTTATTTCTTTTAATAGTTTTTCTTGGTTCACCATGTTTACACTGCGAAGACCAATCTATTACTAAACGTATCATCAATTGTTCAATGGATTAATACAAATTTATCCAACCCTATACGATATCTTCCATTTTTTATAGCTTCTTCTTTCATAATAACAAGAAATCCATATTTTTCAGCCCATGCTTTACCACACATTTCTTTAAATTTATCAAATGACATGTCTGCATTCACATGATCATTATATATGTGCTTTAAATTTGTTTCATCTTGCTTGAAGATAATAAGTAGATTTGCATTATCTCTTATTAGTTGTTTTGGAATTTTACTGTAAGTTTGACCAATATAAATGCTATCAATATTGTAATGTCTTCCCATGGCAAAATAACTTCTAATAGTGTCATGATTTTCACAAGATACATCATCAAATATAAATATAGAAAATGGTTTAGCCTCGTTTGGCTCCATTATAGTTTCACTAGCATTAAACTTGTAGAAATTAACTTCAGGCACACTTGCGAGTACCTTATCCAATAATTGGTATTTGGGTTGTTGCAAAGATTTGGAAAAGATATAAATGTTGTTAAAACGTAATCCCTTAGGATTTGTTATTAAATTAAAAACCACATTTGTCTTTCCACAATTTGATGGTCCAGTTATTAAACATCTTATTGTGTTTGGCAGTAATTCACCATGTTTTCCATGATTTAACTTGTCGTTGTCAACTGTTAATTCATCAATATTATTAATAAAAAATCGATCCTTTTGTTGCACAATCTCCATCTTGTATAAAGGTTAAACATGTAATGACTTCATAAATTGCTACACTAAGTCTTTTGTAGGGATCCAAGAGTCTTCACTTTTATCAAATCCCAACCAACGTACTTTCACCTTATCCTTTTTTCTTTGTAAAATTTTTTCAACAAGATATACATCGCCAACTGATGATTTTAGCAATTCATGTCCGTAGAATCCACCTTCAAGTAATTCACCCTTGTTGTCCTTTAAAATGTAGGTTTCAGGTATTGTTGGTTGCACTTTATAGATTGTAAATACTTCATTAGTCCAGTTTGGCAGATACCTTTTGCTAAATACTCCTTTGTACTTACTTATACGAACTTTATAATTAACTTTAAATGTTTTGGGCTGCATTTTTTCACGTTTAGGAGTAGTATTATTTTTAATACGTTTTAATACCATTTTAGCATTGGTACTATTTACTTCGTTAGGCTTCATACCAATGGTTCGATGATACTTATTGTTATATTCTTTTATAAGTTGTGGTAATATATCATACCAAATATATGATCCTCGTTTGGAAAATGTTTTATACATTGCTCCTTTTAACGTTCTGTTAAATCTTTCTATTATTGAAGCTTTAACTTCAGAATTTGTAGAATAATGATTTATTTTATACTTCTTCATTAAAGCTGCAAAGTCTTTGTTAAAATATTCTTTTCCATCATCAGTTTGTAGATGTTTGATGTTGAAATTATTTCTTTGTATAGCTATTTCCATAGCTTTTGTAACACTTTTACCAGTCTTGTCCTTTAGCGGTAAAGCATCAGCCACTTTAGTAAAACAGTCTATAATCGCTAAAATGTATTTAAATCCTTTATTTAATTTACTATGTGGTATCATTTCAATAAGATCGGCTTGGAAAAGATCATTCATTCCTTTTATAATTGTATTTCTTCTAGGAAATTTTCTTCTTGCCGGCTTATGAAGTTCATTTACAATCTTGTTCCTTAAATCTTCCATCTTCAGTTGTGTCTTCCACACCGCTTGTAAAAGTACTGATCTCTAAAATGGTTTATCCTCTTTTATATGGTAAGATTATAGGTCAAGGTCATATTACATTGGTGTAAAAAAGAGGGAACATGACATTGAGCTTGTCATGTCCCCTCTTCTTTACGGAAAGGAAAAAGGAAGAAGGTAAAGGACGAAGAATAGGTTTACTGGTCGATAGGGTATAAGGAGTAATGTCCAAATGGTAGAGTTTTTATATTACCTTCCAGGATGTACCTCTTATCATCCTTACAACTCAAAGCCCATTTGGTTTGCTTTACACTGAAGAGACGATGGTTGAAGCTTCTTATGGTGTTAAATGTTGCTGTTGCCTCAACATTTTCAAATAAGCATCTCTTGTATTCTTCAAACTGTATATTCTTCTTCAGGTATGAGGTTTTTATACCTTTGGCCTTCTTCACGATTTCATGTTCTCTTTTTTTATTTTTGTACAATTTAAATGAATACAATTTAGACATTAGAGCAACAACCTCTTCCATTGGCACGCCATTTGTTTCGTCTTTGAACTTTCCCAATACCTTTTTATTTCTACCGTTGTCGTAGTTGGGATGGTCTTGTGGATAATCAGAAAAGTCAAAGTCGTTATTGTAGATAAAACAGCGTAGGTCTTCATACATATCTTCAGTTCTTATCCAATAAATAAAAGCGTCCGTATCCATGTATACAATGCCGATGTTTTCTCTTCCATAAAATTTAACCATCTTGTTGTAATGGAAGTCATACATGTGGGTCTTTGAAATATCTAGAATAGACATCCCCACATATAAAGGACGATCCATTGTAATTGAAATTTTGTTCATGGAAACAGCTACAAGATTTTCATTGATTATTATGGATGATCCGAAGTTAGGTTTTTGTACCAGCTTTTGTAGTTTTACCGGATCACTAACTAATTTCACATTCTTATGCTTTCTTTTGTTTTCCAGTGTCTTGCCAAATATTGCATTATTCATCAATTTAAAAAAGTCCTTTTGAAAATTAGATGTAGCTGAAGTTCTTCTTTTTGTGTTATTGTCAATGTATGACTTTAACCAACAGGATTGAGAAAATTGTAAAGCTCTATTAATTTTTGTTATTCTCAATCCTAACTCTAGGGCTTGTTGTATTACCCAATAATGAGCAACATATCTTGATTTGTTGGTTAAAGTCATCATTAATTTAGGCCATCTGCCGGTTGGTGATATTTCCGTCTTGGCCAGTAGAGGTAAATCATAATGGTGGTCATGCAAATGTTCAGGGTACTCAATGTCTACATCCAAAATATAACCAGTGTCTCCATGTTTTGCTATATTCATGATGTTTCCAATAGAATCAGGGTCTACCCATTTGAAGTTGCCATATGGGAGAGGATTCGACATGGCCCATCCATAAAGGTTATTTGCATCAAAATAACCTAAATATGTACTTGGTTTTGATGCATCAAAATTGGGCAAATATTTGTTATTTGCCTTTACATGTCGTGTTACGCTTTGAGTTAGTCCCCCTCGAACACCTGATTCCAACATCAGCACCATGTCTATATCTGTAAGAAGTTGGAGTTTACATTTTGTTTCCTTTAACATTGCTTGCCAAGCTAGTCCAGGTGATGTACAAGAATGCAGAGGGTCTAATCCATATGCCTTAAAACATGTATTTCTAAACTCTTCCATTATATCACAAAGTAAAGTTACATCTAGTTTTACATAAAAGTCCGAATATTCTCCAAGTGTTTTAAATCCTAATTCATTCCATACTCTACACGCATGTTCATAATCTTCATGGGATATATCTGTGTCATATAGTTTACTTTTGAATTCTTCTTTTGGTGGAAGGGATGTTTCATTAAATCTTTCTAAGCTATCTATATAATCATACGGGAAAACACCTTTGCGAAGAACTAAATTAACCTTGTCATTACTTACAATCTTCTTGGTTTCTATTAAATCTTCTGTTCTCAGGTTTTCAGAAAGCTTCATTAAACTAGATGGCATAAAACGGTAAGAGTCTAAAAACCGAAGCTTTATATTTCCAACTTTTTTAGTAAAACTTATAAACTTCTCCGTGGTTTCAGCTATGACATCAATTTCTCCATTATCTCTTCCTAATTCTGGAATAATAAAATGCGCATCATAACCACTAAGGTTATGTAATATTACAGGTATACTTGTAGGGATCTTGTAGTTGATATTACAGCTGTTACATGCAGCACCTCTATAATAACCTGTCAGATGGTCATGATCATGAACCTTTTGATTTTCCACAGTAAATTCATTTGTACATAAATAACAATGAGTTGCATTTTCATGTTGAATCTCTTCTTCTTCATCCAAAGGTATCATTGGTATAATATCACTATACAATCTTTCAACACTTTCCGCTATTGTATACAACTGATCAAGGAATATTTTAGAAGCATTAACACCACGATAGACAATAGGTTTTGAAGTTAAATTAAATCTATTTAGATGTTCTTCAGAAAGAGTAGATTTAACCATTAAACAAAAACTGTTTGGATCATGTATCTGATATTTAACAGTTTTCTTTGCTACATCACCATCATTATCTTCAATAGGAACTAGTGTAGATTCAAAATCAGCATAGACAACAATGGGAATCCGGTATTGATGGGAGATTTTTTCAAATTTTAACTCTGCCTTACTTGGACACGGTAAGATAATTTTTGCTTCATAGTTGTTGTTACATAGTTTTTTATGCTCTTGTAACCATTCGTTTCCTTCTCTTCTTTCTTCACAAAAATTAAAGCATCTTTTGCAAATTATCTTCTTATTTCTATTTTTAGATAATTGATTACTAACAAGAGTTTCAAATTTTTTAATCCATACATAGTGGGAAACATCACCTTTTGTAAGTAGTAATAAGTCTGTATGATCTGGGAGTTCATTCTTCACCACACGCAATGGGTACACTTTATTCGAACTGTCCAAACCAAAAACATTAACAGATGTTCCAGGGTTTTGTTTTTCAAACTTTGGGATGTCCTTCAAAGCCACTGGGTAAGTCAATCCTTGGAAATTATATCTATATCTTTGTAATTCATATTCTTCACTGGGTCTATCCGCATGGTGAGGTGGTACAAATTTTGCCGTCATTGCATATCTAAAACATTCCATATCTTCATTTTGAACATTTATACATGATTTGGTGTGTGAAATTTTCTTTGGGAGTGAAATATAACTGCTACCCCTTAATCCGTAGCCATGTTTATGAACTCTAATATCCATACCCTCAATACTAACCAAACTCCAACCAGATCCTCTTCCTTCATGATCTTGAATTTTTGTTAATATTTCTTCCAAACAATCTTCAACTATTGAATTAATATCTGAACTTGCCATGATGGTCTGGTTTTTTGTTATGAATCCTCTTGGTGACATTTCGCCTTCTACATTAGTAAACATAGCATTTAGTATTATGCTAAATTTAATGAAGTTTAGTCTTCTTAATTCTTCTGTGAGTGTTCTTCTTGCAATTGTACTTGCTTCTTTAAAAAACTGCTCCAATTCCAATTTTTCATTTTGAATTTTGTGGTGCATTACTACTCTACCTTCTAAAGCAAATACTTTTAAACTTGGTATTTCATTAGATGGTCCTGCTAATGGTTCTTCTTTATGTTCTTCTTCTTCTTTTTCTTCTTGCTGTTCTTCTTGTGGTTCTTCTTCTTCAAATAGTTTTAAATCTTCATATTCGGTTTTTGTTACATTTTCATTATTATTATGGAATAATTCTTTATGTATTTCTAGTAGAATATTATCATGAAAAGTTTCTGAGCAAATATCACATTGATGCATCGTGTTGATGTTTACTCTTTCAAATTTAGCAGGGAAATAAAATGCTTCTCTCTCCTGCTCCCTTTATATAATGCTTCCCCCACTACATTTGTAAGGTTTTTTTATATAAAATGTTAGAATTAGTAGTTTAAGACCAAAGCTGAAAAGTAATGATAATACCCCATATTTTCTTCCAATTGCAAATACTTCGCATACACCTCCGCCCATAGCCATAACAGATCGCTGTTTCTTCAATATACACCAAAGGTATGTCTACCATTAACCAAAATTGGAGATCCTATGTTTACTAATCTTCCATTTTCTATCCATGTCATAACTTCAATTAAAAACCTTCCTATAACATCCATTGGAGAATTTGGATCCACTAATATTCTTGTTACAACATTTTCACTTAACAAAGGCATTTTAATTTTTTCATCGTTTTTTTCGTCCAGCTCCAATACTTTTTCAACTTTTGTACATTTGTTGTAAAATATTGACGCATCTCGGGGAGATATGTTCACTCTAGCTATTATAGGTGAAGAATGTTCTCAACACAAACCACACCACTCTTATATCGTCATGTCATTGAGTGGAGGGTGTTTTTTTTTTATGGTACAATTTTAGTAAAAGAAAATAATACAATTCTGTCTTTACCACAATATTGCTCTTAATTAGAGCTTTTCATTGATGTATGACTTGCCCTATTCCGGCAAACCATTCTTGAGTTATTAGTCATTTTCTAATCCAGATTATTGCTGGGGAGGGGGGGGGAGGGGGAGGGGGAGGGGGAGGGGGAGGGGGAGGGGGAGGGGGAGGGGGAGGGGGAGGGGGGAGGGGGAGGGGGAGGGGGAGGGGGAGGGGGAGGGGGGGGAGGGGGAGGGGGGGAGGGGGGGGTTAATTAACCTAATTGAGGTCAAGGTCACCAAAAAATTATAATTTACCAAAGTGATGGGGACGGCCGGAGCCATCCCCACCACTCTGTTTGCCTAACACTTCCCCAAATCCCAACCCGCTATAGTTACGTCTTGCAAGGGATCCCAATTTTTGGCCCGCACGCACGTGGCGATCCAGTTTGGTGGGCTGTGATACGGGCGGCCGGCCTCGGGCCTGGGCACTGGACCTGACCATTCCAATTTTACAATAGGGAGTCTGGAACAGTTAATGCAAGACGCAACTCTAACCTCCCACCCTTAATCTAAACCCACCCAAATATAATTATTTCCTAACAAAAAATTAAAAATTTAAAAAAAAAATAAAAATATGCGCTGCCTATGGCACAACACGCATGTCCCACCCATATTTAATGAAGTTCAACAGAACTTCTATAATTTAAATTTAAATTTAATCTACCCTCCTAACAGCTAGCTGTGAAAGGTTATTAGTACACACACACATACAATAATTATACCAAAACTCAACATCAAAAACACATTTTCCAAACATCAACAATACCATAACACCTTAATGCTAACATCGCAATGCGCAAATTAAAGCTTAAAATTAGCACAACTTAAAACTAAAAATAACATTTTGCACACACACTCACACACAACAAGTATTAATATTAAAACCCTAACAGCAAGAGTAACTCAAATATATATCGGCCGCTTATACATTTGAGTTACCCTCTGAGTTTGGAACAACCATCGCGTCCGACGAATTGTTCCGAACTAACTCAGCGATAGTCGCCAGAAAGGTTCTCGGCTCACAAAGTGGTAGGGGGACAGTAGGGGTTTGAGGGGGGTACAACGTCTAACGTCCAACGTCAGTGGAAATTTCCAATGATCTATTCCTCACATGTAGGTCGCCGCTAATGCAGGTGGAGCGTTGTACCTTGCAATTAACGTTAGGCAACACCTGGTTTAATCCGCCGTTAAACTTAACTGAGGCTTTCCCCATCGCGTAACACCATAATTGTTGCCTGTTATCATCTGAGTAATGGCAGAAAATTATCTGTCCTTTTTTGCCGCTTAACTATAGTTATTAAACTATTGGCAACATCAAAGCTAAATTGGTGTTACATAAATGTAACCACTATCAACCTAATTTATATTGATGAGTGAAAGTGACGGGAGGGGGGGGGGGTCATTACTTTTTTCCTCGGGGGGGGGGGGGGTCAAGTTCAACATAATTAATATCTGTGCTTATATAAGCCACAACGCGGTCGCGCGTCTGCCATTCACTCCTCAGGTACCGCAGCTGAAACAACTAATCTGTAAGTCTCTACCACCTAGTAATGTTACATATGTTTTGTTTTAACTTACACCTGTTAAGCTTGCTATTTTTTTTTATGTAATTTATTTTTTCAACTATTTCTTAACATATAAAAATACACTTTTATTTTATATATATATAATATATCAAATAATCTTGTGTTACTATTTTTATTTTAGTTTATACTTATTATACAAGCTAACCCCTACGGAATAATTAACTAACTTCTGCTGCTAGACTAAACTACTTAGACTATAAACAGTTAACACCCATATATTAATATATAATTATTATACTGCGATTTTTACCTGTACAAATGCTAGATGTAATTGCGATTAATCGTCTACGACACAGTTCTTAAACCCTTATAAAATAATTAACTAACTTCTACCACTAGCGGTAATTTTTAAAAATTTTACAAAAATTTATTAACTATTTTTTCCCCCTACTAGAACCTTTCGCTACGCTGCCGCCCCGACAAAGAACTGAAATCTCCAAAGTTCTTCCCTTTTATCTCATTCTCTTAGGGGAGGGGGTTAGGGGGGTTTACACAACCCTATATAAGCGGCATCGGCACCTCACGCGTGCGCCATTTTAATGGCGATAGGGCGACAGTAAACATCTATCCATAAGTCTCTAAGACTATCAAACATTTTTTTAACTTACTCTTGTTACTCTAACATATGTTTGCGCTTATTATGCTAATTGGTCTCTATATATTCAGACACACTCGTGGGCACCAATCATATACTCGCTGAATTTTGGAGAGTACACATCTCCCCTTTCAATATTATTATGGATTCGCACACTTTACATTTAAAACTTTTGCGTACTAAACACATTTTACAGAAACAATCTAACTCTACAATTTCAAAACCGCGTACTACATTGAGTAAGCTTAAAAAATACTTCAGTTTTCACCCGTTGTACTTTGTAAAATCTAACCTTTGTAATACTTGTTCTACTGATCCTATTTTACACTCTGTCTTAACTGAAATGCTGAAATATCAAAATTTCAATCTTGTTACACCTATTGACGATCCTATCCAATTATTCTTATTCACTATATTACCAGGTTTATGTGATCATTCTTCCTCAGACACATGTCTTGTTCTGCTCTATCAACTCACACTGTAACCAACTAGGACCTCTCCTTTTTTGCAATTATGAACACACAGCTGGATTCACCCATACTTACAACAAGCACTGACTCCTATCCCATACAGAGTAATAAAATAACTATTACTGCTACAAATAATGAGAAAGCAATTCTCCAATCATTAATGAGTTTTTATTAAATAAATATATTTTTAAAAACCCCCTCTGAGTGACCTTGACCCACTTCCCAAACCCACCCATCACTGTCAAAAAAACCCCAGCCGCTACTACCCCTACAACACTTACAACCGCCTGACCTTGACCTGGGCCAACTGTATATATATATATATATATATACTGCGTTAAATTACAAACAATTTAATACGGGTTACACACTGTTATTAACGGTTTCAACAGTAAATTTTGTTTCAACCAAATTATTTTGATTTTTTCTAAGCGGACATTGTGTGCAAGCATAGGGGACACAGGATGCAAAATTGACATGGAATTTCCTCCTTGCTCAAAAACGCTCACAAAGAAAAGGTTTTACAAAATTCTTTAAGGTGTCCGCCCCACAGGGATTTAAAATTTTTCTCCAATGTTATTCTTAAGGCCAATTTTTATGCAAATCCAAGCAACAACGAATATGAAAAATTATGGGACCTGCGATGTTTAAATTTGGCATTGACCTTTCACTTTGCTCATAGGTGCTCACTAAGAAACGGTTTTGCAAAACTACATCAGGGCTCTGCCGCACAATCTTAATCTAATGTTATTCTTATGGCCAATTTTTTTATTAATCTAGGAAACGATTCTGAAAAACCAGATGACCTAAGGGATTTACATTTGGAATGGAAGAACCACTTTGCCCAAAGGTGCTCATTAGGGACAGTTTTAGAAAGCTCCTTCAGGGCTCCCCCCCACCGGACCTCAAAATTACTTTGGGGCATGGGAAGTTTAAATTTTTGATAGACGATCCTCTTTGCTCATAGGTACAAAGAGCACCTAGGTTGCATAGGTTTCTTTGCACTAAGAAACGATTTTGCAAACTTTTTCAGGGCTCCGCCCCACAGACCTTCGAAATTTCTATATAATGTTATCAGTATGGCCAATTTAAATACTAATTAAGAAAAAAAACAAATAAAAAAAGAAAAGTATAGTGCCTGCGAGGTTGAAATTTCGAGTGATCTCTTTGCTCATAGATGCTCAATAAAAGCATCTCAATAATAAGTGCTTATGCTCAATAATAAGTGTTTTGGACATCACCTTTAGGGCTCCGCCACACAAGACGATCATTTATAGCCTACGGGTTGACATTTGACATGGACGATTCTATTTGCTCAAAGGTTCTCACTACTGGTTTTACAATATAGTTTTTGAAGCACTTTAGGGCTCCACCCTACTGGATTTAATAGTTTACTATAGATATAAAAGCGAAATCCCATTCACTGACTGACTCATCATGAAATCTCAGGAACTACCATACAGATTTACTTGAAACTTTGAACATAGGTTCGTCTTGCCTCTTATTTGCTCACTAAGAAACGATTTGCAAAATCCTCTCATGGCTCTGCCCCATACGTCTTCAAACTTCAAAGTTACCATGTTATTCTTATGGAAGCAACATTTTTGTATCGGAACATATGATTACATTTAGAAATATTAGTTCTTGAAACACCGGTTTTCATTTAAATTATTGAGGGGAGATCGGTAATAAAAAATTACAGAGGATATTATTGACTTGCGGCGAGTGAGCGTAGCGAACGAGCTAAACTTGACGTTGAGTGAGCGGAGTGAACGAGCTGAACCTGCCGGCAAGTGAGTGTAGAGAACGAGCTCACCTGAAGGGCAAAAACTTCCTCTGGTTGGCATTGCAAAGCATGCCGGGTAAGCTAGTCAGTAACAAAGTTAAAAGATAGTTCTTATATCTCAAATGAGTTTGGCATAGTTGTCATCTTTTAGCCAAATTAAAAGAGAAAATAGTTGGCTTCCTCCAGTTTTTTCAGTACGCCTGTGTAATGTGTAGCTTTTAGCTATATTGCAACGTTAAATCTGACTTAAAAAAATTCTAAAAATAGCTATTTTTATTTGAAAATATCTCCGTTATTTTGATAATCGTAGTGCCTGCCACTGCTAGGGTTTTAATATAGATCAACTCGTCGTTGAACCACTCCATGTAATTGGAACGATGTTTGTCATAAGCTAACAGAGAGTTGAGGTTACAATGATGAGATGTATCCAAGGCAAACTAGGGGAAGCGAATATTGAAACAAAACAAGTGCATATTTAATGTGTTTGGTTGACTGTTGATAAATTATTCATGTAGGATTATAAAGCAACTGCAACATCAGATATTATTAAATTATTTTATCAAATTACATTACTTGGCGAATATTTAGTTTGCTTTTACGAGGATTTTTCCTGGTCGATTGCGAGTTAGTGATATACCGATTAGTATTTTGAATATTCAAACAAGTACGGTAATTTTTCTTGTCAATTCCTTTTAATTGTATGAAACTAGATGATAGTCCGTAAAAAATGACTAGTAATCTTTAAGATTTATTATGTCTTAAAATAAGTCACAGAATTTTAAAAATATCCTGACAGACTATTACTTTTAAAATCCTTTTACCCTTTTTAGCGAATTTCCCATAGGGAATAAGCTATTACCGTAGGTCTCATGGTAAGACCTAAGCCCGGGACCATGTTACTTTTTCGTTTTGAGGTGCCCAGAGACCAAAAATAATAGTCATTAAAATTTATATATACAGGGTGTTTCACGATAACCCTTTCAAACTTCGGGAACTTGTTCCTTGGGTAAAAACAAGAAAAAAATATTATATTAACATGTGTCCTAAACTCCTTTGTTTAGTAGTTATGGCTAAAAATATGATTTTTTAAGTTTTTCGTGTATTTATTCCACATTTTGACCTCTAGACCCTAAAAATGATTCAATATTTTGACAAAACTTCCATAGATAGACAGAATAATAAATAAAAAAGAGATTTAATTGATATTTTGTGAAAAAATATTAAGTCTGCCAGAGAAAAACATGTTTAAAAACTATTTTTTCCGAAAAAATTCAAGATTTAAAAAGAATTTTAAGTTTTTTACAGCCTGTTAAAAACTAACCATTCAGGCATTTGGGTTGCAACTTTACCAAAAGTTGCGGAACTTTATGGAGTACAAGAAAATATCAATTTATGTATACCTTTTATGGGGATTATTTTACGTAAAACATAAAAGATTGTAAGATAACACAAATTCCAAAGGAAAACCAGGGGTTGTGCAGGATGAAATTATAACGTCTGATGAAACTCATGATTAATTTATAATTGGCATTTTATTATTTACAATGTACAATAGTTTAATAAAAAATAAATTCAAGCTGTAAAAGGAATAGTTACTTTTTAAACAATTAGCAATTTTAAACAACGTTTTTTGGTATATCAGCACAATTAGCTAAGAAGGTTTTCAAAATGTCCCCCATTTTGATTTCGGCAAATCCTTGCCCGCTTTAATAGGGAAGACGTTGCCGCTCTAAGGACTGCGGGATTTTCTTTGATAGCTTGGGCAGCGTTGAATATTCTCTCAATCAGCTCTTGTCTGGTTTGAGGTTTTATTTTGTAAACTTCCGCTTTCATATACCCCCAAAGGAAGTAGCCCATCGGAGTCAGGTCTGGTGATCGTGGTGGCCAGTTCACGGGTCCTTGATGTGCAATTATGTTGCCTCCATGACGGTCAGTTAATAGGCGAACCACATCAACATTTCTATGAGCTGGTGCTCCGTCATGTTGGTAAAACATAGATGTCCTGGTTTGTAAGGGGATTTCCTCAAGAAGCTGTGGTGGAACGTCCTGTAAAAACTGCAAGTACGTTATACCGTTTAGTGCACCATCCAAGATGTAAGGCCCGATAAGTTTATCACCAATTAGTCCGCACCACACATTCACTGAGAATCGTTGTTGAAAGTTGGTCTCTACTGTCGCATGCGGATTTTCAACAGCCCATATGTGGCAATTTTTTGAATTGTTAATTCCATTTCTTGTGAACTGAGCCTCGTCGGTGAACAATATGGTATTTATTTTTCTGCGATTTGCTTGTATCCATCTGCAAAATTGAGACCTTCTGACATTATCACCGGGATGAAGAGCCTGGACTTTCTGTAAATGATATGGATACAAACCTTCATTTTTCAGAATTCTCTATGTTTTAGAAGAAGAAACTAGATGACGCTGTGAAAGTCTTCTTATACTGGTACCTGGGCTTTGTTGAACTGAAGCTATAATGTTTTCTTCTAAATTAATTGGAGTCTGGTTTATACCATCACGTTTACTTTTGACAAATGAACCTGTCTCACTTAACCGAATGTGCAAGTCCTGTGGGAGTGTTCTTTTACTTAAAATAATGTTTTTATACTTTTCAGATAATACAATTGATCGTAATTGCGTAGTTAATTAACATTCGGTTGGTAATGTAAAATAAAATGTTGGAGGTGGTGACGTAATCAACAGGTGCAATAATCTCGACCAATGAGAAGCAATCCCGTTGGTTAGTGCATCACTAAGGAGTATTCATGGCGGATGCGAGGGAAATAATGGTAATTGTTTTGAGTTAAAAATTAGAAGAATACGATAAAAAATTGAGTTTTATGACCTGGAAGAAAATTATATATTTTAAATGAATAGATTAATAATAAATATTACTTATTGAGCTTATGTTAAAAAATAACAGATAACCCAATACGAAGAATGATTCTCTTTTGACTCATTCAGTAACGTCTGACGAAAGGGGACGCCAATCCGCCATTCCGCCATTCGCTCTTGGGTGACCAGAGTCTGTAAACGGTCGGCCCGTAAAATTTTGATGTAAATCGGATTTAAGTAATCTAGTTAAATTAGGATACATACAGATTGGTTTTTATTTTAAACATATTCTCTCGTGGTGATACTTCGTACATGATCGCAGTGCAGCTCATTCGGTGTGCGAAATCTAGGCTAGTTGTAGCGTGACTCGTTTGTTCAAAGTGAATACGTGACTGGAACCCTGCTTCAATCATCACCTTGACAGGATGCACCCTCATGCCCTACCCCATGATAAATAATTTTTATTTATCATCCCTGAGATTAGTAGTTTCATGAATAGGCCTCAATATAGACTCAAAATCTGGTTTTTCCTATCTAAAAGACTGCTAACATAATATTTAACAATTGGCCTAATAAAAAATCTGTTTTCTCTAAATTGACTGATTCTTTACTATCCACATTACATCCCCTGTGTCGAAGTGACTTTTTACAAATCTAAATTTATAACAGTTCGACTAGGCCTAACTTAAATTAAATCAAAATCTGTTTTCTCTAATAAATAAAATACAAAAAAAAGGTACTACGGTACAAAATGGCGCCCTTCCCGTGAGGCGTGTTAACCTTGAAAGTGATATTGAAGTGAACTTTAATGAACAACTTTAGTGAACAAAAATGAGCACCACCAGTGATGAAAGTGAGTTCCATGGATGGCCTAACGGAAATTTGAATGGAGAAGACAACACACCACAAAATAATGACACAACAGAGAATGAGGACAACCAAATAGGCTCACCACAACTAGACCTGGCAGAAAACCAACTAGGCCTAGGCCTATTCTTACCTAACTCCGAAGAGTTCCTCTACCGTCCCGAACTTCATTTTGAGATACCTGGGGATGTGCAGACAGCAGCAGCCGAGCCACAACCAATGCAGACATCTACCCTAGGCCTAAACATGCAGACAGCATCATCTGAGCCACCACCGACGCAGACATCAGCGGCCGAGCTACGACCAACGCGGACATCAGCACCTGAACCAGAACCAACGCAGACACCCATCTCCAACGTGCAAGTTAACCATTTGGTAGGACAGCAATCAGACGTAAGTCAGCTTCTGACATTTTTACAACAAAAATTTGATAATCTTGAATCTAAATTTGACAAAAGTAATAATGAGCTTAAAGAATCTGTTAATGAATGTAACAATAGGCTAAATCAAATCGAGAAAAGTAATGTAATGATTTGCCAAAGTATTAATTGTATCAAAATGGAATTGAAAGAAAAAATTGTTGTAGTTAATGACAGAATTGATGAAGTTGAGACTAAATTTTCGAATAAAATTGAAGAAGTAGAATGTAAATTAAATGAGAATTTTGACGATAGGTGTAAGAATTTGTATAAAGATATTTCTACCATGGGTAAAAAATTAAATCAAGTAGAGTCAATTGTGAACGTACAAATTGGTGCGGGTATTTTGAAAAATCCTGAGTTAAGTAAGGAACTAGTGAAAATTCACAAGAAAGCTAATCAGACTTCATCTGAATTGGCAACTAATATAAAATTGTTAAATATAAAGATCGATTCAATTAGAGACTTTGTAAATGAAAATGATCAGACCAAGCTGACTCTCATACAAGGAGAGTGTGATAGGAATAGGGTAGTTTTAAGACAGGAGTATATCTCTGAATTAGCGAAAATGCAAACTGATGTAAATAATGTTGCTTCTAACCTACACGACGTAACGAATAGAATAAATGTCCTTGAAACTTCTAGTTCTGAACTAAAGACATGCCCTGGTCACCACCTACAGGTAAATGCGAAACAACCTCAATCAGTAGGGATTAACAATCCTGAATTGTACTTAATAGATTTTGATAGTGATAGGGAAGATATTCATCCTATGTATTTTCTTAAGTTTGTTAATAAGTTTTGTGAACTGAGTGAAGAGCGATGGGAGGGAAAAATCCTTCACATTGTAAAACACTTAAAGGGAGATGCTGCACTGTGGGCAAGACAGCATATTACCGAATGGGATGATGTAGAGGGGTTCTCTCGTTCCTTTAAGAAACGTTACTGGGGAATGCGTAAACAGCGTAATTTTGAAAACGATCTAATGAGCAACGGACATTTTGATAAATTTAAAGGGAATTTGGTAAGCTATGTACTAGATTACTATACCAAGAATAGGTATTTGGATAACCCTATTGAGATGAGTTTGTTTTTGAATATGATTAGCAATCACCTTCCTAAGAATATCGCTGCAACCATAGCCACTGCAAAAGACATTAACAACGCTGATGAATTAGAAACCTTTTTGCTTCAGTTAAGCGGGTTTGACGAATTTAATGTTGGCCAGAGTGAACCTAAAAGATTTCATGGTAATTTCAAAGATGAGCGTAAACTGGAAAATAGTAATTTTAATAATAGAGGAAACTGGAGAGGACGTGGAAATGGAAGGGACAATAATTACCATCGCTCAAACACTGAACAAGTTCAGACTAATGTAGGGGGAGTTACTAAATGTCGAGGCAACTGGAGGTATGATAGGAATAATGGTGATAATGCGCACAGAAGTGGGGGGAGTTATGGTAGGAACTATAATAGGCCTAGTCAAAACAACGGTTACAATGCACCAAAAGACGATAATTATTGTAGGAATAGTAACAGATCAGGGAATTCCACGGAATGAGACAGGTTACCGGGTGTGAACTATAAATCACAAGTAGATAGTAGGCCTAAACCTATTTTTAATGGCTATGAGTTGATAGGAGATAGTATTTTGTGTAGGTTTGGAGAAAAAATTCTTAATTTAAGAAGGGGAGTCACACCTGGTCAGCATACTAAAAGGGGAATTGGATTTTGCATTAGTGGGCAGAAAATAGAGGAACTTAAACAGAACATTACAGAAAACAAGCATTTGTTGAGTGACAAAATTATGGTTATGATAGGTACTAATAATTTACTTAAAGGTGAACCAGTGCATATTATTTGCGATAAATTTAAAGACCTAGTAGAGATGTTACTGTCACTGAAAAAAGAAATAGTCTTGCTTACTTTACCACCTATACCCAAGATAGCGTTAAATAATCACCGCCACTTTGATGACTTAGAAATGGTAAATAAAGCCATAAAATCGTTTGATAATGGTACTACAATCAAGGTCTTAGATATAACCGATGAATTTATGTATCCCAAGGGAGTAAAAAATTGTAATTTAAATTTTTATGAAGAAAATATTTATTTCAATGGTCAAATGAGAACAGATAGGATCCATTTAAATGAGATAGGCCTAAATAAGTTAAAAGATTTGTGTAACGAAATGTTTAATAACAGCGTAAGATGTGATCTAGAAAATGCCCAAGGTAAAGTAATGTTGAATCCTAATCTGACTGATGAATTAATGGACGAGGCAAATTTTAATAACAATTTAATGAAACCAGTCTCTGAGACTTTACCAGAAATTGTCGGTGAAATAAATGGTAGGTTAGTTAGTTGTCTCATAGACAGTGGATCTCAAGCCACAATAATGTCAGACATTTTATTTAATGAGTTGAAGGGTAATGGAGTAAAATTTGAAGTGTTCCCAGTCTCTAATTTAAATATTATGGGAATAACCGGACATAAATCAAAGAATGTTACGAAGCAGGTATTGTTTGATATTAAATTTGAAGGGAATAACGTTATGTCATTGGTATGTTTAGTTGTGCAAGGAGTGAGGCTAGACATTATTCTAGGGTGTGATTTTTTAAAAGAATGAAAAGGAGCGATTAATTTTAAAAATGAATGTCTTAGTTTGATAAACAATGAAAACAAAGAAGTCCATATACCATTTAAAATGACTTGTAAAGAAGTAGGGAGTGTAAAAGTTGTGACTTTGAATAAAATTGGAGTCATATCATTAAATAATGAATTAGAATTTTGTCAAACCAATACTATGAAGTTTCTTGAGGAAATAGGCACTCATGAGAACAAAGGTTGTAGCCAAGAAAAAAATGAATTTACCAATAAATTGATGACTAAAATTCAAGAAATTAGAGAAAGTAATGACGATTTGAGCAAAACTGATTTGCAATTATTAGAACAGACTTTAATTAAGCACAGTGATGTATTTTCAGAGAATCCAGGTTTATGTACAAATTACACAGCTAAACTAAACCTAAGTTCAGATAAAGTGTATACAGGAAAAACGTACCCAATACCATACAATAAAAGGAAAGAAGTTAGGGAGGAGATTAATAAAATGTTGGAACAAAATATAATTGAAGAATCACAGAGTCCGTATTCTAATCCGCTTGTTTGTGTTGTAAAACGTGATTTATCAACGCGAATCTGTTTAGACAGTAGAAAGTTAAACCAATATTTAGTTAGTGACAATGAGGGTACAGAAGATGTTGAGATTATATTTCAAAAATTCATGGGAACCAAATATTACAGTGCTATAGATCTAACGCAGGGTTTCCTACAGATAGAGTTAAATGAAGAGTCCCGTAAATATGTAGCGTTTACTTTTGAAGGTAGGAATTATCAATACCGCCGATTACCATTTGGATTAAAAGTATCAACAGCACACTTTGTACGCGCAATTAATCGAGCGCTAGGTCCTGAATTCAATGACTTTGTAACATGCTATGTGGATGATATACTGATAACATCTAAATCATTTGAAGAACACCTAGATCACATTGACAGGGTTCTTTCTAGGTTGAAAAGTTGTGGTTTTACAGTCAAGCGAAAAAAGTCAGAATTTTTGAAAGATGAAATAAAATTTTTAGGGCACATAATAACAAGGGAAGGGATTAAGACAGATCCTGAGAAAATACAGAAAATCATGACTTTCGATGAGCCTAGAAACTTGAAAGAGTTGCAAGCTTTCTTGGGATTGTGTAATTATTACCGTAAGTTCAAGGAAAATTATTCAGAATTGACAGGCCAGTTTAAACACTTATTAAGTTCAAAAAAGAGTTGGATCTGGGGAGACAGAGAAAGGCAAAATTTTGTCAAAATCAAAGAAGCATTTATTGATACAGTAATGCTTAAACACCCAGATTTTAGTAAACCTTTTTATGTTAACACTGATGCATCAAACATTTCAGTCTCGGCAATTTTATATCAAGTAGATCAAGATAATCTAGAAAAAATAATCATGTTTGCTAGTAGGAGCCTACTAGAAGTAGAAAAAATGTACACAACCACAGAAAAGGAATTACTAGCTGTTGTTTTTGCGTGCAAAAAGTTTAGAAATTGTTTAATTGGTCACAAAGAAGTAATTGTTAGATCAGATCACAAAGCTTTATCCTTCTTAAATCGATGTAAATTAACTCATGGTAGACTTTTGAGATGGTCACTCATATTACAAGAATATAATTTAAAGATTGAATATGTGCCAGGCAAGTCAAACATTCCAGCCGATATTTTGAGTAGATTAAATGATGAAGGACATGCAGAGACTTATAGTAAAAATGTAGTAAAGGTGCTAAAAAAATCAAGTAGATTTGGGATTTCATGAAAGTGAAGGTAAAGTAATTTTCGGAGATATAGGCTTGAAACAGAGAGCGGATATCAAGTTAGACAGAATTTTTAAAATATTAGATGACCCAGAACAAACTGATCACAGAATAAATAAATTGTACACAATATACAAAGGAATTTTGTTTAAAAGAAACGTGGAAAATTGTGATGACTGGAAGTTAGTAATACCTAATGATTTAGTGTATCAAATAACCGATTTTACTCACCGTAAATTTGCTCACATGGGAGGACAAAGTTTGCCAAGTGTCTGAATGTGCATTGCTGAAGGCTGTAGTAACTGTGATCAAACCCGATTTTAGTTATTTTTAAAGGTTGATATTTTATTATAACTGAAACTGAATTAAACGTAAAATGTATTTCGCGGTTGTCATTAGGCTACTATCCAAATGAACTTTAACATCTCATTAATTAAATGGGTTAATATGTTATTTTAGAAAATTTTATACGTTCATTGACGCGGCGTGTGAGAAATTAATAGAAAAAATTATTAGGTGCATGAGAGAACATTTCAGCAAGAACAGCGAAGTTGTTTGGTACTAGTAGAACCTCGATAGTTCGACTCTCGATAGTTCGACACTCCTTATAGTTCGACACAGTTCTAAACACCCTAACATGTCAGTAACGACCAATAGTGTCCATGTCGGATAGTGACAAAGGTGAAAATGTAAACAAAAGTGACGAATGATTTGAATGTTGGTTATGTTCAAATTCAATTAAGTTATGATTTCAACCAAAATTAGTGTTTCCTAAATTTAACTGATGATTTTTATTCTCCATATGTTAACATTTCCCATATACTCCCTATAGTTCGACATTTCAATACTTCGACACTCTCTCAGTCCACAAAGTGTCTAACTATCGAGGTTCTACTGTAGTAGGGTATTGCAATTGCTGTTGTTAACTATTCCGTAACAACAGGATAGATACGCAACAGATCATATGGTAGTCGCCAGACTCGCAGAACAGTATCATGGGATGTTGCGGATCAGCGTTGTTCCAAACTGTTCCGCCGGAACAGGTTAGCATGCGATACTGTTCCACTAAATAGGCTAGTACGGCACATCTCTATGGGCTGATGACGGCGAGGAATACGAATACGGCTCCCCCCTCCCTCACGGCGCCCCACCACTACCACATCGTCTGCCGCGCGCAAATAAATAGACGCTCGTCCACGCATCGGCGCAGACTAGACTGCAGTCTGCCCTTTGCCGCCTCACCGCGATACGGCTATGTGGCCTGCGACCATGACAAAGACAAATTTTAATTTCTCCAAAATTTTGCCGCCCTGGGCATGTGCCCATGTTGCCCATGCGGTAAATCCGGCCCTGTCTACCATGGGTAAAAAATTAAATCAAGTAGAGTCCATTGTGAACGTACAAATTGGTGCGGGCATTTTGAAAAATCCTGAGTTATGTAAGGAACTAGTGAAAATTCACGAGAAAGCTAATCAGACTTCATCTGAATTGGCAACTAATATAAAATTGTTAAATGTAAAGATCGATTCAATTAGAGACTTTGTAAATGAAAATGATCAGACCAAGCTGACTCTCATACAAGGAGAGTGTGATAGGAATAGGGTAGTTTTAAGACAGGAGTATATCTCTGAATTAGCGAAAATGCAAACTGATGTAAATAATGTTGCTTCTAACCTACACGACGTAACAAATAGAATAAATGTCCTTGAAACTTCTAGTTCTGAACTAAAGACATGCCCTGGTCACCACCTACATGTAAATGCGAAACAACCTCAATCAGTAGGGATTAACAATCCTGAATTGTACTTAATAGATTTTGATAGTGATAGGGAAGATATTCATCCTATGTATTTTCTTAAGTTTGTTAATAAGTTTTGTGAACTGAGTGAAGAGCGATGGGAGGGAAAAATCCTTCACATTGTAAAACACTTAAAGGGAGATGCTGCACTGTGGGCAAGACAGCATATTACTGAATGGGATGATGTAGAGGGGTTCTCTCGTTCCTTTAAGAAACGTTACTGGGGAATGCGTAAACAGCGTAATTTTGAAAACGACCTAATGAGCAACGGAGATTTTAATAAATTTAAAGGGAATTTGGTAAGCTATGTACTAGATTACTATACCAAGAATAGGTATTTGGATAACCCTATTGAGATGAGTTTGTTTTTGAACATGATTAGCAATCACCTTCCTAAGAATATTGCTGCAACCATAGCCACTGCAAAAGACATTAACAACGCTGATGAATTAGAAACCTTTTTGCTTCAGTTAAGCGGGTTTGACGAATTTAATGTTGGCCAGAGTGAACCTAAAAGATTTCATGGTAATTTTAAAGATGAACGTAAACTGGAAAATAGTAATTTTAATAATAGAGGAAACTGGAGAGGACGTGGAAATGGAAGGGACAATAATTACCATCGCTCAAACACTGAACAAGTTCAGACTAATGTAGGGGGAGTTACTAACTGTCGAGGCAACTGGAGGTATGATAGGAATAATGGTGATAATGCGCAGAGAAGTGGGGGGAGTTATGGTAGGAACTATAATAGGCCTAGTCAAAACAACGATTACAATGCACAAAAAGACGATAATTATTATAGGAATAGTAACAGATCAGGGAATTCCACGGAATGAGACAGGTTACCGGGTGTGAACTATAAATCACAAGTAGGTAGTGGGCCTAAACCTATTTTTAATGGTTTTGAGTTGATAGGAGATAGTATTTTGTGTAATTCAGTGTCACCATTCAGTGTCTTAAATTGATGTTTTAAGAACATTTTTTTCATAATAACTAAAATAATTTTGAAAATTAAGTTTTTGACCGCCATATTGAAAATAATTTAATTAATGCGTAAATTATAATTTTTATGAGTGAAATGTTCTTAAAACATCAATTTAAGACATTTTTATTCTTGAGTATTTTTTATTTTAATAAATGGTTTCAGAGATATGGACAGATAAAGTTTGCCCAATGTTATTCTTATGGAACTAAAAATGAACTTTAATTGACTCTAGCTCAATAACCGTTAGATTTAGAGAAAAATGGCAAAGAATAAAAAAGTCTTAAAATTCTATGACAATTTCATAAACACCATAAAATGTAGGGTGTTTCATAAGAAATTTTAAAATTGGCCGCCATATTTGAAAAATGGCCGACTTTAAAAAAAATTCATTATCATTATAATAAACTAGACTTAATTTCCAGGGGGGTTACCATTTAACTTTTTTCGATAGCTCTTACAGTTTCCATGTAAAACAGCTGGCACACTTATATCAATCACCCTGTATATATATGTCCCTAGACACGATAACTCTTGTAAAAATGGTCCGATCGACACCAAATTTGGTAGAGATGTGTAATCCTACGTTTATTCGGATGAGTTCGAAAACCAGACATATCGACCTACCGGAAGGGGTAGTTTTGGGGGGTTTTGTACCCCAAAAATGGGTTTTTTTGCATTTTTCATATGTAAATTTTAAAATTTTTTAGTTTTTATTTTGACCATTGGATTTAGCTCAAAAAAACACACAATTTAGTATTTTGAAGCTTTGCTCTATCTCCATTGGTTACCGAGATATTACAAAGTCTAAAGACAGTACATTGTTTTTTGGGGCTCCAATGTTAATCTTATGGAGAATAAGGATGTGTTAATATTTCACTTATTAACCAATATTTTTGGATGAAACTTGGTATTTAGCTTCATTTGGTTGAGATTCATCCATTTAAGGTAAAAAATCTTGGCTTTTGTACTTATCATGGCAGCAAACCTGCATACTCTTTTCCCATGTTCATCATATGGAGAATAGGCAAACTCTTTTATTTATGGACAGATATTGATGAAACTTACTATTTGGCTTTATATGGTCGAAATAAATTTTTTCTATGCTAAAATCCTACTTTTAGTGTCCCCATGGCAGCATACCTGCATACTCTTTCCCTATATTTATCTGAAAGAGAATAGACATTTATTTCCCTATTTATGAGCACGTGATGAAATTTTGTTTACAAGTTTAGCTGGTCAAAATTAATATTACTAATTTGGAAATTCGCTGAGTACGCAGGTCTGCTGCGACGGGGGGTATTATATAAATGTGAAGCTATATTAGTGCTCACTGTAAACGGTTAATTCAATTAAGCATATAACTAGTATACGTGTTGCTCGAAATCGAGCAATTTATTTTAATACAATACAAAAGTTACTTTTAGCTCTAAATCAATGACATCCGACCAATCCAATATTGTGAATATGGTTAATCACCAAAACTCACGTATTTACAGCTGATTATTAACAGATGTTTAAAATGCTTTATTTAATCCCAATGTTATTTAAATGGGAAATTTTGAGATTTCAATGGTGAATAGCGCCTTTATTTTCAGTCCGATTCTCATCAGTTTTTGGCGGAAACAACTACAGACCAAGCCCTATCCAACGACACCAAAAACTTGAAAATCGGTTGAAAATTGTAGGAGGAGTTCTCAAGACAAAAAACCCTTAGCGTATTAAATAAGTATAGATAATACAAGATATTTCAAAATTTAAACCCAATGCAAGCATACCTGCTTACTCAGTAACATTCCAATGTAATTTTTGAAATTTATAATTTTTTCCTCAAACAGTATGGGAATGCGTATTTAAGTTTGCTGATTTTGTAGTTTTGCAAACAGGTTATTACATTTAATTGAATTTTTACTCTATGTACATAGAGTATAAAATTCTATACGATCGAGTTTAAATTTCACTTAGGCGAATTTTGACCCCCAAAAGGCTTTTTTATTACTAATTTGATTTCAATGAAATTCTCAGGTTAGATTTCAAGTATTTTAAACTAAGTAATAAACTATAATCGAGCAATTATTTTCAAGTATTAAAAAAGCTTATTTTCCGCAAGTTTTGACAGAATTTTATTTGTTTAGGCTACATGATTTGACTAATGTAGTTGCTATGATCAGTTTATATTCCCCCATCGCAGGTGAGTTGTCATCGCTGTATGCTGAAAACAACATAACCTTTTCAGATTTGTTTATATCTGCTCGCCGTTATGTTACGTTTTTAAATAAAATTTAATTGATATTTTGACAGACATATTTGTTAAATTAAATAGATCAACACTGATGTATACTTGTTCAAGTTATAAATTATGCCAAAAGATAGGCATGTTGGTGTGGAATGAATTGCTGTCGTACGGAATTATGCGATTAACTAATTTATGGGATACAACTAATATTTATTTGGGAGAAATATTTAAATTGAACAACTAATTAGAATGTGTTGTGCCATTGTAGAATATGTCTCAGGTAACAAAATATGCATTAAGTGTTAAGTAAGCGTAATTCTGCAATACTTACATTACTTGATTTTTAGTAATTTGCAATCATGGATTTTAAATTGTATTGTTTTTTTCGCTGTACAATCTATTTACCTTTAATATTAAAAGCATAATTATTATTAAGTTACTTGCTTGTTTTGAGGTCTTAGCTAAAATCATTTTTTGCATGTATTTATTTGTAGGCTAGGCCTAGGATGTACGCCGGTTGACTTCGGACGGTTAGTTGACGTTCCACTCTTCACATTCGAAGAGATGGAAACCTCCGTTCTCTCCCTATAGAGCAACAAGGCTCCTGACCCGGACGGGATTCCCAGCGAGGCTTTAAAGAAAGTATTTTCAATTAATGCTGACTTGTTGTTGAGAATGTACAAAGCCTGTTTGGTAGAAGGGGTGTTTCCGGCTCCCTCGAAAACCGCCAGACTTGTACTGATCAGCAAGGGCAAAGGTGATCCCGAGCTGCCGTCGTCCCACAGGCCTTTCTGCATGTTGGACACGGCTGGGAAGCTGTTCGAGAAGCTGATCCGTTCCCGCCTGACCTCTGCCGTGGAAGCTGCCGCGGACTTATGCCCCGTCAGTTTAGCCCTTCAGAAAGGGACGGTCAACGATTGACGCTATCACCGAAGTCCAGAGAGCTGTGAAGAGAGCCGAGAGCCACAACCATTTCTCTCGCTGAGTAGTGCTTCTTGTTACGCTTATGTCAAGAATGCCTTTAACTCGGCGAGGTGGGTCGATATGTTGGATGCGCTTCGCAACACCTTTCGCGTTCCTGCATATCTGTTTCGACTCATCGAGGATTATCTCCACTCTCGAAAGCCTGATTTACGACACAAGGGACGGAACGTGGACGATGGAAGTCACTTCTGGTGCCGCGCAAGATTCAATACTCGGCCAGGATCTCTGGAACATTGCCTATGACAGCCTCCTGAGGTCGGAGATGCCTGAAAACCACTTTGGTTGGGTACGCCGATGATGTAGCAGCTCTCATTGTCGCACGCAACGTTGAGCTGACCCAACTAAAGTTGAACTGAGTCATGCATGTGGTCAACACATGGATGTCCGATCACGGTCTCTCGCTTGCTCTCCGTAAGACGGAGATTGTGATCCTTACGAAGAAGAGGATAGACACCGTCGTTCCTTTCCGAGTGGGAAAGGAGGTGGTCCAATCATCTCGTGCTGCTAAGTACTTCGGGATTATGGTTGACACAAGTTAAGCTGGAGGGATCATATATTCCGTACGGCGAACAAGGCCGCTAAGGTAGTCACTTACCTTAGTAGGCTGATGGCCAATGTCGGGGTTCCACGATCCAGCAGAAGACGTCTGTTGATGTCCGCGGTTCAGTCCGTGCTTCTTTATGGATCAGAGGTGTGGGCAGACGCTCTCGATAAAGAGTAGTACAGGTTGCGACTCGCCCGGGTTCAACTTCGAGCGGCGCTCGGGGTGTGTTCCGCCTACCGGACAGTGTCCGAGCCTGCCGTCCTGGTGGTCGCCGGAGTTATCCCTGTCAAGCTCTTGGCAGGAGAGAGGAAGGCAATTTATCAGAGACAAGGTGAGATTGGCAAGGACACGGCAAGAACAGAAGAGCGCTCCCGAACCTTCCAGCATTGGCAACACAGCTGGGAGCACGACACCCGAGGACGATGGACTGCGCGACTTATCAAGCACGTCCAACCATGGGTGGAACGGCGGCCAATTCTTGACAATTCACGGCTATTTTTGGTCATACCTGAACCGGATGGGCAAGGCCGGTTCACCGGACTGCATTTATTGCCCGGGCATTCCCGACGATGCGGAACAGACATTCTTCCGCTGCCCCCGTTGGGAAGGACCCCGCCTGGAGGCCACACAAATTTTTGGTGCATTTTCGGTCGACTCGGTTTGTCAAAAGATCTTGGAGGATGAGGGCAACTGGGATTGTTTATCACTGTTCGTCCGGGGCATCCTCCTGGAAAAGAAACCCGATCTGGACCGCGAAGTGGTCCAGATCCCTTGATCGAGTGGTTGGATAAGGAGTGAGCCCCACGGGCGCAAGCCAAATTTAGGCCTAGCCTGATGTAATGTGATAAACAATTCCAGGTTAGAATCCTAAAGAGTAGAGGAGGTTTTTTAGTGGGTAAACCCGTTTTTAGGGGAGCCCCACAATACAGGCTTGCCACCTGTGTGCGTAATGCATTTTTCTCACCTCTCCCTAAAAAAAAACGTCATCTAATAACTCAAAAAGTGAGTAAAAATTCTCGTACGGGACGGACATCGGAGCGTATTCCTAGTAAGATGCAGGAAAATAGCCCGATAGAAGTTTTAACAGCTGTGTCCCCCACACCTCCTCTCACCATGCTATGTTGTCATTTGTGGTTATGTTTACGTATAATGCAGTATAAACATCTGTTTCTGAATAAAATCGTCAAACATGCATCAACTCTCATCGGACTATTTCGTACATCTTACTATAGTAAAGGTATTATAAGTAAGATGCACGAAAATAGTCCGATGGAAATTTTTAACAGCTGTGTCCCCCCTCACCCCCTCTCGCCCTGCAATGTTGTCATTTTTTGATATCTTTACCATGTGTAGTACTGTACAAAAATGTGCTTCAGAATAAATTTGGCAACAATGTTTCGACTCTCATCGGACTATTTTCGTGAATCCTACTATAGCCATAGCAAATTGTATCAAGCATGTTTTATTTACCCTACAAACACCACGGAAATGAGTACTGCATGTACTTAAAAAAATATAAATTATTTGTATAATAGTAGCATTCAGTTATTCATCAGTAACTGTCAACAATGCAAAACCACTTATTTAATCTGGAACATAGTGCATGAAGTATGCCCAGTGCTTTTACAGTTGAGTCAGGTGTTTTTTCATTATTTTTGTTTGTTTTGATTTTAACTCAATAATACCAATGTTAAAATTTTTACAAGATTGTAACGAATAAAATTATATCCTAGCATAGAGACCTGTATATATATATATATTATTTTTATCCCATTACTAGGTTATTGGCAACGTTTGGATAAAATCTTCATTTTTGCATAATCTGTGTGCATGCATTGACATAAAAATGTACCTTACTCGTATATATCTATATATTATATATCTATATCTATACTTATTTAATATTCCAAGGGTTTTTTGTATTAACGATCCCCGACGTCACCTTTGCGTCTGAGTCGCTCCTTCCGAGGATCTCTGGCGGGAAGGTTGTGGAGGACTACACGGGTAGCGACCACCAATACATCGTGTTTGACCTGCATGATCAGGCAAATCGTCGAGTTTCCGCATCTCGGTGTAGCCTTACAACTTTATCAAAGTTGTCATTTAAGAAACTTTTATTTAAAACATATGTTTTTATTTTGTTGTTTATTTATCTTTGTCAATTCAATAAAAAGTTAATAATTTGTTACAAACTCAGCGTTTTCTATTAACTTTATTTGACGGATCTTCAACTTAGCCCTAGTTTGAAGATTGTTAAGATAAAGTTACCTAATTCTACAAAGGAATTGTACTGTGATGTATCAACAGGATTCACTAGACCTTATATTCCCCTTAGTTTCAGAAAAACAATTTTCTCAGCCATCCATCAACTGTCTCATCCTGGTGTAAAAAGTACAATCAAACTAATAACTCAAAGATACATATGGCCAAATATGAAAAGAGATTGCAAGTCATGGACTCAAACTTGTGTAGAATGTCAAAGAACCAAGATTTATCGTCATACTAGATCACCACTTATTAACTTTCCTGTACCTGATTAGAGATTTAAGTCAATTAACATTGATATTGTTGGGCCCTTGCCGCTGTGCAAGGGATTTCGTTATGTGTTGACGGCAGTTGATAGATTCTCTCGTTGGCTGAAGGCTACCCCTATAGAAGATCAATCTGCCTATACTGTTGCAAGAGCACTGATAAACAGTTGGTTTTCTCGTTTTAGGATTCCATCTCAAATAACAACCGATCAAGGAAGGCAGTTTGAGTGTCAACTTTTTCAATCTTTGGGGAGATATTTCGGATTCAAACACAGCCATACCACAGCCTATCATCCGCAATCTAATGGAATTATCGAAAGACAACACAGAACATTAAAAACTGCATTGAAATGTCATCTCATCCAACATAAATCATGGGTGGAAGCCCTGCCTATGGTTCTTTTAGGTATGCGGACAGCGTTGAAGGATGATTTGGGTTGTTCTTCAGCCGAAATAGTTTACGGTTCGTCCCTTACTCTTCCTGGTGATTTTTTCGTCTGCAATTCAAAGGAAAGCACCATTAAACCGGACACATCAATAAAGAATACGGACGCTGAACATTTTACAAGTAGATCTGGGCGTCAACTGAGAAAACCTCGGCGATACAGACACGAAATTTCCTCGAGTTTTCACTAGTGTGTAGCCTTACAACTTTATCAAAGTTGTCATTTAAGAAACTTTTATTTAAAACATATGTTTTTATTTTGTTGTTTATTTATCTTTGTTAATTCAATAAAAAGTTAATAATTTGTTACAAACTCAGCGTTTTCTATTAACTTTATCGGGAAGGGCCATGCCGGTGGAACACCAACAAACTGGACGTGGTCATGTTCACCGAAGTCATCTCTCGGGGAGCGCAGGGAAATCCTGGTGAGGCTGGGGCCGAGGCACTAGTAACATCCACGATGGAACTGATCGTCTCGGCCTGCGACCAGTGTATGCCGCGAAGGAAACCCCGACGCGACAAACAACCCGTTTACTGGTGGACTGAAGAGATTGCGGAACTCAGAAGAACATGTTTAAGAACTAGACGAGCCGCTAATAGAGCGAGAATTCCCGCAGACAGAGTTCGTAAGTCGGAGGCCTATAAAGCTGCGAGAAAATCTCTCCGCCAGGCGATCAATAGGAGCAAGGCGAATAGCTGGAGGAGACTTCGTGACGACGTTGACTCCGATCCATGGGGCCTGGGTTACAAACTTGTAACACAGAAACTAGTTGCCCGCTCTCTACCTTCCATCATGGAGGGCGCCACCATGGGGAGGATCGTCGCTGCGTTGTTTCCTGAACATCCACAGCGACCGCCGGTTGACTTCGGACGGGTAGAGGACGTTTCACTTTTCACTTTCGAGGAGCTGGAACCTCCGTTATCTCCCTGAAGAGCAACAAGGCTGCTTGCCCGGACGGGATTCCCAGTGAGAAATTAAAGAAAGCATTTTCAACTAACGCTGTCTTGTTGTTGAGAATGTACAACGCCTGTTTGGTAGAAGGGGTTGTACCAAACAACCCCTTCTACCAAAGGGTTGTTTGGTAGAACAACCCTTTGTAGAAGGGTTGTTCTACCAAACCCCCCTGGTAGAAGTACCAGCCTGGCGGGACCGCCAGGCTGGTACTGATCAGCAAGGGCAAAGGTGATCCCGAGCTGCCGTCGTCCCACAAGCCTGGAACTGCCCGACTGGCACTGTGCCGACAGGCCTGGAACTGTTCGAGAAACTGATCCGTTCCCGCCTGACTTCTGCCGTGGAAGCTGCCGGGGACTTATGCCCCCGTCAGTACGGCTTTTTTTTCTTCTTTTATTCATTTTGGTTCCTCCACAAGAGTAAACCCTTGTTTTGGCTCCCCTACCCTCACGGGTAGTCCGTACCTAGCGTGAGCCTTAACCGGACCAGTCTTACGACCAGGGGAGTTATGGAACAACTGCCCCAAATCACATTAAGGCGGATTAGACCCCCACAAAACCCGGAATTCACTAGGCCTGTGGTACTCAACCGGCGGTGAACCCAAATCAACCATCCGCTGTGAGTGACAGTGGCAGCACTACCCATGCTACTTCTCAGCTTTCGTTTGTAAGCAACGCCCCCAGATTAGGCTGGAGGGCCCCCCACAGCCGAAGCTGTGTGCCGAGCATACCGACAACCTCTACCCCCTCGAGTCCAACCCAATATCCGGACTGGCCGAAGCCAGGGGCTTGAACCGGATCCCGAGGTCCCCATTTTAGGTTTTACTTGGGTCATGGGTGGTTCCCAAGCGGAATAACTAGGTCACTGGAAACCCGCACGCCAAAGGCGCCGGCTGCACTGCAACCGCACCCGAAGGCACGGAAACCCCAGATCCCCGACATCCTGACTCATTACCTCCCTTTTGGGGGGAGCTGGAGTGAGACACCCAGTAAGCGCGCGATTGACACAAGGCCACCTCCGCCAGGGCTCGGAACAGCCGAATCTGCCCTACTTCAGTTAATAAAGGGAGCCACGCCCGTTACCCAACTCGGTACAAAGTACCGTCAGTACGGCTTCAGAAAGGGACGGTCAACGATCGACGCTATCACCGAAGTACAGAAAGCTGTGGAGAGAGCCGAGAGCCTCAACCATTTCTCCCGCCGAGTAGTGCTTCTTGTTACGCTTGATGTCAAGAATGCCTTCAACTCGGCGAGGTGGGCCGATATGTTGGATGCGCTTCGCAACACCTTACGTATTCCTGCATATCTTTTGCGGCTCATCGAGGATTATCTCCGCTCTCGAAGCCTGATTTATGACACGAGGGACGGAACGCGGACGATAGAAGTCATTTCTGGTGCCGCGCAAGGTTCAATACTCGGCCCGGATCTCTGGAACGTTGCCTATGACAGCCTCCGAGCTGGCCCAACTGAAGTTGAACCGAGTTATGCGGGTGGTCAACAACTGGATGTCCGATCACGGTCTCTCGCTTGCTCTCAGTAAGACGGAGATCGTGATTCTCACAAAGAAGAGGATCGACACCGTCGTCCCGTTTCGAGAGGGAGGGGAGGTGGTCCAATCAACCCGTGCTGCCAAGTACCTCGGGGTTATGGTGGACACCAATTTAAGTTAGAGGGATCAGATCTTCCGTACGGCGGACAAGACCTTTAAGGTAGTGACTTACCTTAGTAGGCTGATGGCCAATGTCGGGGGTCCCCGATCCAGCAGAAGACGTCCAAAATTCAAAATTCAAAATTCTTTATTGTATGAGACAATCGATACAATTGTATAACAAACGTCAAATATAGTTATTAAACATAAAATTTAAAAATAAAATAAAAAACGTCTGTTGATGTCCGCGGTACAGTCCGTGCTCCTTTACGGGGCAGAGGTGTGGGCAGGCGCTCTAGATAAGGAGTGCTACAGGTTGCGACTCGCTCGGGTTCAGCGTCAAGCTGCGCTCCGGGTGTGTTCCGCCTACCGGACAGTGTCCGAGCCTGCCGTCCTGGTGGTCGCCGGAGTCATCCCTGTCAAGCTCTTGGCAGGGGAGAGCAAAGCGATTTATCAGAGACAAGGCGAGATCGGCAAGGACACGGCAAGAACAGAAGAGCGCTCCCGAACCTTCCAGCAGTGGCAACACAGCTGGGAGCACGACACCCGAGGACGATGGACTGCACGACTCATCGAGCAGGTCCAACCATGTGTGGAAAGGCGGCATGGCGAGGTGGACTACTACCTCACGCAGTTCCTGACAGGTCACGGCTATTTCAAGTCGTACCTAAACCGGATGGGAAAGACCGGTTCACCGGACTGCATTTATTGCCCGGGTGTTCCCGACGATGCGGAACACACATTCTTCCGTTGTCCCCGTTGGGAAGGGCCCCGCCTGGAGGCCACACAAATCTTTGGTGCATTTTTCGGTGGACTCGGTCTACCAAAAGATTTTGGAGGATGAAGACAACTTTGATTGTTTGTCACAGTTCGTCCGGGGCATCCTCCTGGAAAAGAAAACCGATCTGGACCACGAAGTGGCCCAGATCCCTTGATCGAGCGGCTGGATAAGGAGTGAGCCCCACGGGCGTAAGCCAAATTTAGGCCTAGCCTGACGTAATGTGATAAATTATTCCAGGTTAGATTCCTAAAGAGTAGAGGAGGTTTTTTAGAGGGTAAACTTTTTTTTAGGGGAGCCCCACACTACAGGCTGGCCACCTGTGTGCTTAATGCATTTTCCCGCCTCTCCCTAAAAAAAGGGTTTTTGTGTGGAGAACCCCTTCTACAATTTTCAACCGATTTTCAAGTTTTTGGTGTCTTTGGATTGGGCTTGGTCTGTAGTTGTTTCCGCCAAAAACTGATGAGAATCGGACTGAAAATAAAGGCGCTATCCACCATTGAAATTTCAAAATTTACCATTAAAATAACATTGGGATTGAATAAAGCATTTTAAACATCTGTTAATGTCCAGCTGTAAATACGTGTAGTTTTGGTAATCCCAACCAATGTATCTAGTATTCACAATATTAGATTGGTCGGATGTCATTGATTTAGAACTAAAAGTAATATTTATATTGTATCAAAATAAATTGCTCGTATCGAGCAATACGTGTACTATTGTCTGTTTTTTTTTTTAAACCTGATCCTTCTCGAGAAAATTGGGGTGGGGGAGGAATTTAAACTGTAAACAACACATTTAAACTCTTGACAAATGTGTGTCGAGTATCAGATTTCCTCAAATAACGTTTTAAATCAGTTATAATATCTTTCAGTAGCTCCTAGTCAGCTGTTATATTTTGAAGCCAAACCTATTCCTTGTTAAAAAGTAACAGTTCTAAAGTAAACTGATTAAAAACAACTGCTACCAATAATATTGTAAAACTGATACAAATTATGTTGTGATGTAAAATTACCAGCTGGTATGCAACAGTGAAATAAAACAAAAACAACAAAAAAACCAACAAAAAAACCAAAATAAGGTTTTTGGACCTATATAGTCCGTTTTTTAAACCTGATCCTTTGAGGGAGAGATGGTGGAGGGGGTTTGTTTATACTTGCTACCACCCCATTGGCTGAAGCCTTTTCCCATTGGCTGAAGCCTTTTGGTTTTTTTGTTGTTTTTGTTTTATTTCACTGTTGCATACCAGCTGGCAATTTTACATCACAACATAATGTGTACCAGTTTTACAATATTATTGGTAGCAGTTGTTTTTTAATCATTTTACTTTAGAACTGTTACTTTTTTACAAGGAATAGGTTTGGCTTAAAAATATAACAGCTGACTAGGAGTTACTGAAAGATATTATAACTTATTTAAAGCGTTATTTGAGGGAATCTGATACTCGACACACGTTTGTCACGAGTTTAAATGTGTTGTTTACAGTTTAAATTTTTTGTTTACAGTTTAAACCCCTCCCCCACCTCAATTTTCTCTAGAAGGATCAGGTTTGAAAAAACGGACTATAGTAGGATTTATTCGCTGGACATTTGCAGAAGACACACAGTTGCACTAGCTCTTCTATCCGAACAAAATAATGTGCAATGTTTATGAACAAATATTGGTTATATCAAACAACTGAAACCAAGTAAAGTAATTTATTAAATCAAATTGTTACTATGTTGTCAGTTATTTGTAGCAGTTCAATATTAGTTCAGTTATTATGTCCTAGAATATCAAATTTTCCATTGAACAGAACTATGAGGAAGAAACCCCAGTGACAGTGACCCCGATGGTTTAGGAGAGCCACTCTTCACTTTCCAATCAGCTCATAACTGACTTATATGAAATGTTTACCATAGTAAATAGACTACCAATTATGTAGGATAAATATTTTTAATAACCCTAAAGAATGAACCTTAATGTATTGAGACTAACACATTAGTGTAAATTATTCTTTGTATGTTACTCATTGAATTATTTTTGGTGGGGGAGACAATCTGCGAGCCCATTCTGAAACTGTTTAGTAAGCTGAGAATTGCCGGTCTGGGATTTGAACCCAGCACATAACGAATATTATAAAATGCCTTTTTGACAACTCGTACTCTAAAACTTTTGAATATCAGAGTACGGTAATTTTTCTATTGATCCGCATACAACGCATTACTTTATAATATCCAACTCAAAACATCTTAATTAACCCTCAGAAGTTACAATTGGTGATACTTGCTGTTTCTATTCTTACAATAAAAAACAACTTGAATTTATTTATAGCTTAAAAAGTATTCTGAAAATTGTTGCCACTAATAATCTATTAATATTGTAAGTTTAAAAAGGCAGTATTTCAATTTCCACGTAGTACTTTTATAGACAGGATTTTTTACAAATACCACTTCTTGGTAGTTTTTTGAATGAAGCAAAAATACATAGTTTAATTTAGAATTATTTTTACTTTTCAGACAATTTTTGTTGCCTCTTCTCGATAACTTCTTATTTAGCATTATACGTGCTGGTACTGATATTCAGGTTGAAATAATAAAACGTCTTCCAACACTACTCGATATATTTACACTTATACTATAATATTTTACAAGACGGTAAATATATACCAAAGATCTTATAATGGCGATCGATTTCGACCAGTCACACCGGTCATCATCAGGCCCAATCAGCCTCTTCTCGTTATTCTAAGCTATTGAATGTGAACATACTCTAAATTACTAAAAATTGTACCAAATTTCTTTTATGCAGAGTAAAACCAAACATCATTATCGGTTATTCATTAGGTATTTTCAGTAAGGAATACAATGTCATCATTTAAGTATGAGGTGAGTACAGTAGTGTTAGAACAAACCACTTAAATCACATCAGATGTAAAACTTATTAACTCCCTTGAGCAAAGCAACTAATTAATCCAATTAATGCATTAAGCTTTGTGATGTCAAAGATATCTGGGTTTTGGTTTTCAGAATGAAATTTCACCTCATGGCATCGTTGGATTTCCTTTTGCTATGTTGACATGATGAATTATTAATACGTTTTAACTTTAATACCACAGGTATTAGAACAATCGTCCATTTAATCGATTCAAGGCATATTGATAAATGCACACTTTCTTGTTTAACAATAGGTGTGTAATTGGTTAGTTAGCTATTATTTCTTTAGGTTATATCCTTACTAATATTATAATGTGAATGCGTGGATGTTTGTTACGCTTTCACGCAAAAACTACTCGACGAATCATCATGGAACTTTGTACACATATTCGGGGAGGTACTAGAAGTAACATAGGATACTATTTATTTTAAATGAATTATTTTTTGCGAAAGGTTAAAAAAATTGTTGTATAACACAATTTGAAAATCGATTAAAATCTTATTTTATTGGTTGCTAAGAAACTAATTCGATTGAAATTTCAAATAACTTGATGGCGGGTAAGCATGACGGCGAGTGAGCGTGGCGAACGAGCTAAACCTGATGGTGGGCGAGCGTAACGGTGAGTGAGCGTAGCGAAAGAGCTAAACCTGATGCCGGGCGATCATGACGGCGAGTGAGCGTAGCGAACGAGCTAAACTTGATGGCGGGTAAGCGTGACGGCGAATAAGTGTAGCGAACGAGCTAAACCTTACAGCCTGTATCGCGGGTGAAGCCGTGGGGAAAAGTTAGTCGTTAATATTTTTATCGGTGGTTTTAATCCCACATAATTATTAACCTAGATGTTGGACAATATCATCAATTTATAGGTATATAAATAGGTAAGCATGATTATTTTCCTCCTTTTTTCTCAGCTTGTGTGCATTGTAGGATACCTCCGCGCATACCGTTGGAAAGTTTTAAGTTAGTGGCCTGTAGATGAACAGAAATCCCATTAAAATTAACAGGCATTTCAAGATTTTAATGTTAATCTTATGGAAGAAAGGTAATTGATCGAATCATTAGTCTCCTATTTTGATAACAAATGCTATGAAATTAGGAAGAACAGATGTTTCATTTATATAATATGTTTTTTTAACTAATTAATTCCGTCCAGATCAACTGAAATTTCGGTCAAACTTCAATCAATGGGACACCTCTAGTGTAAAGTTAATCGTACAGTAAATGGCCATCATCTCCATGTAAATGTTCGATGTTTTCTGAAAGGTATGACTAGTATCCTAAACCCCCCTCCCCCCGGCCAAATATCCGTTTTCAGTCCATTTCCTTGACTATTTTAAGTCCACTTTTTGGATTGTACAGCCTTACTGAGGAAGCAGTAAGAGTAAGGTAAGAACAGCAGGGAGAGTTGAGATTGTATTTGACCAACTGTTATGATAACCTATATTTAAAGAAAATAATTTTAATTTTGAATGGATAATTTGTGGTTTGCAAATATAAAAAAAACATTTTCATACACCATATATATATATATATATATATATATATATATATATATATATATATATATATATATATATATATATATATATTATTAGAAAGAATATTCCCACTCCATATGAATAAAAATGTAACTGAAAGCTGCAATATCGTAACATTCAGTAAATTGAACATTTTTATGATATTTTAACTATCATGACAACTAACTTTATTTTTGGATTTCCACAGTTGATAATGTAGCTACAATATATTGGAGATGTTTATAACTTAGGGATCATTAATATTCGACAGCCATTTTAATAAGTTAGGATCAACAAAAACACTTTGACAGTGCGTCATTCTAAAAGAAGAAAAAAAATCATATGAGCTATTGGCAAAATAAAGCAAAAATGGTTGTTGTAAACGGTCATGATGAACTATTTTAAAAAAAATTGGGGCTAGAAATAGAAGTATGCAAGCCAATGGGTCACAAGCACAAAGACGATAATTTACACTCTTCAAAGGGAATAATTAAACCAATGCAGACTTTGTGGCAGTGCTATTGATGATTTTGAAACTCTATTACTATATCTCTTCATTAAAATCCGTCCCAAAGGATAAAGATGTCATGCCATATTTTAATTATTACTTTTTTTATTATTTTTCTAACAAATGAAAGACAAATTGAAACTATCAAATCCAGATTAGACTCAGTGATTGATTGCAAACAAAGCATTTAGGTTATTTTAGTAACTACAATTAACCTGAATCGCAAGTAAAGTTACTTTTTTATTTTAGGTATTAATATACATAGCTGATGAATTTTGCTCAGGTAATACATACCTGAAAGCAAAATAAAAATGTAGAGGGGGTCCCCCATAAAAAGTATACTGTCACATTTAAAATAAAAAAAGTTAGCTATACAAGAAACTCATCCTGTATATGCATGTATATATATATACTCGCCTACGGCTCGATGGGGGCTCCGCCCCCATGCCCCCTGAGGAGTTGCCCCCTGGTTTGAATTAATAAAAAGTCAAGTTTGAAATAGTTTAGTTCCACACAAGATCTGGACAGCCAAGCCAGTAACAAAACTATCTAATACTCCAAATTCACAATCAATAGTAAAAAATGCTTTAATAATCTCCTATTAGTAGGTTTTAATACTCCTCCTTAGTAAATAGTTTTAAAAAATTGAGCTGTGAGATAAATATTATTTATGTAAATATTCTAGGTGTTATGCTTGATGGAGGGTCCAACCCAATAATTGGTTGCCCCAATTCCGTAAATTACTGTCAAAACCTCATACAATGAACAGGCTAGTTGAGGGCTCAACTCCAATGACAGTAACAGAAGCCGCCAATACACACTACTCACAATAAATAATACAGTAATAAGCTTTTAAATTTGCCCACGGCTCATGGTATAATCCCACTCCCCCCTCAATTCGTAAAAAAATATAATGGAGTTGTGAAATATTAATGAACTATGTAAATAGTCATGCTCAAAAGTTGTTGTGTAAAAATTTGGAGATACGATTATGATTGCACATGATTGAGGTAATAATAGCTGTATTCTGAAAAGATAAAAGTGGAATAAAATTATAAGTTTATATAGAGGATCGTTGTATGTAATAGAAGAAAAACGGGACAAAATCAAGATATTTGAAATTTAAAAAAAAATGTTATAGGCTAAGATGCTTCAGTTCCGCCACGGGGTGGCCAAGAAACGCAGGAATCATATATGTACCATATAGAGAAACGATAACAATTTTATCATTCAAAATCAGCAATTATTAGTTTAACAATTTTAAATGTTATATATATTAGTTCAGAAAATTAATAAAAAGAGCCCTAGTAGTATGTAATAGATCACAGGGTATTAGGTACTATAATCATGAAGTCTTAAAGTCTTTATATAGTCTTAAAATGAAGAAAGTTGCAACTTAAGAACCATAAAATCGGCGTACATTATGCATTTTCAACCAATGGTAGTAAAAAAAAACCAATTGTGAAATAATAGCCAAAAAAGGATTATCGGTTAAATTAAAATATACTGAAAGAGTTACAATAATTGATAAGTATAGAATAGTTTTAAATTACAACAATAATAGGGTTAATCGAGACTTTAGGTGAGAGCACTGCATTGAGGAAGTTTGTCGGACAAAGTGGCAGCGAGAAAAATTACTATCGAGTTTAATACAATTGGTTATTATAATATTTCTCAGCCTGATGGGTCATCAGATATGTAGATGGTTTAAAAAAACGTCGGAAGTAGGTAAACGTTAGCCAAGGTAAGAATGGAAAGTTCAATCGTTCTATAACTTGATTTGTTCAATCGTTTACTAAACTAAAATCTAAGCCTGATTGGACGGCAGCAAATAGGTCAAAGACCGGATATCAAACGTGTTGGGACACGTTCAACCTTCAAAGTAAAACTGCACCAGAACTATCAACTGAAGCGCTTTATTCAATCTGGGGATTCATATAGAGAGACAGCATACAAATAGTAGAAAATTAAGAATAATTACTGTATTAGGGTTTTTTTTTGTGCGAAAACCTACAAGAAATTTTCCAGCATGAGAAGACTAAAGTCTAGAAAATGTAGTAAGACCTAAAATATTTTTAGTAATTAATCATTTACTTTACGGGCGTTACTGCGGCAAAAAATATGCAGTACTAAAATAATATGTTTAAAGTATTCGCACAAGCTTCGTAGAGCTCACCATAGTAATGATAAAATTAATAATATAATATTGTAACAAAGTATTCCAGCACTACGCTCAATCGTCTCTCAAAAGACAAGAGTAATAACAATAGCCAATATGAACAAATGAATTTAAATAAAACGAAACGAGAACCTCACATTTCAATCAACATTTTCGTATTACTTTAGAGTACGTGCATTAAATTTATTTCACCATCCTTAAAACAAATGTTATATTACAGTTACAGCTATATTACAATATACTGTAAACTGAAATTTGCACTAACGTAGTTTACACAACGTTTAAGATCACTGCTCTGCAAAACTGTCACGAAAACTTCATCAGGAACAGGTGTGGTTAAAAGACATAATTTAAATACAACCGAGAACTAAGCGACCTTAATTTAAAGTTACTATAGAAATCAAAGCGGACATCACCTAAATGTAAATATACGCATTCGATTCAGTAAACTTAATTTTCAACAATAACACAGCAATCAGAAGGAAAACCATACACAAACAACTATGCACCCAATTGAGAGTAATTATCAGGAAGAAGTGTAGTTAAATAAACATCTTTTAAATACAAGCGAGAACTAAGCGACTATAATAGCGCTCCAAGCGATATCTTTAAGAACCAACGTACTTCTTTACCGACACCTCGGTATTTTTATAATTTGAAAGTTGAAAATTAGTAGTTTTTGGGCATAATACTGTATATATCAAAGCGAGTATTACCCTGGTGAAATAACCCGCTCTCAATGCATCGAAACACCGTCGTCTACATAGAGATGTTCATGTTTACATTAAATACAATATTTGTATCAAACACGGGTGTAGTTGAAAGAGATCAATTAAACACGAGCGAGAACTAAGCCTGCAAAGTGATCTACGTTACCCAAACGGTGATATACGCTCACACGGCTGAACTACATTACCGACAAATCTATATTTTTTTACATTTTTTATAGTTTAGGAGTAAAAAAGTTGTAGTTTTATGATTTTCCCTAAATTGAAACATCTCAAAGAATGTCCATGCCAAATTTCAAGTCTCTAGCTTAAACGGTCGCTTCAGGACATTACTATCATCAGTGAGTCAGTTACACATAGGGCTGTATATATTATAGACTCGCCTACGGCTCGATGGGGCTTCGCCCCATGCCCCTTAGGGGTTTCCCTAAATTGGTAAATTAATAAGAAGTCAAGTTGTTAAACAGGTTAGTTCCAACCGAAGAACGGGTCAGCCGAGACAGTAACAAAACTATCTAATACTCTAAATTCACAATCGATAGTAAAAAAAGCTTTAATAATCTCCTATTAGTAGGTTTTAATACTCCTCCTTAGTAAATAGTTTTAAAAAAAATTGAGCTGTGAGATAAATATTATTTATGTAAATTTTCTAGGTGTTATGCTTGATGGAGGGTCCAACCCAATAATTGGTTGCCCCAATTCCTTAAATTACTGTCAAAACCTCATACAATGAACAGGCTAGTTGAGGGCTCAACTCCAACGGCAGTAACAGAAGCCGCCAATACAAACTACTCACAATAAATAATAATAAGCTTTGAAATTTGCTCACGGCTCATGGTATAATCCCACTCCCCCCTTAATTCGTAAAAAATATAATGGAGTTGTGAAATATTAATGAACTATGTAAATAGTCATGCTCAAAAGTTGTGTAAAAATTTGGAGATACGATTATGATTGCACATGATTGAGGTAATAATAGCTGTATTCTGAAAAGATAAAAGTGGAATAAAATTATAAGTTTATATAGAGGATCGTTGTATGTAATAGAAGAAAAACGGGACAAAATCAAGATATATGAAATTATAAAAAAAAGTGGTATAGGCTAAGATGCTTCAGTTCCGCCACGGGGTGGCCAAGAAACGCAGGAATCATATATGTACCATATAGAGAAACGATAACAATTTTATCATTCAAAATCAGAAATTATTAGTTTAACAATTTTAAATGTTATATATATATATATATATATATATATATATATATATATTAGTTCAGAAAATTAATAAAAATAGAGCCCTAGTAGTATGTAATAGATCACAGGGTATTAGGTACTATAATCATGAAGTCTTTAAGTCTTTATATAGTCTTAAAATAAAGAAAGTTGCAACTTAAGAACCATAAAATCGGCGTACATTATGCATTTTCAACCAATGGTAGTAAAAAAAACCAATTGTGAAATAATAGCCAAAAAAGGATTATCGGTTAAATTAAAATATACTGAAAGAGTTACAATAATTGATAAGTATAGAATAGTTTTAAATTACAACAATAATAGGGTTAATCGAGACTTTAGGTGAGAGCACTGCATTGAGGAAGTTTGACGGACAAAGTGGCAGCGAGAAAAATTACTATTGAGTTTAATTCAATTGGTTATTATAATATTTCTCAGCCCGATGGGTCATCAGATATGTAGATGGTTTAAAAAAAACGTCGGAAGTAGGTAAACATTAGCCAAGGTAAGAATGGAAAGTTCAATCGTTCTATAACTTGATATGTTCAATCGTTTCCTAAACTAAAATCTAAGCCTGATTGGACGGCAGCAAATAGGTCAAAGACCGGATGTCAAACGTGTTGGGACACGTTCAACCTTCAAAGTAAAACTGCACCAGAACTATCAACTGAAGCGCTATATTCAATCTGGGGATTCATATAGAGAGACAGCATACAAATAGTAGAAAATTAAGAATAATTACTGTATTAGGGTTTTTTTTGTGCGAAAACCTACAAGAAATTTTCCAGCATGAGAAGACTAAAGTCTAGAAAATGTAGTAAGACCTACAATATTTTTAGCAATTAATCATTTACTTTACGGGCGTTACTGCGGCAAAAAATATGCAGTACTAGAATAATATGTTTAAAGTATTCGCACAAGCTTCGTAGAGCTCACCATAGTAATGATAAAATTAATAATATAATATTGTAACAAAGTATTCCAGCACTACGCTCAATCGTCTCTCAAAAGACAAGAGTAATAGCAATAGCCAATATGAACAAATGAATTTAAATAAAACGAAACGAGAACCTCACATTTCAATCAACATTTTCGTATTACTTTAGAGTACGTGCATTAAATTTATTTCACCATCCTTAAAACAAATGCTATATTACAGTTACAGCTATATTACAATATACTGTAAACTGAAATTTACACTAACGTAGTTTATACAACGCTTAAGATCACTGCTCAGCAAAACTGTCACGAAAACTTCATCAGGAACAGGTGTGGTTAAAAGACATAATTTAAATACAACCGAGAATTAAGCGACCTTAATTTAAAGTTACTATAGAAATCATAGCGGACATCACCTAAATGTAAATATACGCTTTCGATTCAGTAAACTTCATTTTCAATAATAACACAACAATCAGAAGGAAAACCATACGCAAACAACTATGCACCCAATTGAGAGTAATTATCAGGAAGAGGTGTAGTTAAAAGACATCATTTAAATACAAGCGAGAACTAAGCGACTATAATAGCGCTCCAAGCGATATCTTTAAGAACCAACATACTTCCTTACCGACACCTCGGTATTTTTATAATTTGAAAGTTGAAAATTAGTAGTTTTTGGGCATAATACTGTATATATCAAAGCGAGTATTACCCTGGTGAAATAACCCGCTCTCAATGCATCGAAACACCGTCGTCTACATAGAGATGTTCATGTTTACATTAAATACAATATTTGTATCAAACACGGGTGTAGTTGAAAGAGATCAATTAAACACGAGCGAGAACTAAGCCTGCAAAGTGATCTACGTTACCCAAACGGTGATATACGCTCACACGGCTGAACTACATTACCGACAAATCTATATTTTTTTACATTTTTTATAGTTTAGGAGTAAAAAAGTTGTAGTTTTATGATTTTCCCTAAATTGAAACATCTCAAAGAATGTCCATGCCAAATTTCAAGTCTCTAGCTTAAACGGTCGCTTCAGGACATTACTATCATCAGTGAGTCAGTTACACATAGGGCTGTATATATTATAGACTCGCCTACGGCTCGATGGGGCTTCGCCCCATGCCCCTTAGGGGTTTCCCTAAATTGGTAAATTAATAAGAAGTCAAGTTGTTAAACAGGTTAGTTCCAACCGAAGAACGGGTCAGCCGAGACAGTAACAAAACTATCTAATACTCTAAATTCACAATCGATAGTAAAAAAAGCTTTAATAATCTCCTATTAGTAGGTTTTAATACTCCTCCTTAGTAAATAGTTTTAAAAAAAATTGAGCTGTGAGATAAATATTATTTATGTAAATTTTCTAGGTGTTATGCTTGATGGAGGGTCCAACCCAATAATTGGTTGCCCCAATTCCTTAAATTACTGTCAAAACCTCATACAATGAACAGGCTAGTTGAGGGCTCAACTCCAACGGCAGTAACAGAAGCCGCCAATACAAACTACTCACAATAAATAATAATAAGCTTTGAAATTTGCTCACGGCTCATGGTATAATCCCACTCCCCCCTTAATTCGTAAAAAATATAATGGAGTTGTGAAATATTAATGAACTATGTAAATAGTCATGCTCAAAAGTTGTGTAAAAATTTGGAGATACGATTATGATTGCACATGATTGAGGTAATAATAGCTGTATTCTGAAAAGATAAAAGTGGAATAAAATTATAAGTTTATATAGAGGATCGTTGTATGTAATAGAAGAAAAACGGGACAAAATCAAGATATATGAAATTATAAAAAAAAAGTGGTATAGGCTAAGATGCTTCAGTTCCGCCACGGGGTGGCCAAGAAACGCAGGAATCATATATGTACCATATAGAGAAACGATAACAATTTTATCATTCAAAATCAGAAATTATTAGTTTAACAATTTTAAATGTTATATATATATATATATATATATTAGTTCAGAAAATTAATAAAAATAGAGCCCTAGTAGTATGTAATAGATCACAGGGTATTAGGTACTATAATCATGAAGTCTTTAAGTCTTTATATAGTCTTAAAATAAAGAAAGTTGCAACTTAAGAACCATAAAATCGGCGTACATTATGCATTTTCAACCAATGGTAGTAAAAAAAACCAATTGTGAAATAATAGCCAAAAAAGGATTATCGGTTAAATTAAAATATACTGAAAGAGTTACAATAATTGATAAGTATAGAATAGTTTTAAATTACAACAATAATAGGGTTAATCGAGACTTTAGGTGAGAGCACTGCATTGAGGAAGTTTGACGGACAAAGTGGCAGCGAGAAAAATTACTATTGAGTTTAATTCAATTGGTTATTATAATATTTCTCAGCCCGATGGGTCATCAGATATGTAGATGGTTTAAAAAAAACGTCGGAAGTAGGTAAACATTAGCCAAGGTAAGAATGGAAAGTTCAATCGTTCTATAACTTGATATGTTCAATCGTTTCCTAAACTAAAATCTAAGCCTGATTGGACGGCAGCAAATAGGTCAAAGACCGGATGTCAAACGTGTTGGGACACGTTCAACCTTCAAAGTAAAACTGCACCAGAACTATCAACTGAAGCGCTATATTCAATCTGGGGATTCATATAGAGAGACAGCATACAAATAGTAGAAAATTAAGAATAATTACTGTATTAGGGTTTTTTTTTGTGCGAAAACCTACAAGAAATTTTCCAGCATGAGAAGACTAAAGTCTAGAAAATGTAGTAAGACCTACAATATTTTTAGCAATTAATCATTTACTTTACGGGCGTTACTGCGGCAAAAAATATGCAGTACTAGAATAATATGTTTAAAGTATTCGCACAAGCTTCGTAGAGCTCACCATAGTAATGATAAAATTAATAATATAATATTGTAACAAAGTATTCCAGCACTACGCTCAATCGTCTCTCAAAAGACAAGAGTAATAGCAATAGCCAATATGAACAAATGAATTTAAATAAAACGAAACGAGAACCTCACATTTCAATCAACATTTTCGTATTACTTTAGAGTACGTGCATTAAATTTATTTCACCATCCTTAAAACAAATGCTATATTACAGTTACAGCTATATTACAATATACTGTAAACTGAAATTTACACTAACGTAGTTTATACAACGCTTAAGATCACTGCTCAGCAAAACTGTCACGAAAACTTCATCAGGAACAGGTGTGGTTAAAAGACATAATTTAAATACAACCGAGAATTAAGCGACCTTAATTTAAAGTTACTATAGAAATCATAGCGGACATCACCTAAATGTAAATATACGCTTTCGATTCAGTAAACTTCATTTTCAATAATAACACAACAATCAGAAGGAAAACCATACGCAAACAACTATGCACCCAATTGAGAGTAATTATCAGGAAGAGGTGTAGTTAAAAGACATCATTTAAATACAAGCGAGAACTAAGCGACTATAATAGCGCTCCAAGCGATATCTTTAAGAACCAACATACTTCCTTACCGACACCTCGGTATTTTTATAATTTGAAAGTTGAAAATTAGTAGTTTTTGGGCATAATACTGTATATATCAAAGCGAGTATTACCCTGGTGAAATAACCCGCTCTCAATGCATCGAAACACCGTCGTCTACATAGAGATGTTCATGTTTACATTAAATACAATATTTGTATCAAACACGGGTGTAGTTGAAAGAGATCAATTAAACACGAGCGAGAACTAAGCCTGCAAAGTGATCTACGTTACCCAAACGGTGATATACGCTCACACGGCTGAACTACATTACCGACAAATCTATATTTTTTTACATTTTTTATAGTTTAGGAGTAAAAAAGTTGTAGTTTTATGATTTTCCCTAAATTGAAACATCTCAAAGAATGTCCATGCCAAATTTCAAGTCTCTAGCTTAAACGGTCGCTTCAGGACATTACTATCATCAGTGAGTCAGTTACACATAGGGCTGTATATATTATAGACTCGCCTACGGCTCGATGGGGCTTCGCCCCATGCCCCTTAGAGGTTTCCCTAAATTGGTAAATTAATAAGAAGTCAAGTTGTTAAACAGGTTAGTTCCAACCGAAGAACGGGTCAGCCGAGACAGTAACAAAACTATCTAATACTCTAAATTCACAATCGATAGTAAAAAAAGCTTTAATAATCTCCTATTAGTAGGTTTTAATACTCCTCCTTAGTAAATAGTTTTAAAAAAAATTGAGCTGTGAGATAAATATTATTTATGTAAATTTTCTAGGTGTTATGCTTGATGGAGGGTCCAACCCAATAATTGGTTGCCCCAATTCCTTAAATTACTGTCAAAACCTCATACAATGAACAGGCTAGTTGAGGGCTCAACTCCAACGGCAGTAACAGAAGCCGCCAATACAAACTACTCACAATAAATAATAATAAGCTTTGAAATTTGCTCACGGCTCATGGTATAATCCCACTCCCCCCTTAATTCGTAAAAAATATAATGGAGTTGTGAAATATTAATGAACTATGTAAATAGTCATGCTCAAAAGTTGTGTAAAAATTTGGAGATACGATTATGATTGCACATGATTGAGGTAATAATAGCTGTATTCTGAAAAGATAAAAGTGGAATAAAATTATAAGTTTATATAGAGGATCGTTGTATGTAATAGAAGAAAAACGGGACAAAATCAAGATATATGAAATTATAAAAAAAAAGTGGTATAGGCTAAGATGCTTCAGTTCCGCCACGGGGTGGCCAAGAAACGCAGGAATCATATATGTACCATATAGAGAAACGATAACAATTTTATCATTCAAAATCAGAAATTATTAGTTTAACAATTTTAAATGTTATATATATATATATATATATATTAGTTCAGAAAATTAATAAAAATAGAGCCCTAGTAGTATGTAATAGATCACAGGGTATTAGGTACTATAATCATGAAGTCTTTAAGTCTTTATATAGTCTTAAAATAAAGAAAGTTGCAACTTAAGAACCATAAAATCGGCGTACATTATGCATTTTCAACCAATGGTAGTAAAAAAAACCAATTGTGAAATAATAGCCAAAAAAGGATTATCGGTTAAATTAAAATATACTGAAAGAGTTACAATAATTGATAAGTATAGAATAGTTTTAAATTACAACAATAATAGGGTTAATCGAGACTTTAGGTGAGAGCACTGCATTGAGGAAGTTTGACGGACAAAGTGGCAGCGAGAAAAATTACTATTGAGTTTAATTCAATTGGTTATTATAATATTTCTCAGCCCGATGGGTCATCAGATATGTAGATGGTTTAAAAAAAACGTCGGAAGTAGGTAAACATTAGCCAAGGTAAGAATGGAAAGTTCAATCGTTCTATAACTTGATATGTTCAATCGTTTCCTAAACTAAAATCTAAGCCTGATTGGACGGCAGCAAATAGGTCAAAGACCGGATGTCAAACGTGTTGGGACACGTTCAACCTTCAAAGTAAAACTGCACCAGAACTATCAACTGAAGCGCTATATTCAATCTGGGGATTCATATAGAGAGACAGCATACAAATAGTAGAAAATTAAGAATAATTACTGTATTAGGGTTTTTTTTGTGCGAAAACCTACAAGAAATTTTCCAGCATGAGAAGACTAAAGTCTAGAAAATGTAGTAAGACCTACAATATTTTTAGCAATTAATCATTTACTTTACGGGCGTTACTGCGGCAAAAAATATGCAGTACTAGAATAATATGTTTAAAGTATTCGCACAAGCTTCGTAGAGCTCACCATAGTAATGATAAAATTAATAATATAATATTGTAACAAAGTATTCCAGCACTACGCTCAATCGTCTCTCAAAAGACAAGAGTAATAGCAATAGCCAATATGAACAAATGAATTTAAATAAAACGAAACGAGAACCTCACATTTCAATCAACATTTTCGTATTACTTTAGAGTACGTGCATTAAATTTATTTCACCATCCTTAAAACAAATGCTATATTACAGTTACAGCTATATTACAATATACTGTAAACTGAAATTTACACTAACGTAGTTTATACAACGCTTAAGATCACTGCTCAGCAAAACTGTCACGAAAACTTCATCAGGAACAGGTGTGGTTAAAAGACATAATTTAAATACAACCGAGAATTAAGCGACCTTAATTTAAAGTTACTATAGAAATCATAGCGGACATCACCTAAATGTAAATATACGCTTTCGATTCAGTAAACTTCATTTTCAATAATAACACAACAATCAGAAGGAAAACCATACGCAAACAACTATGCACCCAATTGAGAGTAATTATCAGGAAGAGGTGTAGTTAAAAGACATCATTTAAATACAAGCGAGAACTAAGCGACTATAATAGCGCTCCAAGCGATATCTTTAAGAACCAACATACTTCCTTACCGACACCTCGGTATTTTTATAATTTGAAAGTTGAAAATTAGTAGTTTTTGGGCATAATACTGTATATATCAAAGCGAGTATTACCCTGGTGAAATAACCCGCTCTCAATGCATCGAAACACCGTCGTCTACATAGAGATGTTCATGTTTACATTAAATACAATATTTGTATCAAACACGGGTGTAGTTGAAAGAGATCAATTAAACACGAGCGAGAACTAAGCCTGCAAAGTGATCTACGTTACCCAAACGGTGATATACGCTCACACGGCTGAACTACATTACCGACAAATCTATATTTTTTTACATTTTTTATAGTTTAGGAGTAAAAAAGTTGTAGTTTTATGATTTTCCCTAAATTGAAACATCTCAAAGAATGTCCATGCCAAATTTCAAGTCTCTAGCTTAAACGGTCGCTTCAGGACATTACTATCATCAGTGAGTCAGTTACACATAGGGCTGTATATATTATAGACTCGCCTACGGCTCGATGGGGCTTCGCCCCATGCCCCTTAGGGGTTTCCCTAAATTGGTAAATTAATAAGAAGTCAAGTTGTTAAACAGGTTAGTTCCAACCGAAGAACGGGTCAGCCGAGACAGTAACAAAACTATCTAATACTCTAAATTCACAATCGATAGTAAAAAAAGCTTTAATAATCTCCTATTAGTAGGTTTTAATACTCCTCCTTAGTAAATAGTTTTAAAAAAAATTGAGCTGTGAGATAAATATTATTTATGTAAATTTTCTAGGTGTTATGCTTGATGGAGGGTCCAACCCAATAATTGGTTGCCCCAATTCCTTAAATTACTGTCAAAACCTCATACAATGAACAGGCTAGTTGAGGGCTCAACTCCAACGGCAGTAACAGAAGCCGCCAATACAAACTACTCACAATAAATAATAATAAGCTTTGAAATTTGCTCACGGCTCATGGTATAATCCCACTCCCCCCTTAATTCGTAAAAAATATAATGGAGTTGTGAAATATTAATGAACTATGTAAATAGTCATGCTCAAAAGTTGTGTAAAAATTTGGAGATACGATTATGATTGCACATGATTGAGGTAATAATAGCTGTATTCTGAAAAGATAAAAGTGGAATAAAATTATAAGTTTATATAGAGGATCGTTGTATGTAATAGAAGAAAAACGGGACAAAATCAAGATATATGAAATTATAAAAAAAAAGTGGTATAGGCTAAGATGCTTCAGTTCCGCCACGGGGTGGCCAAGAAACGCAGGAATCATATATGTACCATATAGAGAAACGATAACAATTTTATCATTCAAAATCAGAAATTATTAGTTTAACAATTTTAAATGTTATATATATATATATATATATATTAGTTCAGAAAATTAATAAAAATAGAGCCCTAGTAGTATGTAATAGATCACAGGGTATTAGGTACTATAATCATGAAGTCTTTAAGTCTTTATATAGTCTTAAAATAAAGAAAGTTGCAACTTAAGAACCATAAAATCGGCGTACATTATGCATTTTCAACCAATGGTAGTAAAAAAAACCAATTGTGAAATAATAGCCAAAAAAGGATTATCGGTTAAATTAAAATATACTGAAAGAGTTACAATAATTGATAAGTATAGAATAGTTTTAAATTACAACAATAATAGGGTTAATCGAGACTTTAGGTGAGAGCACTGCATTGAGGAAGTTTGACGGACAAAGTGGCAGCGAGAAAAATTACTATTGAGTTTAATTCAATTGGTTATTATAATATTTCTCAGCCCGATGGGTCATCAGATATGTAGATGGTTTAAAAAAAACGTCGGAAGTAGGTAAACATTAGCCAAGGTAAGAATGGAAAGTTCAATCGTTCTATAACTTGATATGTTCAATCGTTTCCTAAACTAAAATCTAAGCCTGATTGGACGGCAGCAAATAGGTCAAAGACCGGATGTCAAACGTGTTGGGACACGTTCAACCTTCAAAGTAAAACTGCACCAGAACTATCAACTGAAGCGCTATATTCAATCTGGGGATTCATATAGAGAGACAGCATACAAATAGTAGAAAATTAAGAATAATTACTGTATTAGGGTTTTTTTTTGTGCGAAAACCTACAAGAAATTTTCCAGCATGAGAAGACTAAAGTCTAGAAAATGTAGTAAGACCTACAATATTTTTAGCAATTAATCATTTACTTTACGGGCGTTACTGCGGCAAAAAATATGCAGTACTAGAATAATATGTTTAAAGTATTCGCACAAGCTTCGTAGAGCTCACCATAGTAATGATAAAATTAATAATATAATATTGTAACAAAGTATTCCAGCACTACGCTCAATCGTCTCTCAAAAGACAAGAGTAATAGCAATAGCCAATATGAACAAATGAATTTAAATAAAACGAAACGAGAACCTCACATTTCAATCAACATTTTCGTATTACTTTAGAGTACGTGCATTAAATTTATTTCACCATCCTTAAAACAAATGCTATATTACAGTTACAGCTATATTACAATATACTGTAAACTGAAATTTACACTAACGTAGTTTATACAACGCTTAAGATCACTGCTCAGCAAAACTGTCACGAAAACTTCATCAGGAACAGGTGTGGTTAAAAGACATAATTTAAATACAACCGAGAATTAAGCGACCTTAATTTAAAGTTACTATAGAAATCATAGCGGACATCACCTAAATGTAAATATACGCTTTCGATTCAGTAAACTTCATTTTCAATAATAACACAACAATCAGAAGGAAAACCATACGCAAACAACTATGCACCCAATTGAGAGTAATTATCAGGAAGAGGTGTAGTTAAAAGACATCATTTAAATACAAGCGAGAACTAAGCGACTATAATAGCGCTCCAAGCGATATCTTTAAGAACCAACATACTTCCTTACCGACACCTCGGTATTTTTATAATTTGAAAGTTGAAAATTAGTAGTTTTTGGGCATAATACTGTATATATCAAAGCGAGTATTACCCTGGTGAAATAACCCGCTCTCAATGCATCGAAACACCGTCGTCTACATAGAGATGTTCATGTTTACATTAAATACAATATTTGTATCAAACACGGGTGTAGTTGAAAGAGATCAATTAAACACGAGCGAGAACTAAGCCTGCAAAGTGATCTACGTTACCCAAACGGTGATATACGCTCACACGGCTGAACTACATTACCGACAAATCTATATTTTTTTACATTTTTTATAGTTTAGGAGTAAAAAAGTTGTAGTTTTATGATTTTCCCTAAATTGAAACATCTCAAAGAATGTCCATGCCAAATTTCAAGTCTCTAGCTTAAACGGTCGCTTCAGGACATTACTATCATCAGTGAGTCAGTTACACATAGGGCTGTATATATTATAGACTCGCCTACGGCTCGATGGGGCTTCGCCCCATGCCCCTTAGGGGTTTCCCTAAATTGGTAAATTAATAAGAAGTCAAGTTGTTAAACAGGTTAGTTCCAACCGAAGAACGGGTCAGCCGAGACAGTAACAAAACTATCTAATACTCTAAATTCACAATCGATAGTAAAAAAAGCTTTAATAATCTCCTATTAGTAGGTTTTAATACTCCTCCTTAGTAAATAGTTTTAAAAAAAATTGAGCTGTGAGATAAATATTATTTATGTAAATTTTCTAGGTGTTATGCTTGATGGAGGGTCCAACCCAATAATTGGTTGCCCCAATTCCTTAAATTACTGTCAAAACCTCATACAATGAACAGGCTAGTTGAGGGCTCAACTCCAACGGCAGTAACAGAAGCCGCCAATACAAACTACTCACAATAAATAATAATAAGCTTTGAAATTTGCTCACGGCTCATGGTATAATCCCACTCCCCCCTTAATTCGTAAAAAATATAATGGAGTTGTGAAATATTAATGAACTATGTAAATAGTCATGCTCAAAAGTTGTGTAAAAATTTGGAGATACGATTATGATTGCACATGATTGAGGTAATAATAGCTGTATTCTGAAAAGATAAAAGTGGAATAAAATTATAAGTTTATATAGAGGATCGTTGTATGTAATAGAAGAAAAACGGGACAAAATCAAGATATATGAAATTATAAAAAAAAAGTGGTATAGGCTAAGATGCTTCAGTTCCGCCACGGGGTGGCCAAGAAACGCAGGAATCATATATGTACCATATAGAGAAACGATAACAATTTTATCATTCAAAATCAGAAATTATTAGTTTAACAATTTTAAATGTTATATATATATATATATATATATATATTAGTTCAGAAAATTAATAAAAATAGAGCCCTAGTAGTATGTAATAGATCACAGGGTATTAGGTACTATAATCATGAAGTCTTTAAGTCTTTATATAGTCTTAAAATAAAGAAAGTTGCAACTTAAGAACCATAAAATCGGCGTACATTATGCATTTTCAACCAATGGTAGTAAAAAAAACCAATTGTGAAATAATAGCCAAAAAAGGATTATCGGTTAAATTAAAATATACTGAAAGAGTTACAATAATTGATAAGTATAGAATAGTTTTAAATTACAACAATAATAGGGTTAATCGAGACTTTAGGTGAGAGCACTGCATTGAGGAAGTTTGACGGACAAAGTGGCAGCGAGAAAAATTACTATTGAGTTTAATTCAATTGGTTATTATAATATTTCTCAGCCCGATGGGTCATCAGATATGTAGATGGTTTAAAAAAAACGTCGGAAGTAGGTAAACATTAGCCAAGGTAAGAATGGAAAGTTCAATCGTTCTATAACTTGATATGTTCAATCGTTTCCTAAACTAAAATCTAAGCCTGATTGGACGGCAGCAAATAGGTCAAAGACCGGATGTCAAACGTGTTGGGACACGTTCAACCTTCAAAGTAAAACTGCACCAGAACTATCAACTGAAGCGCTATATTCAATCTGGGGATTCATATAGAGAGACAGCATACAAATAGTAGAAAATTAAGAATAATTACTGTATTAGGGTTTTTTTTTGTGCGAAAACCTACAAGAAATTTTCCAGCATGAGAAGACTAAAGTCTAGAAAATGTAGTAAGACCTACAATATTTTTAGCAATTAATCATTTACTTTACGGGCGTTACTGCGGCAAAAAATATGCAGTACTAGAATAATATGTTTAAAGTATTCGCACAAGCTTCGTAGAGCTCACCATAGTAATGATAAAATTAATAATATAATATTGTAACAAAGTATTCCAGCACTACGCTCAATCGTCTCTCAAAAGACAAGAGTAATAGCAATAGCCAATATGAACAAATGAATTTAAATAAAACGAAACGAGAACCTCACATTTCAATCAACATTTTCGTATTACTTTAGAGTACGTGCATTAAATTTATTTCACCATCCTTAAAACAAATGCTATATTACAGTTACAGCTATATTACAATATACTGTAAACTGAAATTTACACTAACGTAGTTTATACAACGCTTAAGATCACTGCTCAGCAAAACTGTCACGAAAACTTCATCAGGAACAGGTGTGGTTAAAAGACATAATTTAAATACAACCGAGAATTAAGCGACCTTAATTTAAAGTTACTATAGAAATCATAGCGGACATCACCTAAATGTAAATATACGCTTTCGATTCAGTAAACTTCATTTTCAATAATAACACAACAATCAGAAGGAAAACCATACGCAAACAACTATGCACCCAATTGAGAGTAATTATCAGGAAGAGGTGTAGTTAAAAGACATCATTTAAATACAAGCGAGAACTAAGCGACTATAATAGCGCTCCAAGCGATATCTTTAAGAACCAACATACTTCCTTACCGACACCTCGGTATTTTTATAATTTGAAAGTTGAAAATTAGTAGTTTTTGGGCATAATACTGTATATATCAAAGCGAGTATTACCCTGGTGAAATAACCCGCTCTCAATGCATCGAAACACCGTCGTCTACATAGAGATGTTCATGTTTACATTAAATACAATATTTGTATCAAACACGGGTGTAGTTGAAAGAGATCAATTAAACACGAGCGAGAACTAAGCCTGCAAAGTGATCTACGTTACCCAAACGGTGATATACGCTCACACGGCTGAACTACATTACCGACAAATCTATATTTTTTTACATTTTTTATAGTTTAGGAGTAAAAAAGTTGTAGTTTTATGATTTTCCCTAAATTGAAACATCTCAAAGAATGTCCATGCCAAATTTCAAGTCTCTAGCTTAAACGGTCGCTTCAGGACATTACTATCATCAGTGAGTCAGTTACACATAGGGCTGTATATATTATAGACTCGCCTACGGCTCGATGGGGCTTCGCCCCATGCCCCTTAGGGGTTTCCCTAAATTGGTAAATTAATAAGAAGTCAAGTTGTTAAACAGGTTAGTTCCAACCGAAGAACGGGTCAGCCGAGACAGTAACAAAACTATCTAATACTCTAAATTCACAATCGATAGTAAAAAAAGCTTTAATAATCTCCTATTAGTAGGTTTTAATACTCCTCCTTAGTAAATAGTTTTAAAAAAAATTGAGCTGTGAGATAAATATTATTTATGTAAATTTTCTAGGTGTTATGCTTGATGGAGGGTCCAACCCAATAATTGGTTGCCCCAATTCCTTAAATTACTGTCAAAACCTCATACAATGAACAGGCTAGTTGAGGGCTCAACTCCAACGGCAGTAACAGAAGCCGCCAATACAAACTACTCACAATAAATAATAATAAGCTTTGAAATTTGCTCACGGCTCATGGTATAATCCCACTCCCCCCTTAATTCGTAAAAAATATAATGGAGTTGTGAAATATTAATGAACTATGTAAATAGTCATGCTCAAAAGTTGTGTAAAAATTTGGAGATACGATTATGATTGCACATGATTGAGGTAATAATAGCTGTATTCTGAAAAGATAAAAGTGGAATAAAATTATAAGTTTATATAGAGGATCGTTGTATGTAATAGAAGAAAAACGGGACAAAATCAAGATATATGAAATTATAAAAAAAAAGTGGTATAGGCTAAGATGCTTCAGTTCCGCCACGGGGTGGCCAAGAAACGCAGGAATCATATATGTACCATATAGAGAAACGATAACAATTTTATCATTCAAAATCAGAAATTATTAGTTTAACAATTTTAAATGTTATATATATATATATATATATTAGTTCAGAAAATTAATAAAAATAGAGCCCTAGTAGTATGTAATAGATCACAGGGTATTAGGTACTATAATCATGAAGTCTTTAAGTCTTTATATAGTCTTAAAATAAAGAAAGTTGCAACTTAAGAACCATAAAATCGGCGTACATTATGCATTTTCAACCAATGGTAGTAAAAAAAACCAATTGTGAAATAATAGCCAAAAAAGGATTATCGGTTAAATTAAAATATACTGAAAGAGTTACAATAATTGATAAGTATAGAATAGTTTTAAATTACAACAATAATAGGGTTAATCGAGACTTTAGGTGAGAGCACTGCATTGAGGAAGTTTGACGGACAAAGTGGCAGCGAGAAAAATTACTATTGAGTTTAATTCAATTGGTTATTATAATATTTCTCAGCCCGATGGGTCATCAGATATGTAGATGGTTTAAAAAAAACGTCGGAAGTAGGTAAACATTAGCCAAGGTAAGAATGGAAAGTTCAATCGTTCTATAACTTGATATGTTCAATCGTTTCCTAAACTAAAATCTAAGCCTGATTGGACGGCAGCAAATAGGTCAAAGACCGGATGTCAAACGTGTTGGGACACGTTCAACCTTCAAAGTAAAACTGCACCAGAACTATCAACTGAAGCGCTATATTCAATCTGGGGATTCATATAGAGAGACAGCATACAAATAGTAGAAAATTAAGAATAATTACTGTATTAGGGTTTTTTTTGTGCGAAAACCTACAAGAAATTTTCCAGCATGAGAAGACTAAAGTCTAGAAAATGTAGTAAGACCTACAATATTTTTAGCAATTAATCATTTACTTTACGGGCGTTACTGCGGCAAAAAATATGCAGTACTAGAATAATATGTTTAAAGTATTCGCACAAGCTTCGTAGAGCTCACCATAGTAATGATAAAATTAATAATATAATATTGTAACAAAGTATTCCAGCACTACGCTCGTTCTCGGCACCACCGGGCATGTCGTCGTTGGTGGCGATTTCAACGCCAGGGCCGTCGAGTGGGGAATGCCCTCTACCAGCTCCCGGGGGAAATACATCCTGGATTTCATCGCCAGGGCCGGTCTTGTCGTCCTCAACCAGGGCGACACACCTACTTTTCGGCGCCCCGGGCAGAGAGGCACGATCCCTGACGTCACCTTTGCGTCTGAGTCGCTCCTTCCGAGGATCTCTGGCTGGAGGGTTGTCGAGGACTACACGGGTAGCGACCACCAATACATCGTGTTTGACCTGCATGATCAGGCAAATCGTCGAGTTTCCGCATCTCGGGAAGGGCCACGCCGGTGGAACACCAACAAACTGGACGTGGTCAAGTTCACCGAAGTCATCTCTCGGGGAGCGCAGGGGAATCCTGGTGAGGCTGGAGCCGAGGCACTAGTAACATCCACGATGGAACTTATCGTCTCGGCCTGCGACCAGTCTATGCCGCGAAGGAAACCCCGACGCGACAAACAACCCGTTTACTGGTGGACTGAAGAGATTGCGGAACTCAGAAGAACATGTTTAAGAACTAGACGAGCCGCCACTAGAGCGAGAATTCCCGCAGACAGAGTTCGTAAGTCGGAGGCCTATAAAGCTGCGAGAAAATCTCTCCGCCAGGCGATCAACAGGAGCAAGGTGAATAGCTGGAGGAGACTTCGTGACGACGTTGATTCCGACCCGTGGGGCCTGGGTTACAAACTTGTAACACAGAAACTCGGCGCCCGCTCTCCACCTTCCATCATGGAGGGCGCCACCATGGGGAGGATCGTCGCTGCGTTGTTTCCTGAACATCCACAGCGACCGCCGGTTGACTTCGGACGGGTAGAGGACGTTCCACTTTTCACTTTCGAGGAGCTGGAAACCTCCGTTCTCTCCCTGAAGAGCAACAAGGCTCCTGGCCCGGATGGGATTCCCAGTGAGGCTTTAAAGAAAGTATTTTTAATCAACGCTGACTTGTTGTTGAGAATGTACAATGCCTGTTTGGTAGAAGGGGTGTTTCCGGCTCCCTGGAAAACAGCCAGGCTTGTACTGATCAGCAAGGGCAAAGGTGATCCCGAGCTGCCGTCGTCCCACAGGCCTCTCTGCATGTTGGACACGGCTGGGAAGCTGTTCGAGAAGCTGATCCGTTCCCGCCTGACTTCTGCCGTGGAAGCTGCCGGGGACTTATGCCCCCGTCAGTACGGCTTCAGAAAGGGACGGTCAACGATCGACGCTGTCACCGAAGTTCAGAGAGCTGTGGAGAGAGCCGAGAGCCACAACCATTTCTCCCGCCGAGTAGTGCTTCTTGTTACGCTTGATGTCAAGAATGCCTTCAACTCGGCGAGGTGGGTCGATATGTTGGATGCGCTTCGCAACACCTTTCGTATTCCTGCATATCTGTTGCGGCTCGTCGAGGATTATCTACGCTCTCGAAGCCTGATTTATGACACGAGGGACGGAACGCGGACGATGGAAGTCACTTCTGGTGCCGCACAAGGTTCAATACTCGGCCCGGATCTCTGGAACGTTGCCTATGACAGCCTCCTGAGGTCCGAGATGCCTGAGGAAACCACTTTGGTTGGGTACGCCGATGACGTCGCAGCTCTCATTGCTGCACGCAACGTTGAGCTGGCCCAACTGAAGTTGAACCGAGTTATGCGGGTGGTCAACAACTGGATGTCCGATCACGGTCTCTCACTTGCTCTCAGTAAGACGGAGATCGTGATTCTTACGAAAAAGAGGATCGACACCGTCGTCCCGTTTCGAGTGGGAAGGGAGGTGGTCACATCAACTCGTGCCGCCAAATACCTCGGGGTTATGGTGGACACCAAGTTAAGCTGGAGGGATCAGATCTTCGGTACGGCGGACAAGGCCGCTAAAGTAGTGACTTACCTTAGTAGGCTGATGGCCAATGTCGGGGGTCCACGATCCAGCAGAAGACGTCTGTTGATGTCCGCGGTCCAGTCCGTGCTTCTTTACGGGGCAGAGGTGTGGGCAGGCGCTCTAGATAAGGAGTGCTACAGGTTGCGACTCGCCCGGGTTCAGCGTCAAGCTGCGCTCCGGGTGTGTTCCGCCTACCGGACAGTGTCCGAGCCTGCCGTCCTGGTGGTCGCCGGAGTCATCCCTGTCAAGCTCTTGGCAGGGGAGAGGAAAGCGATTTATCAGAGACAAGGCGAGATCGGCAAGGACACGGCAAGAACAGAAGAGCGCTCCCGAACCTACCAGCAGTGGCAACACAGCTGGGAGCACGACACCCGAGGACGATGGACTGCGCGACTTATCAAGCAGGTCCAACCATGGGTGGAACGGCGGCATGGGGAGGTGGACTACTACCTGACCCAATTTTTGACAGGTCACGGCTATTTTCGGTCGTACCTGAACCGTATGGGAAAGACCGGTTCACCGGACTGCATTTATTGCCCGGGTGTTCCCGACGATGCGGAACACACATTCTTCCACTGTCCCCGTTGGGAAGGGCCCCGCCTGGAGGCCACACAAATCTTTGGTGCATTTTCGGTGGACTCGGTCTGCCAAAAGATTTTGGAGGATGAGGGCAACTGGGATTGTTTGTCACAGTTCGTCCGGGGCATCCTCCTGGAAAAGAAAACCGATCTGGACCGTGAAGTGGCCCAGATCCCTTGATCGAGTGGCTGGATAAGGAGCGAGCCCCACGGGCGTAAGCCAAATTTAGGCCTAGCCTGACGTAATGTGACAAACAATTCCAGGTTAGATTCCTAAAGAGTAGAGGAGGTTTTTTAGTGGGTAAACTCGTTTTTAGGGGAGCCCCACACTACAGGCTGGCCACCTGTGTGCGTAATGCATTTTTCCGCCTCTCCCTCAAAAAAAAAAAAAAAAAAAAAAAAAAAAAAAAAAAAAAAAAAATTCCAGCACTACGCTCAATCGTCTCTCAAAAGACAAGAGTAATAGCAATAGCCAATATGAACAAATGAATTTAAATAAAACGAAACGAGAACCTCACATTTCAATCAACATTTTCGTATTACTTTAGAGTACGTGCATTAAATTTATTTCACCATCCTTAAAACAAATGCTATATTACAGTTACAGCTATATTACAATATACTGTAAACTGAAATTTACACTAACGTAGTTTATACAACGCTTAAGATCACTGCTCAGCAAAACTGTCACGAAAACTTCATCAGGAACAGGTGTGGTTAAAAGACATAATTTAAATACAACCGAGAATTAAGCGACCTTAATTTAAAGTTACTATAGAAATCATAGCGGACATCACCTAAATGTAAATATACGCTTTCGATTCAGTAAACTTCATTTTCAATAATAACACAACAATCAGAAGGAAAACCATACGCAAACAACTATGCACCCAATTGAGAGTAATTATCAGGAAGAGGTGTAGTTAAAAGACATCATTTAAATACAAGCGAGAACTAAGCGACTATAATAGCGCTCCAAGCGATATCTTTAAGAACCAACATACTTCCTTACCGACACCTCGGTATTTTTATAATTTGAAAGTTGAAAATTAGTAGTTTTTGGGCATAATACTGTATATATCAAAGCGAGTATTACCCTGGTGAAATAACCCGCTCTCAATGCATCGAAACACCGTCGTCTACATAGAGATGTTCATGTTTACATTAAATACAATATTTGTATCAAACACGGGTGTAGTTGAAAGAGATCAATTAAACACGAGCGAGAACTAAGCCTGCAAAGTGATCTACGTTACCCAAACGGTGATATACGCTCACACGGCTGAACTACATTACCGACAAATCTATATTTTTTTACATTTTTTATAGTTTAGGAGTAAAAAAGTTGTAGTTTTATGATTTTCCCTAAATTGAAACATCTCAAAGAATGTCCATGCCAAATTTCAAGTCTCTAGCTTAAACGGTCGCTTCAGGACATTACTATCATCAGTGAGTCAGTTACACATAGGGCTGTATATATTATAGACTCGCCTACGGCTCGATGGGGCTTCGCCCCATGCCCCTTAGGGGTTTCCCTAAATTGGTAAATTAATAAGAAGTCAAGTTGTTAAACAGGTTAGTTCCAACCGAAGAACGGGTCAGCCGAGACAGTAACAAAACTATCTAATACTCTAAATTCACAATCGATAGTAAAAAAAGCTTTAATAATCTCCTATTAGTAGGTTTTAATACTCCTCCTTAGTAAATAGTTTTAAAAAAAATTGAGCTGTGAGATAAATATTATTTATGTAAATTTTCTAGGTGTTATGCTTGATGGAGGGTCCAACCCAATAATTGGTTGCCCCAATTCCTTAAATTACTGTCAAAACCTCATACAATGAACAGGCTAGTTGAGGGCTCAACTCCAACGGCAGTAACAGAAGCCGCCAATACAAACTACTCACAATAAATAATAATAAGCTTTGAAATTTGCTCACGGCTCATGGTATAATCCCACTCCCCCCTTAATTCGTAAAAAATATAATGGAGTTGTGAAATATTAATGAACTATGTAAATAGTCATGCTCAAAAGTTGTGTAAAAATTTGGAGATACGATTATGATTGCACATGATTGAGGTAATAATAGCTGTATTCTGAAAAGATAAAAGTGGAATAAAATTATAAGTTTATATAGAGGATCGTTGTATGTAATAGAAGAAAAACGGGACAAAATCAAGATATATGAAATTATAAAAAAAAAGTGGTATAGGCTAAGATGCTTCAGTTCCGCCACGGGGTGGCCAAGAAACGCAGGAATCATATATGTACCATATAGAGAAACGATAACAATTTTATCATTCAAAATCAGAAATTATTAGTTTAACAATTTTAAATGTTATATATATATATATATATTAGTTCAGAAAATTAATAAAAATAGAGCCCTAGTAGTATGTAATAGATCACAGGGTATTAGGTACTATAATCATGAAGTCTTTAAGTCTTTATATAGTCTTAAAATAAAGAAAGTTGCAACTTAAGAACCATAAAATCGGCGTACATTATGCATTTTCAACCAATGGTAGTAAAAAAAACCAATTGTGAAATAATAGCCAAAAAAGGATTATCGGTTAAATTAAAATATACTGAAAGAGTTACAATAATTGATAAGTATAGAATAGTTTTAAATTACAACAATAATAGGGTTAATCGAGACTTTAGGTGAGAGCACTGCATTGAGGAAGTTTGACGGACAAAGTGGCAGCGAGAAAAATTACTATTGAGTTTAATTCAATTGGTTATTATAATATTTCTCAGCCCGATGGGTCATCAGATATGTAGATGGTTTAAAAAAAACGTCGGAAGTAGGTAAACATTAGCCAAGGTAAGAATGGAAAGTTCAATCGTTCTATAACTTGATATGTTCAATCGTTTCCTAAACTAAAATCTAAGCCTGATTGGACGGCAGCAAATAGGTCAAAGACCGGATGTCAAACGTGTTGGGACACGTTCAACCTTCAAAGTAAAACTGCACCAGAACTATCAACTGAAGCGCTATATTCAATCTGGGGATTCATATAGAGAGACAGCATACAAATAGTAGAAAATTAAGAATAATTACTGTATTAGGGTTTTTTTTTGTGCGAAAACCTACAAGAAATTTTCCAGCATGAGAAGACTAAAGTCTAGAAAATGTAGTAAGACCTACAATATTTTTAGCAATTAATCATTTACTTTACGGGCGTTACTGCGGCAAAAAATATGCAGTACTAGAATAATATGTTTAAAGTATTCGCACAAGCTTCGTAGAGCTCACCATAGTAATGATAAAATTAATAATATAATATTGTAACAAAGTATTCCAGCACTACGCTCAATCGTCTCTCAAAAGACAAGAGTAATAGCAATAGCCAATATGAACAAATGAATTTAAATAAAACGAAACGAGAACCTCACATTTCAATCAACATTTTCGTATTACTTTAGAGTACGTGCATTAAATTTATTTCACCATCCTTAAAACAAATGCTATATTACAGTTACAGCTATATTACAATATACTGTAAACTGAAATTTACACTAACGTAGTTTATACAACGCTTAAGATCACTGCTCAGCAAAACTGTCACGAAAACTTCATCAGGAACAGGTGTGGTTAAAAGACATAATTTAAATACAACCGAGAATTAAGCGACCTTAATTTAAAGTTACTATAGAAATCATAGCGGACATCACCTAAATGTAAATATACGCTTTCGATTCAGTAAACTTCATTTTCAATAATAACACAACAATCAGAAGGAAAACCATACGCAAACAACTATGCACCCAATTGAGAGTAATTATCAGGAAGAGGTGTAGTTAAAAGACATCATTTAAATACAAGCGAGAACTAAGCGACTATAATAGCGCTCCAAGCGATATCTTTAAGAACCAACATACTTCCTTACCGACACCTCGGTATTTTTATAATTTGAAAGTTGAAAATTAGTAGTTTTTGGGCATAATACTGTATATATCAAAGCGAGTATTACCCTGGTGAAATAACCCGCTCTCAATGCATCGAAACACCGTCGTCTACATAGAGATGTTCATGTTTACATTAAATACAATATTTGTATCAAACACGGGTGTAGTTGAAAGAGATCAATTAAACACGAGCGAGAACTAAGCCTGCAAAGTGATCTACGTTACCCAAACGGTGATATACGCTCACACGGCTGAACTACATTACCGACAAATCTATATTTTTTTACATTTTTTATAGTTTAGGAGTAAAAAAGTTGTAGTTTTATGATTTTCCCTAAATTGAAACATCTCAAAGAATGTCCATGCCAAATTTCAAGTCTCTAGCTTAAACGGTCGCTTCAGGACATTACTATCATCAGTGAGTCAGTTACACATAGGGCTGTATATATTATAGACTCGCCTACGGCTCGATGGGGCTTCGCCCCATGCCCCTTAGGGGTTTCCCTAAATTGGTAAATTAATAAGAAGTCAAGTTGTTAAACAGGTTAGTTCCAACCGAAGAACGGGTCAGCCGAGACAGTAACAAAACTATTTAATACTCTAAATTCACAATCGATAGTAAAAAAAGCTTTAATAATCTCCTATTAGTAGGTTTTAATACTCCTCCTTAGTAAATAGTTTTAAAAAAAATTGAGCTGTGAGATAAATATTATTTATGTAAATTTTCTAGGTGTTATGCTTGATGGAGGGTCCAACCCAATAATTGGTTGCCCCAATTCCTTAAATTACTGTCAAAACCTCATACAATGAACAGGCTAGTTGAGGGCTCAACTCCAACGGCAGTAACAGAAGCCGCCAATACAAACTACTCACAATAAATAATAATAAGCTTTGAAATTTGCTCACGGCTCATGGTATAATCCCACTCCCCCCTTAATTCGTAACAAATATAATGGAGTTGTGAAATATTAATGAACTATGTAAATAGTCATGCTCAAAAGTTGTGTAAAAATTTGGAGATACGATTATGATTGCACATGATTGAGGTAATAATAGCTGTATTCTGAAAAGATAAAAGTGGAATAAAATTATAAGTTTATATAGAGGATCGTTGTATGTAATAGAAGAAAAACGGGACAAAATCAAGATATATGAAATTATAAAAAAAAAGTGGTATAGGCTAAGATGCTTCAGTTCCGCCACGGGGTGGCCAAGAAACGCAGGAATCATATATGTACCATATAGAGAAACGATAACAATTTTATCATTCAAAATCAGAAATTATTAGTTTAACAATTTTAAATGTTATATATATATATATATATATATTAGTTCAGAAAATTAATAAAAATAGAGCCCTAGTAGTATGTAATAGATCACAGGGTATTAGGTACTATAATCATGAAGTCTTTAAGTCTTTATATAGTCTTAAAATAAAGAAAGTTGCAACTTAAGAACCATAAAATCGGCGTACATTATGCATTTTCAACCAATGGTAGTAAAAAAAACCAATTGTGAAATAATAGCCAAAAAAGGATTATCGGTTAAATTAAAATATACTGAAAGAGTTACAATAATTGATAAGTATAGAATAGTTTTAAATTACAACAATAATAGGGTTAATCGAGACTTTAGGTGAGAGCACTGCATTGAGGAAGTTTGACGGACAAAGTGGCAGCGAGAAAAATTACTATTGAGTTTAATTCAATTGGTTATTATAATATTTCTCAGCCCGATGGGTCATCAGATATGTAGATGGTTTAAAAAAAACGTCGGAAGTAGGTAAACATTAGCCAAGGTAAGAATGGAAAGTTCAATCGTTCTATAACTTGATATGTTCAATCGTTTCCTAAACTAAAATCTAAGCCTGATTGGACGGCAGCAAATAGGTCAAAGACCGGATGTCAAACGTGTTGGGACACGTTCAACCTTCAAAGTAAAACTGCACCAGAACTATCAACTGAAGCGCTATATTCAATCTGGGGATTCATATAGAGAGACAGCATACAAATAGTAGAAAATTAAGAATAATTACTGTATTAGGGTTTTTTTTGTGCGAAAACCTACAAGAAATTTTCCAGCATGAGAAGACTAAAGTCTAGAAAATGTAGTAAGACCTACAATATTTTTAGCAATTAATCATTTACTTTACGGGCGTTACTGCGGCAAAAAATATGCAGTACTAGAATAATATGTTTAAAGTATTCGCACAAGCTTCGTAGAGCTCACCATAGTAATGATAAAATTAATAATATAATATTGTAACAAAGTATTCCAGCACTACGCTCAATCGTCTCTCAAAAGACAAGAGTAATAGCAATAGCCAATATGAACAAATGAATTTAAATAAAACGAAACGAGAACCTCACATTTCAATCAACATTTTCGTATTACTTTAGAGTACGTGCATTAAATTTATTTCACCATCCTTAAAACAAATGCTATATTACAGTTACAGCTATATTACAATATACTGTAAACTGAAATTTACACTAACGTAGTTTATACAACGCTTAAGATCACTGCTCAGCAAAACTGTCACGAAAACTTCATCAGGAACAGGTGTGGTTAAAAGACATAATTTAAATACAACCGAGAATTAAGCGACCTTAATTTAAAGTTACTATAGAAATCATAGCGGACATCACCTAAATGTAAATATACGCTTTCGATTCAGTAAACTTCATTTTCAATAATAACACAACAATCAGAAGGAAAACCATACGCAAACAACTATGCACCCAATTGAGAGTAATTATCAGGAAGAGGTGTAGTTAAAAGACATCATTTAAATACAAGCGAGAACTAAGCGACTATAATAGCGCTCCAAGCGATATCTTTAAGAACCAACATACTTCCTTACCGACACCTCGGTATTTTTATAATTTGAAAGTTGAAAATTAGTAGTTTTTGGGCATAATACTGTATATATCAAAGCGAGTATTACCCTGGTGAAATAACCCGCTCTCAATGCATCGAAACACCGTCGTCTACATAGAGATGTTCATGTTTACATTAAATACAATATTTGTATCAAACACGGGTGTAGTTGAAAGAGATCAATTAAACACGAGCGAGAACTAAGCCTGCAAAGTGATCTACGTTACCCAAACGGTGATATACGCTCACACGGCTGAACTACATTACCGACAAATCTATATTTTTTTACATTTTTTATAGTTTAGGAGTAAAAAAGTTGTAGTTTTATGATTTTCCCTAAATTGAAACATCTCAAAGAATGTCCATGCCAAATTTCAAGTCTCTAGCTTAAACGGTCGCTTCAGGACATTACTATCATCAGTGAGTCAGTTACACATAGGGCTGTATATATTATAGACTCGCCTACGGCTCGATGGGGCTTCGCCCCATGCCCCTTAGGGGTTTCCCTAAATTGGTAAATTAATAAGAAGTCAAGTTGTTAAACAGGTTAGTTCCAACCGAAGAACGGGTCAGCCGAGACAGTAACAAAACTATTTAATACTCTAAATTCACAATCGATAGTAAAAAAAGCTTTAATAATCTCCTATTAGTAGGTTTTAATACTCCTCCTTAGTAAATAGTTTTAAAAAAAATTGAGCTGTGAGATAAATATTATTTATGTAAATTTTCTAGGTGTTATGCTTGATGGAGGGTCCAACCCAATAATTGGTTGCCCCAATTCCTTAAATTACTGTCAAAACCTCATACAATGAACAGGCTAGTTGAGGGCTCAACTCCAACGGCAGTAACAGAAGCCGCCAATACAAACTACTCACAATAAATAATAATAAGCTTTGAAATTTGCTCACGGCTCATGGTATAATCCCACTCCCCCCTTAATTCGTAAAAAATATAATGGAGTTGTGAAATATTAATGAACTATGTAAATAGTCATGCTCAAAAGTTGTGTAAAAATTTGGAGATACGATTATGATTGCACATGATTGAGGTAATAATAGCTGTATTCTGAAAAGATAAAAGTGGAATAAAATTATAAGTTTATATAGAGGATCGTTGTATGTAATAGAAGAAAAACGGGACAAAATCAAGATATATGAAATTATAAAAAAAAAGTGGTATAGGCTAAGATGCTTCAGTTCCGCCACGGGGTGGCCAAGAAACGCAGGAATCATATATGTACCATATAGAGAAACGATAACAATTTTATCATTCAAAATCAGAAATTATTAGTTTAACAATTTTAAATGTTATATATATATATATATATATATATATATTAGTTCAGAAAATTAATAAAAATAGAGCCCTAGTAGTATGTAATAGATCACAGGGTATTAGGTACTATAATCATGAAGTCTTTAAGTCTTTATATAGTCTTAAAATAAAGAAAGTTGCAACTTAAGAACCATAAAATCGGCGTACATTATGCATTTTCAACCAATGGTAGTAAAAAAAACCAATTGTGAAATAATAGCCAAAAAAGGATTATCGGTTAAATTAAAATATACTGAAAGAGTTACAATAATTGATAAGTATAGAATAGTTTTAAATTACAACAATAATAGGGTTAATCGAGACTTTAGGTGAGAGCACTGCATTGAGGAAGTTTGACGGACAAAGTGGCAGCGAGAAAAATTACTATTGAGTTTAATTCAATTGGTTATTATAATATTTCTCAGCCCGATGGGTCATCAGATATGTAGATGGTTTAAAAAAAACGTCGGAAGTAGGTAAACATTAGCCAAGGTAAGAATGGAAAGTTCAATCGTTCTATAACTTGATATGTTCAATCGTTTCCTAAACTAAAATCTAAGCCTGATTGGACGGCAGCAAATAGGTCAAAGACCGGATGTCAAACGTGTTGGGACACGTTCAACCTTCAAAGTAAAACTGCACCAGAACTATCAACTGAAGCGCTATATTCAATCTGGGGATTCATATAGAGAGACAGCATACAAATAGTAGAAAATTAAGAATAATTACTGTATTAGGGTTTTTTTTTGTGCGAAAACCTACAAGAAATTTTCCAGCATGAGAAGACTAAAGTCTAGAAAATGTAGTAAGACCTACAATATTTTTAGCAATTAATCATTTACTTTACGGGCGTTACTGCGGCAAAAAATATGCAGTACTAGAATAATATGTTTAAAGTATTCGCACAAGCTTCGTAGAGCTCACCATAGTAATGATAAAATTAATAATATAATATTGTAACAAAGTATTCCAGCACTACGCTCAATCGTCTCTCAAAAGACAAGAGTAATAGCAATAGCCAATATGAACAAATGAATTTAAATAAAACGAAACGAGAACCTCACATTTCAATCAACATTTTCGTATTACTTTAGAGTACGTGCATTAAATTTATTTCACCATCCTTAAAACAAATGCTATATTACAGTTACAGCTATATTACAATATACTGTAAACTGAAATTTACACTAACGTAGTTTATACAACGCTTAAGATCACTGCTCAGCAAAACTGTCACGAAAACTTCATCAGGAACAGGTGTGGTTAAAAGACATAATTTAAATACAACCGAGAATTAAGCGACCTTAATTTAAAGTTACTATAGAAATCATAGCGGACATCACCTAAATGTAAATATACGCTTTCGATTCAGTAAACTTCATTTTCAATAATAACACAACAATCAGAAGGAAAACCATACGCAAACAACTATGCACCCAATTGAGAGTAATTATCAGGAAGAGGTGTAGTTAAAAGACATCATTTAAATACAAGCGAGAACTAAGCGACTATAATAGCGCTCCAAGCGATATCTTTAAGAACCAACATACTTCCTTACCGACACCTCGGTATTTTTATAATTTGAAAGTTGAAAATTAGTAGTTTTTGGGCATAATACTGTATATATCAAAGCGAGTATTACCCTGGTGAAATAACCCGCTCTCAATGCATCGAAACACCGTTGTCTACATAGAGATGTTCATGTTTACATTAAATACAATATTTGTATCAAACACGGGTGTAGTTGAAAGAGATCAATTAAACACGAGCGAGAACTAAGCCTGCAAAGTGATCTACGTTACCCAAACGGTGATATACGCTCACACGGCTGAACTACATTACCGACAAATCTATATTTTTTTACATTTTTTATAGTTTAGGAGTAAAAAAGTTGTAGTTTTATGATTTTCCCTAAATTGAAACATCTCAAAGAATGTCCATGCCAAATTTCAAGTCTCTAGCTTAAACGGTCGCTTCAGGACATTACTATCATCAGTGAGTCAGTTACACATAGGGCTGTATATATTATAGACTCGCCTACGGCTCGATGGGGCTTCGCCCCATGCCCCTTAGGGGTTTCCCTAAATTGGTAAATTAATAAAAAGTCAAGTTGTTAAACAGGTTAGTTCCAACCGAAGAACGGGTCAGCCGAGACAGTAACAAAACTATCTAATACTCTAAATTCACAATCGATAGTAAAAAAAGCTTTAATAATCTCCTATTAGTAGGTTTTAATACTCCTCCTTAGTAAATAGTTTTAAAAAAAATTGAGCTGTGAGATAAATATTATTTATGTAAATTTTCTAGGTGTTATGCTTGATGGAGGGTCCAACCCAATAATTGGTTGCCCCAATTCCTTAAATTACTGTCAAAACCTCATACAATGAACAGGCTAGTTGAGGGCTCAACTCCAACGGCAGTAACAGAAGCCGCCAATACAAACTACTCACAATAAATAATAATAAGCTTTGAAATTTGCTCACGGCTCATGGTATAATCCCACTCCCCCCTTAATTCGTAAAAAATATAATGGAGTTGTGAAATATTAATGAACTATGTAAATAGTCATGCTCAAAAGTTGTGTAAAAATTTGGAGATACGATTATGATTGCACATGATTGAGGTAATAATAGCTGTATTCTGAAAAGATAAAAGTGGAATAAAATTATAAGTTTATATAGAGGATCGTTGTATGTAATAGAAGAAAAACGGGACAAAATCAAGATATATGAAATTATAAAAAAAAGTGGTATAGGCTAAGATGCTTCAGTTCCGCCACGGGGTGGCCAAGAAACGCAGGAATCATATATGTACCATATAGAGAAACGATAACAATTTTATCATTCAAAATCAGAAATTATTAGTTTAACAATTTTAAATGTTATATATATATATATATATATTAGTTCAGAAAATTAATAAAAATAGAGCCCTAGTAGTATGTAATAGATCACAGGGTATTAGGTACTATAATCATGAAGTCTTTAAGTCTTTATATAGTCTTAAAATAAAGAAAGTTGCAACTTAAGAACCATAAAATCGGCGTACATTATGCATTTTCAACCAATGGTAGTAAAAAAAACCAATTGTGAAATAATAGCCAAAAAAGGATTATCGGTTAAATTAAAATATACTGAAAGAGTTACAATAATTGATAAGTATAGAATAGTTTTAAATTACAACAATAATAGGGTTAATCGAGACTTTAGGTGAGAGCACTGCATTGAGGAAGTTTGACGGACAAAGTGGCAGCGAGAAAAATTACTATTGAGTTTAATTCAATTGGTTATTATAATATTTCTCAGCCCGATGGGTCATCAGATATGTAGATGGTTTAAAAAAAACGTCGGAAGTAGGTAAACATTAGCCAAGGTAAGAATGGAAAGTTCAATCGTTCTATAACTTGATATGTTCAATCGTTTCCTAAACTAAAATCTAAGCCTGATTGGACGGCAGCAAATAGGTCAAAGACCGGATGTCAAACGTGTTGGGACACGTTCAACCTTCAAAGTAAAACTGCACCAGAACTATCAACTGAAGCGCTATATTCAATCTGGGGATTCATATAGAGAGACAGCATACAAATAGTAGAAAATTAAGAATAATTACTGTATTAGGGTTTTTTTTTGTGCGAAAACCTACAAGAAATTTTCCAGCATGAGAAGACTAAAGTCTAGAAAATGTAGTAAGACCTACAATATTTTTAGCAATTAATCATTTACTTTACGGGCGTTACTGCGGCAAAAAATATGCAGTACTAGAATAATATGTTTAAAGTATTCGCACAAGCTTCGTAGAGCTCACCATAGTAATGATAAAATTAATAATATAATATTGTAACAAAGTATTCCAGCACTACGCTCAATCGTCTCTCAAAAGACAAGAGTAATAGCAATAGCCAATATGAACAAATGAATTTAAATAAAACGAAACGAGAACCTCACATTTCAATCAACATTTTCGTATTACTTTAGAGTACGTGCATTAAATTTATTTCACCATCCTTAAAACAAATGCTATATTACAGTTACAGCTATATTACAATATACTGTAAACTGAAATTTACACTAACGTAGTTTATACAACGCTTAAGATCACTGCTCAGCAAAACTGTCACGAAAACTTCATCAGGAACAGGTGTGGTTAAAAGACATAATTTAAATACAACCGAGAATTAAGCGACCTTAATTTAAAGTTACTATAGAAATCATAGCGGACATCACCTAAATGTAAATATACGCTTTCGATTCAGTAAACTTCATTTTCAATAATAACACAACAATCAGAAGGAAAACCATACGCAAACAACTATGCACCCAATTGAGAGTAATTATCAGGAAGAGGTGTAGTTAAAAGACATCATTTAAATACAAGCGAGAACTAAGCGACTATAATAGCGCTCCAAGCGATATCTTTAAGAACCAACATACTTCCTTACCGACACCTCGGTATTTTTATAATTTGAAAGTTGAAAATTAGTAGTTTTTGGGCATAATACTGTATATATCAAAGCGAGTATTACCCTGGTGAAATAACCCGCTCTCAATGCATCGAAACACCGTCGTCTACATAGAGATGTTCATGTTTACATTAAATACAATATTTGTATCAAACACGGGTGTAGTTGAAAGAGATCAATTAAACACGAGCGAGAACTAAGCCTGCAAAGTGATCTACGTTACCCAAACGGTGATATACGCTCACACGGCTGAACTACATTACCGACAAATCTATATTTTTTTACATTTTTTATAGTTTAGGAGTAAAAAAGTTGTAGTTTTATGATTTTCCCTAAATTGAAACATCTCAAAGAATGTCCATGCCAAATTTCAAGTCTCTAGCTTAAACGGTCGCTTCAGGACATTACTATCATCAGTGAGTCAGTTACACATAGGGCTGTATATATTATAGACTCGCCTACGGCTCGATGGGGCTTCGCCCCATGCCCCTTAGGGGTTTCCCTAAATTGGTAAATTAATAAGAAGTCAAGTTGTTAAACAGGTTAGTTCCAACCGAAGAACGGGTCAGCCGAGACAGTAACAAAACTATCTAATACTCTAAATTCACAATCGATAGTAAAAAAAGCTTTAATAATCTCCTATTAGTAGGTTTTAATACTCCTCCTTAGTAAATAGTTTTAAAAAAAATTGAGCTGTGAGATAAATATTATTTATGTAAATTTTCTAGGTGTTATGCTTGATGGAGGGTCCAACCCAATAATTGGTTGCCCCAATTCCTTAAATTACTGTCAAAACCTCATACAATGAACAGGCTAGTTGAGGGCTCAACTCCAACGGCAGTAACAGAAGCCGCCAATACAAACTACTCACAATAAATAATAATAAGCTTTGAAATTTGCTCACGGCTCATGGTATAATCCCACTCCCCCCTTAATTCGTAAAAAATATAATGGAGTTGTGAAATATTAATGAACTATGTAAATAGTCATGCTCAAAAGTTGTGTAAAAATTTGGAGATACGATTATGATTGCACATGATTGAGGTAATAATAGCTGTATTCTGAAAAGATAAAAGTGGAATAAAATTATAAGTTTATATAGAGGATCGTTGTATGTAATAGAAGAAAAACGGGACAAAATCAAGATATATGAAATTATAAAAAAAAAAGTGGTATAGGCTAAGATGCTTCAGTTCCGCCACGGGGTGGCCAAGAAACGCAGGAATCATATATGTACCATATAGAGAAACGATAACAATTTTATCATTCAAAATCAGAAATTATTAGTTTAACAATTTTAAATGTTATATATATATATATATATATATATATTAGTTCAGAAAATTAATAAAAATAGAGCCCTAGTAGTATGTAATAGATCACAGGGTATTAGGTACTATAATCATGAAGTCTTTAAGTCTTTATATAGTCTTAAAATAAAGAAAGTTGCAACTTAAGAACCATAAAATCGGCGTACATTATGCATTTTCAACCAATGGTAGTAAAAAAAACCAATTGTGAAATAATAGCCAAAAAAGGATTATCGGTTAAATTAAAATATACTGAAAGAGTTACAATAATTGATAAGTATAGAATAGTTTTAAATTACAACAATAATAGGGTTAATCGAGACTTTAGGTGAGAGCACTGCATTGAGGAAGTTTGACGGACAAAGTGGCAGCGAGAAAAATTACTATTGAGTTTAATTCAATTGGTTATTATAATATTTCTCAGCCCGATGGGTCATCAGATATGTAGATGGTTTAAAAAAAACGTCGGAAGTAGGTAAACATTAGCCAAGGTAAGAATGGAAAGTTCAATCGTTCTATAACTTGATATGTTCAATCGTTTCCTAAACTAAAATCTAAGCCTGATTGGACGGCAGCAAATAGGTCAAAGACCGGATGTCAAACGTGTTGGGACACGTTCAACCTTCAAAGTAAAACTGCACCAGAACTATCAACTGAAGCGCTATATTCAATCTGGGGATTCATATAGAGAGACAGCATACAAATAGTAGAAAATTAAGAATAATTACTGTATTAGGGTTTTTTTTGTGCGAAAACCTACAAGAAATTTTCCAGCATGAGAAGACTAAAGTCTAGAAAATGTAGTAAGACCTACAATATTTTTAGCAATTAATCATTTACTTTACGGGCGTTACTGCGGCAAAAAATATGCAGTACTAGAATAATATGTTTAAAGTATTCGCACAAGCTTCGTAGAGCTCACCATAGTAATGATAAAATTAATAATATAATATTGTAACAAAGTATTCCAGCACTACGCTCAATCGTCTCTCAAAAGACAAGAGTAATAGCAATAGCCAATATGAACAAATGAATTTAAATAAAACGAAACGAGAACCTCACATTTCAATCAACATTTTCGTATTACTTTAGAGTACGTGCATTAAATTTATTTCACCATCCTTAAAACAAATGCTATATTACAGTTACAGCTATATTACAATATACTGTAAACTGAAATTTACACTAACGTAGTTTATACAACGCTTAAGATCACTGCTCAGCAAAACTGTCACGAAAACTTCATCAGGAACAGGTGTGGTTAAAAGACATAATTTAAATACAACCGAGAATTAAGCGACCTTAATTTAAAGTTACTATAGAAATCATAGCGGACATCACCTAAATGTAAATATACGCTTTCGATTCAGTAAACTTCATTTTCAATAATAACACAACAATCAGAAGGAAAACCATACGCAAACAACTATGCACCCAATTGAGAGTAATTATCAGGAAGAGGTGTAGTTAAAAGACATCATTTAAATACAAGCGAGAACTAAGCGACTATAATAGCGCTCCAAGCGATATCTTTAAGAACCAACATACTTCCTTACCGACACCTCGGTATTTTTATAATTTGAAAGTTGAAAATTAGTAGTTTTTGGGCATAATACTGTATATATCAAAGCGAGTATTACCCTGGTGAAATAACCCGCTCTCAATGCATCGAAACACCGTCGTCTACATAGAGATGTTCATGTTTACATTAAATACAATATTTGTATCAAACACGGGTGTAGTTGAAAGAGATCAATTAAACACGAGCGAGAACTAAGCCTGCAAAGTGATCTACGTTACCCAAACGGTGATATACGCTCACACGGCTGAACTACATTACCGACAAATCTATATTTTTTTACATTTTTTATAGTTTAGGAGTAAAAAAGTTGTAGTTTTATGATTTTCCCTAAATTGAAACATCTCAAAGAATGTCCATGCCAAATTTCAAGTCTCTAGCTTAAACGGTCGCTTCAGGACATTACTATCATCAGTGAGTCAGTTACACATAGGGCTGTATATATTATAGACTCGCCTACGGCTCGATGGGGCTTCGCCCCATGCCCCTTAGGGGTTTCCCTAAATTGGTAAATTAATAAGAAGTCAAGTTGTTAAACAGGTTAGTTCCAACCGAAGAACGGGTCAGCCGAGACAGTAACAAAACTATCTAATACTCTAAATTCACAATCGATAGTAAAAAAAGCTTTAATAATCTCCTATTAGTAGGTTTTAATACTCCTCCTTAGTAAATAGTTTTAAAAAAAATTGAGCTGTGAGATAAATATTATTTATGTAAATTTTCTAGGTGTTATGCTTGATGGAGGGTCCAACCCAATAATTGGTTGCCCCAATTCCTTAAATTACTGTCAAAACCTCATACAATGAACAGGCTAGTTGAGGGCTCAACTCCAACGGCAGTAACAGAAGCCGCCAATACAAACTACTCACAATAAATAATAATAAGCTTTGAAATTTGCTCACGGCTCATGGTATAATCCCACTCCCCCCTTAATTCGTAAAAAATATAATGGAGTTGTGAAATATTAATGAACTATGTAAATAGTCATGCTCAAAAGTTGTGTAAAAATTTGGAGATACGATTATGATTGCACATGATTGAGGTAATAATAGCTGTATTCTGAAAAGATAAAAGTGGAATAAAATTATAAGTTTATATAGAGGATCGTTGTATGTAATAGAAGAAAAACGGGACAAAATCAAGATATATGAAATTATAAAAAAAAAGTGGTATAGGCTAAGATGCTTCAGTTCCGCCACGGGGTGGCCAAGAAACGCAGGAATCATATATGTACCATATAGAGAAACGATAACAATTTTATCATTCAAAATCAGAAATTATTAGTTTAACAATTTTAAATGTTATATATATATATATATATTAGTTCAGAAAATTAATAAAAATAGAGCCCTAGTAGTATGTAATAGATCACAGGGTATTAGGTACTATAATCATGAAGTCTTTAAGTCTTTATATAGTCTTAAAATAAAGAAAGTTGCAACTTAAGAACCATAAAATCGGCGTACATTATGCATTTTCAACCAATGGTAGTAAAAAAAACCAATTGTGAAATAATAGCCAAAAAAGGATTATCGGTTAAATTAAAATATACTGAAAGAGTTACAATAATTGATAAGTATAGAATAGTTTTAAATTACAACAATAATAGGGTTAATCGAGGCTTTAGGTGAGAGCACTGCATTGAGGAAGTTTGACGGACAAAGTGGCAGCGAGAAAAATTACTATTGAGTTTAATTCAATTGGTTATTATAATATTTCTCAGCCCGATGGGTCATCAGATATGTAGATGGTTTAAAAAAAAACGTCGGAAGTAGGTAAACATTAGCCAAGGTAAGAATGGAAAGTTCAATCGTTCTATAACTTGATATGTTCAATCGTTTCCTAAACTAAAATCTAAGCCTGATTGGACGGCAGCAAATAGGTCAAAGACCGGATGTCAAACGTGTTGGGACACGTTCAACCTTCAAAGTAAAACTGCACCAGAACTATCAACTGAAGCGCTATATTCAATCTGGGGATTCATATAGAGAGACAGCATACAAATAGTAGAAAATTAAGAATAATTACTGTATTAGGGTTTTTTTTTTGTGCGAAAACCTACAAGAAATTTTCCAGCATGAGAAGACTAAAGTCTAGAAAATGTAGTAAGACCTACAATATTTTTAGCAATTAATCATTTACTTTACGGGCGTTACTGCGGCAAAAAATATGCAGTACTAGAATAATATGTTTAAAGTATTCGCACAAGCTTCGTAGAGCTCACCATAGTAATGATAAAATTAATAATATAATATTGTAACAAAGTATTCCAGCACTACGCTCAATCGTCTCTCAAAAGACAAGAGTAATAGCAATAGCCAATATGAACAAATGAATTTAAATAAAACGAAACGAGAACCTCACATTTCAATCAACATTTTCGTATTACTTTAGAGTACGTGCATTAAATTTATTTCACCATCCTTAAAACAAATGCTATATTACAGTTACAGCTATATTACAATATACTGTAAACTGAAATTTACACTAACGTAGTTTATACAACGCTTAAGATCACTGCTCAGCAAAACTGTCACGAAAACTTCATCAGGAACAGGTGTGGTTAAAAGACATAATTTAAATACAACCGAGAATTAAGCGACCTTAATTTAAAGTTACTATAGAAATCATAGCGGACATCACCTAAATGTAAATATACGCTTTCGATTCAGTAAACTTCATTTTCAATAATAACACAACAATCAGAAGGAAAACCATACGCAAACAACTATGCACCCAATTGAGAGTAATTATCAGGAAGAGGTGTAGTTAAAAGACATCATTTAAATACAAGCGAGAACTAAGCGACTATAATAGCGCTCCAAGCGATATCTTTAAGAACCAACATACTTCCTTACCGACACCTCGGTATTTTTATAATTTGAAAGTTGAAAATTAGTAGTTTTTGGGCATAATACTGTATATATCAAAGCGAGTATTACCCTGGTGAAATAACCCGCTCTCAATGCATCGAAACACCGTCGTCTACATAGAGATGTTCATGTTTACATTAAATACAATATTTGTATCAAACACGGGTGTAGTTGAAAGAGATCAATTAAACACGAGCGAGAACTAAGCCTGCAAAGTGATCTACGTTACCCAAACGGTGATATACGCTCACACGGCTGAACTACATTACCGACAAATCTATATTTTTTTACATTTTTTATAGTTTAGGAGTAAAAAAGTTGTAGTTTTATGATTTTCCCTAAATTGAAACATCTCAAAGAATGTCCATGCCAAATTTCAAGTCTCTAGCTTAAACGGTCGCTTCAGGACATTACTATCATCAGTGAGTCAGTTACACATAGGGCTGTATATATTATAGACTCGCCTACGGCTCGATGGGGCTTCGCCCCATGCCCCTTAGGGGTTTCCCTAAATTGGTAAATTAATAAGAAGTCAAGTTGTTAAACAGGTTAGTTCCAACCGAAGAACGGGTCAGCCGAGACAGTAACAAAACTATCTAATACTCTAAATTCACAATCGATAGTAAAAAAAGCTTTAATAATCTCCTATTAGTAGGTTTTAATACTCCTCCTTAGTAAATAGTTTTAAAAAAAATTGAGCTGTGAGATAAATATTATTTATGTAAATTTTCTAGGTGTTATGCTTGATGGAGGGTCCAACCCAATAATTGGTTGCCCCAATTCCTTAAATTACTGTCAAAACCTCATACAATGAACAGGCTAGTTGAGGGCTCAACTCCAACGGCAGTAACAGAAGCCGCCAATACAAACTACTCACAATAAATAATAATAAGCTTTGAAATTTGCTCACGGCTCATGGTATAATCCCACTCCCCCCTTAATTCGTAAAAAATATAATGGAGTTGTGAAATATTAATGAACTATGTAAATAGTCATGCTCAAAAGTTGTGTAAAAATTTGGAGATACGATTATGATTGCACATGATTGAGGTAATAATAGCTGTATTCTGAAAAGATAAAAGTGGAATAAAATTATAAGTTTATATAGAGGATCGTTGTATGTAATAGAAGAAAAACGGGACAAAATCAAGATATATGAAATTATAAAAAAAAAGTGGTATAGGCTAAGATGCTTCAGTTCCGCCACGGGGTGGCCAAGAAACGCAGGAATCATATATGTACCATATAGAGAAACGATAACAATTTTATCATTCAAAATCAGAAATTATTAGTTTAACAATTTTAAATGTTATATATATATATATATATATATTAGTTCAGAAAATTAATAAAAATAGAGCCCTAGTAGTATGTAATAGATCACAGGGTATTAGGTACTATAATCATGAAGTCTTTAAGTCTTTATATAGTCTTAAAATAAAGAAAGTTGCAACTTAAGAACCATAAAATCGGCGTACATTATGCATTTTCAACCAATGGTAGTAAAAAAAACCAATTGTGAAATAATAGCCAAAAAAGGATTATCGGTTAAATTAAAATATACTGAAAGAGTTACAATAATTGATAAGTATAGAATAGTTTTAAATTACAACAATAATAGGGTTAATCGAGACTTTAGGTGAGAGCACTGCATTGAGGAAGTTTGACGGACAAAGTGGCAGCGAGAAAAATTACTATTGAGTTTAATTCAATTGGTTATTATAATATTTCTCAGCCCGATGGGTCATCAGATATGTAGATGGTTTAAAAAAAACGTCGGAAGTAGGTAAACATTAGCCAAGGTAAGAATGGAAAGTTCAATCGTTCTATAACTTGATATGTTCAATCGTTTCCTAAACTAAAATCTAAGCCTGATTGGACGACAGCAAATAGGTCAAAGACCGGATGTCAAACGTGTTGGGACACGTTCAACCTTCAAAGTAAAACTGCACCAGAACTATCAACTGAAGCGCTATATTCAATCTGGGGATTCATATAGAGAGACAGCATACAAATAGTAGAAAATTAAGAATAATTACTGTATTAGGGTTTTTTTTGTGCGAAAACCTACAAGAAATTTTCCAGCATGAGAAGACTAAAGTCTAGAAAATGTAGTAAGACCTACAATATTTTTAGCAATTAATCATTTACTTTACGGGCGTTACTGCGGCAAAAAATATGCAGTACTAGAATAATATGTTTAAAGTATTCGCACAAGCTTCGTAGAGCTCACCATAGTAATGATAAAATTAATAATATAATATTGTAACAAAGTATTCCAGCACTACGCTCAATCGTCTCTCAAAAGACAAGAGTAATAGCAATAGCCAATATGAACAAATGAATTTAAATAAAACGAAACGAGAACCTCACATTTCAATCAACATTTTCGTATTACTTTAGAGTACGTGCATTAAATTTATTTCACCATCCTTAAAACAAATGCTATATTACAGTTACAGCTATATTACAATATACTGTAAACTGAAATTTACACTAACGTAGTTTATACAACGCTTAAGATCACTGCTCAGCAAAACTGTCACGAAAACTTCATCAGGAACAGGTGTGGTTAAAAGACATAATTTAAATACAACCGAGAATTAAGCGACCTTAATTTAAAGTTACTATAGAAATCATAGCGGACATCACCTAAATGTAAATATACGCTTTCGATTCAGTAAACTTCATTTTCAATAATAACACAACAATCAGAAGGAAAACCATACGCAAACAACTATGCACCCAATTGAGAGTAATTATCAGGAAGAGGTGTAGTTAAAAGACATCATTTAAATACAAGCGAGAACTAAGCGACTATAATAGCGCTCCAAGCGATATCTTTAAGAACCAACATACTTCCTTACCGACACCTCGGTATTTTTATAATTTGAAAGTTGAAAATTAGTAGTTTTTGGGCATAATACTGTATATATCAAAGCGAGTATTACCCTGGTGAAATAACCCGCTCTCAATGCATCGAAACACCGTCGTCTACATAGAGATGTTCATGTTTACATTAAATACAATATTTGTATCAAACACGGGTGTAGTTGAAAGAGATCAATTAAACACGAGCGAGAACTAAGCCTGCAAAGTGATCTACGTTACCCAAACGGTGATATACGCTCACACGGCTGAACTACATTACCGACAAATCTATATTTTTTTACATTTTTTATAGTTTAGGAGTAAAAAAGTTGTAGTTTTATGATTTTCCCTAAATTGAAACATCTCAAAGAATGTCCATGCCAAATTTCAAGTCTCTAGCTTAAACGGTCGCTTCAGGACATTACTATCATCAGTGAGTCAGTTACACATAGGGCTGTATATATTATAGACTCGCCTACGGCTCGATGGGGCTTCGCCCCATGCCCCTTAGGGGTTTCCCTAAATTGGTAAATTAATAAGAAGTCAAGTTGTTAAACAGGTTAGTTCCAACCGAAGAACGGGTCAGCCGAGACAGTAACAAAACTATCTAATACTCTAAATTCACAATCGATAGTAAAAAAAGCTTTAATAATCTCCTATTAGTAGGTTTTAATACTCCTCCTTAGTAAATAGTTTTAAAAAAAATTGAGCTGTGAGATAAATATTATTTATGTAAATTTTCTAGGTGTTATGCTTGATGGAGGGTCCAACCCAATAATTGGTTGCCCCAATTCCTTAAATTACTGTCAAAACCTCATACAATGAACAGGCTAGTTGAGGGCTCAACTCCAACGGCAGTAACAGAAGCCGCCAATACAAACTACTCACAATAAATAATAATAAGCTTTGAAATTTGCTCACGGCTCATGGTATAATCCCACTCCCCCCTTAATTCGTAAAAAATATAATGGAGTTGTGAAATATTAATGAACTATGTAAATAGTCATGCTCAAAAGTTGTGTAAAAATTTGGAGATACGATTATGATTGCACATGATTGAGGTAATAATAGCTGTATTCTGAAAAGATAAAAGTGGAATAAAATTATAAGTTTATATAGAGGATCGTTGTATGTAATAGAAGAAAAACGGGACAAAATCAAGATATATGAAATTATAAAAAAAAGTGGTATAGGCTAAGATGCTTCAGTTCCGCCACGGGGTGGCCAAGAAACGCAGGAATCATATATGTACCATATAGAGAAACGATAACAATTTTATCATTCAAAATCAGAAATTATTAGTTTAACAATTTTAAATGTTATATATATATATATATATATATATATATATATATATATATATATATTAGTTCAGAAAATTAATAAAAATAGAGCCCTAGTAGTATGTAATAGATCACAGGGTATTAGGTACTATAATCATGAAGTCTTTAAGTCTTTATATAGTCTTAAAATAAAGAAAGTTGCAACTTAAGAACCATAAAATCGGCGTACATTATGCATTTTCAACCAATGGTAGTAAAAAAAACCAATTGTGAAATAATAGCCAAAAAAGGATTATCGGTTAAATTAAAATATACTGAAAGAGTTACAATAATTGATAAGTATAGAATAGTTTTAAATTACAACAATAATAGGGTTAATCGAGACTTTAGGTGAGAGCACTGCATTGAGGAAGTTTGACGGACAAAGTGGCAGCGAGAAAAATTACTATTGAGTTTAATTCAATTGGTTATTATAATATTTCTCAGCCCGATGGGTCATCAGATATGTAGATGGTTTAAAAAAAACGTCGGAAGTAGGTAAACATTAGCCAAGGTAAGAATGGAAAGTTCAATCGTTCTATAACTTGATATGTTCAATCGTTTCCTAAACTAAAATCTAAGCCTGATTGGACGGCAGCAAATAGGTCAAAGACCGGATGTCAAACGTGTTGGGACACGTTCAACCTTCAAAGTAAAACTGCACCAGAACTATCAACTGAAGCGCTATATTCAATCTGGGGATTCATATAGAGAGACAGCATACAAATAGTAGAAAATTAAGAATAATTACTGTATTAGGGTTTTTTTTTGTGCGAAAACCTACAAGAAATTTTCCAGCATGAGAAGACTAAAGTCTAGAAAATGTAGTAAGACCTACAATATTTTTAGCAATTAATCATTTACTTTACGGGCGTTACTGCGGCAAAAAATATGCAGTACTAGAATAATATGTTTAAAGTATTCGCACAAGCTTCGTAGAGCTCACCATAGTAATGATAAAATTAATAATATAATATTGTAACAAAGTATTCCAGCACTACGCTCAATCGTCTCTCAAAAGACAAGAGTAATAGCAATAGCCAATATGAACAAATGAATTTAAATAAAACGAAACGAGAACCTCACATTTCAATCAACATTTTCGTATTACTTTAGAGTACGTGCATTAAATTTATTTCACCATCCTTAAAACAAATGCTATATTACAGTTACAGCTATATTACAATATACTGTAAACTGAAATTTACACTAACGTAGTTTATACAACGCTTAAGATCACTGCTCAGCAAAACTGTCACGAAAACTTCATCAGGAACAGGTGTGGTTAAAAGACATAATTTAAATACAACCGAGAATTAAGCGACCTTAATTTAAAGTTACTATAGAAATCATAGCGGACATCACCTAAATGTAAATATACGCTTTCGATTCAGTAAACTTCATTTTCAATAATAACACAACAATCAGAAGGAAAACCATACGCAAACAACTATGCACCCAATTGAGAGTAATTATCAGGAAGAGGTGTAGTTAAAAGACATCATTTAAATACAAGCGAGAACTAAGCGACTATAATAGCGCTCCAAGCGATATCTTTAAGAACCAACATACTTCCTTACCGACACCTCGGTATTTTTATAATTTGAAAGTTGAAAATTAGTAGTTTTTGGGCATAATACTGTATATATCAAAGCGAGTATTACCCTGGTGAAATAACCCGCTCTCAATGCATCGAAACACCGTCGTCTACATAGAGATGTTCATGTTTACATTAAATACAATATTTGTATCAAACACGGGTGTAGTTGAAAGAGATCAATTAAACACGAGCGAGAACTAAGCCTGCAAAGTGATCTACGTTACCCAAACGGTGATATACGCTCACACGGCTGAACTACATTACCGACAAATCTATATTTTTTTACATTTTTTATAGTTTAGGAGTAAAAAAGTTGTAGTTTTATGATTTTCCCTAAATTGAAACATCTCAAAGAATGTCCATGCCAAATTTCAAGTCTCTAGCTTAAACGGTCGCTTCAGGACTTTAAGATCATCAGTGAGTCAGTCAGTTACACATGGGGCTGTATATATTATAGACTCGCCTGCGGCTCGATGGGGGCTTCGCCCCCATGCCCCTTTAGAGGGTTGCCCCAAATTTGTTAATTGCTCTAAGTCTCAAGTACCGACAGGCTAGACCCCCCCTCAAAGGGTTGCCCTAAATTCGTAAATTAATAAAAAGTTGAGTTTAAAATACGTTAGTTCCACGAAAGAACTGCACAGTCAAGACAGTAACAAAACCGTCAAATACACAACGTTGGTCTAAATTTAAGTTAACAAAATCGTTATTTTTAACATTGGTCTTATAGGTTGCTATTTTGGTAACGAAAGAACAACTAAAAGTAAACAAAAATAAAGGAACATAAATTTTAAGCAGTTTTTTAACAGCTGTTAGCTGTGAAGAGTCTGGTGTAGATTTAATAGCTTGATTACCATGACACTATAACAAAAGTCAATTAAAACCAACGAGCAAGGCTCGGTTAACCTGGTACTAAATAGAGATACAATTATGGGAAAATTGACATAATCCAATGCCTCACCCGTCTCAAATAAAAACTTGTAAATTTCAGGAGATAGAAGAAAAACGTTTAAATCACTGAAATAGCGTATAACATCCAAATCAATGAGCGAAAACAAGAATTAAAAAAACATGAAAACAAAATAATAGGAAAGAATAAAAACGGGGTTGATCCGCAAAAAACCCCTACTATTACAAACTACTAATTATAAGAATATAAAATCGAGACCTGTGAAATAATAATTTATTCATAAAAACCTGTTTGTTTAGTTCAATAGTCATTTAAAAATTTTCAAAAACATATTTTAAGTGTGTATTAAAATATAATGTAAAACACTGAATATAAATAAAACAGAAAGATAATAATTACCTGTCTATTAATTATCATACAAAGTAATAGAAGTTAAGGTCACGGCACGAGCAACACAGTAAATTCATTGAATGCGAAATTCGGCCGAAAGCTTAACTTGGGGTGAATTTGAATTAGTAATCTGGAATGAGGTGAAAATGAAACGAGAACCTAACATTTAAATGTGTTCATTTTGTTCAATACTTATTTAAACATTCTCAAAAACATATTTATAAGTGTGAAAAAATATCTAATATAAGACACTGAATACAAATCAAAGAAAAAGATAATAAATATCTGTCTATTAATTACTGTACAAAGTAATCGAAGTATGTTACGTTAAGATCACAGCTCAAGCTTCACAGCAAAATTCATAACGTTAAGATCACGGCACGAGCTACACTGAAAATTCATTGAATGCGTAATTCGGCTGAGGGGTTCTCATGGGGTGAATTTGAATAAGTAATCTAAAATAAATTGAAATTAAACGAAAACCTAACATTTAAATCTATTACTTTTGTTCAACACTTATTTAAACATTCTCAAAAACAAATTTTAAGTGTGAAAAATTCAAATATAAGACACTGAATATAAATCAAACAGAAAGATAATAATAAACTGTCTATTAAGTATTGTACAAAGTAATCGAAGTATGTTACGTTAAGATCACGGCTCAAGCTTCACAGAAAATCTATTCAATGCGAAGTTCGGCGGAGAATAATACCGTGTGAATTTGAATAAGTAATCTAAAATAAATTGAAACAAAACGAGAACCTACATTTAAATATGTTAGTTCAGCTAAACAGTTATTTAAAAATTCCCTAAAACATACGATATTTATGATGTGTGTAATATATAAAGGAAACGAGCTTTCAATGCAGCATAATCTCATTGCTATTTTGAAGTCAAATGGATAACGGTTTGTTATATATGAGGGATACTAACGTTGCCAACAGCAAGGAAGCAGGTGTAGTTAAAAGACATGATTTAAATACAAGCGAGAACTAAGCGACTATTCACCCGCCATGGGAAATTAATTCATAGTAGGAGAAGAAAATTCACCTTTGGTAAACATTCAAGATAGCGCATATGCTGCATAAGCTACAAATTAGGGAATTATCACTGTATATATTATCTAGTATAACCCTGGGTCCCTGGTGAAATAACCCGCTCTCAATACAAAATAACGCCGTAGTTTACAATATATATTAGAGTCTATCCATCGAAGGATACAATGAGTATATCAAACACGGGTGTAGTTGAAAGAGATCATTTAAACGCGAGCGAGAACTAAACCTGAAGAGTGATCTACGATACCACGCGGTGATATACGCTGATACGGCTGAACTACGTTACCGACAAATCTATATTTATTACCTTTTTTATAGTTTAAAAGTAAAAAAGTTGTAGTTTTATGATTTTTCCTAAATTGAAACATCTCAATGAATGTCCATGCCAAATTTCAAGTCTCTATCTTAAACGGTCGCTTCAGGAATTTAAGATCATCAGTGAGTCAGTCAGTTACACATGGGGCTGTATATATTATGGACTCGCCTACGGCTCGATGGGGCTTCGCCCCATGCCCCTTGGGGGTTGCCCTAAATTCGTAAATTAATAAGAAGTCAAATTGTTAAACAGGTTAGTTCCAACCGAAGAACGGGTCAATTTAAGATCATCAGTGAGTGAGTAAGTCAGTCAGTCAGTTACACATGGGGCTGTATATATTATGTAAATATTCTAGGTGTTATGCTTGATGGAGGGTCCAACCCAATAATTGGTAGCCCCAATTCCGTAAATTACTGTCAAAACCTCATACAATGAACAGGCTAGTTGAGGGCTCAACTCCAACGACAGTAACAGAAGCCGCCAATACACACTACTCACAATAAATAATACAGTAATAAGCTTTTAAATTTGCCCACGGCTCATGGTTTAATCCCTCTCCCTAGCTTCCCTTAGTTCATTAAAAAATATGATGGAGTTGTGAAATATTAATGAACTATGTAAATAGTTATGCTCAAAAGTTGTTGTGTAAAAATTAGGAGATACGATTATGATTGCACATGATTGAGGTAATCGCTGTATTCTGAAAAGATAAAAGTGGAATAAAATTATAAGTTTATATAGAGGATCGTTGTATGTATTAGAAGAAAAAAGGCACAAAATCAAGATATTTGAAATTTAAAAAAAAATGGTTTAGGCTAAGATGCTTCAGTTCCGCCAAGGGGTGGCCAAGAAACGCAGGAATCATATAGGTACCATATAGAGAAACGATAACAATTTTAACATTCAAAATCAGCAATTATTAATTTAACAGTTTTAAATGTTATATACATATTACTTGAGAAAATTAATAAAAATAGAGCCCTTGTAGTATGTAATAGCTCACAGGGTATAAAGTACTACAATCATGAAGTCTTAAAGTCTTTATATAGTCTTAAAATGAAGAAAATTGCAACTTAAGAACCATAAAATCGGCGTACATTATGCATTTTCAACCAATGGTAGTAAAAAAAAAACCAATTGTGAAATAATAGCCAAAAAAAGGATTATTGATTAAATTAAAATATACTGAAAGAGTTACAATAATTGATAAGCATAGAATAGTTTTCAATTACAACAATAATAGGGTTAATCGAGACTTTGTGTGAGAGCACTGCATTGAGGAAGTTTGACGGACAAAGTGGCAGCGAGAAAAATTACTATTGAGTTTAATTCAATTGGTTAGTTTAATATTTCTCAGCCTGATGGGTCATCAGATATGTAGATGGTCTTAAAAAAACGTAGGAAGTAGGTAAATGTTAGCGAAGGTAAGAATGGAAAGTTCAATTGTTCTATAACTTAATATGTTCAATCGATTCCTAAACTAAAATTTAAGCCTGATTGGACAGCAGCAAATAGGTCAAAGACCGGATGTCAGACGTGTTGGGACACGTTCAACTCTTCAAAGTAAAACTGTACCAAAACTATCAACTGAAGCGCTATATTCAGTCTGGGGATTCATATAGAGAGACAGCATACAAATAGTAGAAAATTAAGTTAAAATTACTGTATTAGGTAATTTTTGTGCGAAAATCTACAAGAAATTTTCCAGCATGAGAAAACTAAAGTCTAGAAAATGTATTAAGACCTAATATATTTTTAGCAATTAATATAGAAATTAAAGCGGACATCACCTGAATGTAAAGATACGCTTTCGATTCAGTAAATTCATTTTCAATAATAACACAGCAATCAGAGGGACAACCATACTCAAACAACTGTGCGCCCAATCGAGATTAATTATCGGGAAGAGGTGTAGTTAAAAGATATCATTTAAATACAAGCGAGAACTAAGCGACTATAATAGCGCTCCAAGCGACATCTCTAAGAACCAACGTACTTCCTTACGACACCTCGTCTTTTGAGAATTATTTATAATTTGAAAGCTGAAAATTTTTTGTTTTTGGGCATTAATACTGTCTAGAACAAAGCGAGAATTCCTGAAATAACCCGCTCTCTATGCAGAAAAACACCGTCGTCTAATCAAGACATTCATGCTAACGTAATTCAATAATGGTATCATACAAGGGTGTAATTGAAAGAGATCATTTAAACATGAGCGAGAACTAAACCTGCAGAGTGATCTACGATACCACGCGGTGATATACGCTGATACGGCTGAACTACGTTACCGACAAATCTATATTTTGAACCTTTTTTATAGTTTAAAAGTAAAAAAGTTGTAGTTTTATGATTTTCCCTAAATTGAAACATCTCAAAGAATGTCCATGCCAAATTTCAAGTCTCTATCTTAAACGGTCGCTTCAGGACTTTAAGATCATCAGTGAGTCAGTCAGTTACACATGGGGCTGTATATATTATAGACTCGCCTGCGGCTCGATGGGGGCTTCGCCCCCATGCCCCCTTAGGGGTTGCCCCTGAGAAGTTAAAGCCCAAATTAGAGTTGTCGTTTAGTCATAGATATATCTAATGACGTTATAATTTGAATGCCAGACCTCAAAGTTCAAGATTTCATAACACCTTAGTGTTAATCTGGGGGGATACATAGTACAAATAAGAAAATATCCTTGGAGATTAAAAGTAAAAAAACAATAATAAAAAAATTATTCGGCCAAAGTTTGAATCAATGAAAGTCAAGTTTGAAATAGTTTAGTTCCACATAAGAACTGGACAGCCAAGACAGTAACAAAGCCATTTAATACTCTAAATTCACAATCAATAGTAAAAAAAAGCTTTAATAATCTCCTATTAGTAGGTTTTAATACCCCTCCTTAGTAAATGGTTTTAAAAAATTGAGCTGTGAAATAAATATTATTTATGTAAATATTCTAGGTGTTATGCTTGATGGAGGGTCCAACCCAATAATTGGTTGCCCCGATTCCGTAAATTACTGTCAAAACCTCATACAATGAACAGGCTAGTTGAGGGCTCAACTCCAACGACAGTAACAGAAGCCGCCAATACACACTACTCACAATAAATAATACAGTAATAAGCTTTCAAATTTGCCCACTGCTCATGGTTTAATCCCACTCCCTAACTTCCCTTAATTCGTTAAAAAATATAATGGAGTTGTGAAATATTAATGAACTATGTAAATAGTCATGCCCAAAGGTTGTTGTGTAAAAATTACGAGATACGATTATGATTGCACATGATTGAGGTAATAGCTGTTTCTAAAAAGATAAAAGTGGAATAAAATTATAAGTTTATATGGAGGATCGTTGTATGTAATAGAAGAAAAAAGGGACAAAATCAAGATATTTGAAATTAAAAAAAAAAAAAAAAATGGTATAGGCTAAGATGCTTCAGTTCCGCCACGGAGTGGCCAAGAAACGCAGGAATCATATATGTACCATATAGAAACACGATAACAATTTTATCATTCAAAATCAGCAATTATTAATTTAACAATTTTAAATGTTTTTTATATATATTAGTTCAGAAAATTAATAAATATAGAGCCCTAGTAGTATGTAATAGATCACAGGGCATTAGGTACAATAATCATGAAGTCTTACAGTCTTTATATAAAATGAAGAAAGTTGCAACTTAAGAACCATAAAATCGGCGTACATTATGCATTTTCAACCAATGGTAGTAAAAAAACCAATTGTGAAATAATAGCCAAAAAAAGGATTATTGGTTAAATTGAAATATACTGAAAGAGTTACAATAATTGATAAGCATAGAATAATATAAATTACAACAATAATAGGGTTAATCGAGACTTTAGGTGAGAGCACTGCATTGAGGAAGTTTGACGGACTAAGTGGCAGCGAGAAAAATTACTATTGAGTTTAATTCAATTGGTTATTATAATATTCCTCAGCCTGATGGGTCATCAGATTTGTAGATGGTCTTAAAAAACGTCGGAAGTAGGTAAACGATAGCGAAGGTAAGAATGGAAAGTTTAATCGTTCTATAACTTAATATGTCCAGCGTTTCCCAAACTAAAATCTAAGCCTGACTGGACAGCAGCAAATAGGTCAAAGTCCGGATGTCAAATGTGTTGGGACACGTTCAACTCTTCAAAGTAAAACTGTTCCAGAACTATCAACTGAAGCGCTATAATCAATCAATCAATCAATCAGGGGATTCATATAGAGAGACAGCATACAAATAGTAGAAAATTAAGTTATTATTACTGTATTAGATAATTTTTGTGCGAAAACCTACAAGAAATTTTCCAGCATGAGAAAACTAAAGTATATAAATGTAATAAGACCTAAAATATTTTTAGCAATTAATCATTTACTTTACGGGCGTTACTGCAGCAAAAAATATGCAGTACTAAAATAATGTTTAAAGTATTCGCACAAGCTTCGTAGAGCTCACCATAGTAATGATAAAATTAATAATATAAAATTATAACAAAGTATTCCAGCACTACGCTCAATCGTCTCTCGAAAGACTAGTGTAATAGCAATATCCAATATGAACAAATGAATTTAAATAAAACGAAACGAGAACCTCACATTTCAATCAACATTTTCGTATTACTTTATTGTACGTGCATTAAATTCATTTCACCATCCTTAAAACAAAATCCACCATCTGTTAAATGTAATATTACAGTTACAGCTATATTACAATATACTGTAAGCTGAAATTTGCACTAACGTGGTTTATATACAACGTTTAAGATCACTGCTCTGCGAACTGTCGCGAAAACATCATCAGGAACAGGTGTGGTTAAATGACATAATTTAAATACAACCGAGAACTAAGCGACATTAACTTTAAGTTACTATAGAAATCAAAGCGGACATCACCCGAATGTAAAGATACGCTTCAGTAAACTTCATTTTCGATAATAACACAGCAATCAGAAGGAACACCATACGCAAACAACTTTGAGCCCAATTGAGAATATTAATCGGGAAGAGGTGTAGTTAAAAGACATCATTTAAATACAAGCGAGAAGCGACATCTTAAAAACCAACGTACTTCCTTACTGACACCTCGTCTTTTAAGAATTTTTTTTATAATTGAAATTTGAAAATTTGTAGTTATTGGGCATGGATACTGTATAAATCAAAGCGAGGTTTAAACCTAGTGAGATAACCCACTCTCAATACCTCGAAATACCGTCGCCTAAACAAGACGTTCATGTTTATATTCCAGAACAAATTCGTATCAAACACGGGTGTAGTTGAAAGAGATCATTAAAACACGAGCGAGAACTAAACCTGCAATATGATCTACGATACCACGACCACGTGGTGATTTACGCTGATACGGCTGAACTACGTTACCGACAAATCTATATTTTTTACCTTTTTTATAGTTTAAGAGTAAAAAAGTTGTAGTTTTATGATTTTCCCTAAACTGAAACATCTCAAAGAATGCCCATGCCAAATTTCAAGTCTCTATCTTAAACGGTCGCTTCAGGAATTTAATATCATCAGTGAGTGAGTGAGTCAGTTACACATGGGGCTGTATATATTATGGATTTTCTAAGTTCAATACATCTGCAAGGCCACTAGGGCAAAGCTCAGAAGCTTATGAATAATAGGAATAATCATTTCTTAATCTTATCCTACATAAACAAAAGTATAGATTTACATAATTTCAGGTCAATCGGTCCAGTAGTCTTTGCGCCTATTCAAGGCAAGAAAAGATACATACTTTCATTTTTATAGATAGAGGTTAAAAAAGTCATTTAAGGAAAATTGCTACTAAAAAATTTCTATCACAAGTATAAGTCTTTGTTTACATGTTTAAATACGTCTTCCACCCCAATACTCTCGTGGACGATCAAGTTTAAAAAAAAAAACTACCTTTTTAAAAGGGAAGACGTATCGTGCTCTGACGTCTCTCCCTCACAAAGTAGCTTCAATGCCAATTTAATCATTTTGAAACATCTTTCAACATATTTATAGAGCGAAGCTTGACTCCCCGGTACTAATTCTTATTTACAAATGTTGTTTTAATTTACGGCACGGCTGAAGATAGTAGATTGACTATCATAACGCCTTGCGTTAAATAAAAAAATAAAAATAAACAACTGAAAGTACATATGGGATTTAATTTAAATTTGAAAAAATAGCTATAAACTGTTTTCGTCGAGTCCGATGTTCCAAACAATATTTATAGGGGTCATAACTTAATAAATCAGAAGCGGAAAGTAACAATCATATGTACAACGCTTTTTTCAGAAAATCACATGTTTAATTTAGAGCGGGAACAAAATATTATATTCCAAGACAATAATGTCGTTCAATCACTTTACAATAAAGTTTGTAAAGAGGTAGAAATAGTAAATGCATTTATTACAATATCATTATCAAAGTATAGGGGCAATAAAACCGTAAATGAGAAGAAATTGACAAACACAGAAGTTTCGGCGTCGGCGTTAACTTACTTTTACATTAGGTGTGCTAGATGGTATGAAAAGCTTTCTCGTAAAAATGAGACAATATTTAAATTCCACTAAATTTTATTTTGGTGTTAATTATACTTGCCATTAATTTCATCTCCAAACCTGCAGTACCTTATTTTTTAAACATAATCATTGTTAAATATAATAAAATATTTTTTCACAGTTAGTAAAAAACATGCACGTTTAGAACAGGGACAACAGAATTTAATTCTATGGTCGCTAGTTTGGAAAGCATACACAAAACTTATTGTATAAAAAAAGTAAACCTGACAACATAAAATAATCCTAAATGAGGAAACAAATATCAAAATAAATATGAGTATCAATACATTTTAACTAGCTATTTTATTAGTACGGGCGTCCTTCGGTTATAGTTTAATTTTATTTACATACAATGTAATAAGGCTAGGATGATTTACGAGACTGCATCATTTAATCAAATTATTCCAATAAGGCCCAGAACTCAGATATTGTTCTTACTGTTCGAATTTGAAGCTAGAATAATTTAAATTTAATATAATATATATTATTGATTTTTTACTCTATGTGTAAAACAGAGGAAAACGTCTTTACGAATAACTTTAAATTTCACTTAGGAGAAATTTTTACCCCCAAAAAACTTTTTTATTACTAATTTGATTTCAATGAAATTCTCAGGTTAGATTTTAAGTATTTTAAACTAGGTAATAAACTATAATGGAGCAATTATTTTTAAGTATTAAAAAAAATACTTTCCGGAAGTTGTGATAGAATTTTAGTTGTTTTTTTACTAATGTAGTTGCTATGATCAGTTTATTTTCCCCTATCTCAGCTGAGTTGTCGATGTCTGCTGAAGACAACATAATATTTTTAGATTTGTTTATATCTTCTCGCCGTCATGTTACGTTTTTACATACAATTTAATTGATATTTTGACAGGCCTATTGGTTAAATTAAATAGAAAAACACCGATGTATACTTGTCGAAGTTATAATTATACCAAAAGATAGGCATGTTGTGGAATGAATTGATGTCGTATGGAATTATGCGATTAACTAATTTATGGGATACAACTAATATTTGGGAAAAAGATTTAAATTGAATAACTAATTAGAAAGTGTTAGTAGTGGGGGTACGCGGGAGCTGGGCCAGTTCAAGGTCACCCGAGCGATGACGTCATCGAGGTCAATGGCCTCACCGATGACGTCATCAATGACGTCATCACCCCTTACGTCACAGTAGTATAGATATGTTGCTCCTGCGCCATGAGTGGTGCGAGAAGTGCGAATTTCCTAACAGTCCTGCAGACCTATTTTTAACCGATTTCCGGTGATTTTTTGGATACTTCTTGGCAATTTCAAAGCATTTTTAAGGATTTCCGAGGCATAAAAATTGATGGGGCCACGAGGAAGTGCGAGAAGTGCGAATTTCCTAACAGTCCTACAGACCTATTTTTAACCAGTTGTCAGTGATTTTTGCCTACTTTTTGGCAATTTTACAGCACTTTTCAGGGATTCCGAGGCATAAAAACATTGATAGAGGAGGGTGACTGCGCCATGAGGGGGTGCGAGAAGTGCGAATTTCCTAACAGTCCTACGTAAAGACTAGTCCCGTGTAAGGACTATTGTATTTAGATAGTCCCGCGTGAGGACTAGTCCTGTGCAAGGACTATTGAATTTAAATAGTCCGGGGTGGGGACTATTACATTTAAATAGTCCGGCATAGGGGCTGTTGTATTTAAATAGTCCGGCGTAGGGACTATTGTATTTTAATGGCCCAGCGCAAGGACTATTATATTAAAATGGTCCGGCGTGGGGACTATTGTATTTAGATAGTCCGGCGTAGGGACTATTAAGGACTATTATATTTATAGTTCTGTGTATGGGTTTTCACCGTACAAAAGCAATAAAAAATAGCGATTAGAACAAATAAGTTTTCAACCATCGTCTTCTTCATCAGAATACTGTAAGTACCCCAGCTGATCTAAAATTCCCACATGACCTGGATAGTCTTGAAAGGGTATCTCAGACAATATACAAACATTATCGTCACCATCCGACATTTCATCTTCATAATCGGGATCCGCCAACAGATCAATTCCGCATCTTGTAACTTTAAATGCTGACTTGTGACTCAGAAAACACAGCGATTTAAAACACTTATCAGGTAATTCAACAGCTTCATTATTCGCTTCTAGTTGAACAATGCGATCGAACCCGCAATTATAGCAGTATATTATCTTAGCATCCTTTATTTCTCGAACCGCAAACTTTTCTTTAGCTGTTAGTGCTCTTAATTCTTTAGGCTTGTAAACGATAGCTTTTGGAACGTAACCCAGCTTGCTATGTATTATTTTCCATTTCACCGCTTTAGGTAGACCTCTCATCCAGCGTTCCAGTTTTCCAGGTTTGCAAGGTTTTTAAACGGATATCACGTATTTATCTTCATCAGTGAACCAATCTCTATTTTTCAAATCCATAATGTTTACAACTACTATATGTTTAATCAACTTTTGATTTCAACAAATTATTAAGGGGGTGGAAAAAAATAAATTTAAAACACATTTCCAAAATATTAATTATTAAAATTTAAATAGAAAAAATAACGTACAACATGGTATTTATTAATTAATCCCAGTGCTTCCGAATCCGCCGTCATTTCGTTTGGTTTGTTCAACTTGGTCTAATCTGATACAGGGCGGCTTTTTATACATTTCGCAGATGATCTGCGCAATCCTATCTCCACGACACACTGGGAAATCGGTATCGGAATTGTTCATTAAGATAACACCGACAGCCGACATTCCCCGTATAGTCACGATCTATTACACCAGCATTTACACTGATACAATGTTTGAGGGCTAGACCGGATCTTGGTGCGATCCTCCCGTAGCAGCCATCGGGAAATTTAAAAGTTAAATCGGTTTTTATTAATTGTTGCCCCCGCTTTGGAACGATGTAATCATACGCACTTTTCAGATCAAGACCGGCCGCATCAGATGATCCGTTGTACGGTTCAAATGCGTTTTCAGTCAAGCAATAATAACCGTAGCTTTCAGCCATTATTGATTCCCAATGCATGCATAATGGATTTCCACATCAAATAAATTAAACGAGGCATTTTCAAAAATGTATTTAAATTATGTTTTTTAAAAACTATTTTTATTCGCCAACCTTAAACTCGATATTGTGCTTGAATTTACTATCTGAAAGTGTTATTTTACCGTTGTACAACACATAGAGTTTTCCCTTATAATTCAACAGTTGTTTGATATAGTTATTCGTCAACCTGTCATTCCAGCTTTCGGGAAGATAGAATTTCACATCATCGCATGTGACTAATATTCTCATACCATATAATGAAGAGATTTTATCCATATTTTCCACAAAATATTTTTTCCCGACTTCCAGGTCACCCACCCTGATGTAAGACTTTCCGTTGATTTCTTTCAGTAAATCATTAAAGTTAGGACCGTTCATTTTTACCTATACAAGGAATAACACTTTGCGGCGTCAAAAAAAAAATAGAAACTGCCGATTTTCAATAAATTAAAAAATACTACACCCGAATCAACTCCAAAAAAATATGTACATTCGAATCGAACGTTTGAAATAAATTATTATTTTGGTCTGTAATTTTAATGTTGATCTGTTGGATTTTATTCAATCCTTTTTTCAACGATACGTAATGCGGAGGTCGCGGCATGACAGCAATTTTATTACCAAATTCACCATTTGGAAAGAAACTATACAACACCGAAGACTCTTTGTGTTTGTGCCAATGTTCATCATGATTGAAAAAACAATTTTCCACGATATCACAGTGGACTTCAATCATGTCCCATGGTCTTATGTTGTGTGGTTTTTTCGCATTGTACGTGTCCAAGTATTCGGGGGCATCAATTTTATCGAAACCCAGCAAACGCCGCAGTGGATTTTTCATGTGAAATTTTATAGGTGAAGTGATTTTCACCCGGTACCCCGTAGTTTTAAGTATTGAAAACACCGTGACTTTATTCTTTTTATCGTCTGTTTTACCGCGTAACAGCGGATCCACACCTTTTTGTATGTGTTTCTGTATGGCATCAAATGTCCAAAAACCTTTACCGAAACCGATTTTCGTTCCACCGTCATACAAAACACTACAACCCTAGAATAGATTATAAAAGTTGTATTCGCAGAAAAGTCCGGTGAGTGCCAACTTGTACTGCGCACCAGCATCCAAGTGAATGGGATGTTCCAAGTTCAAGGTCAGTTGTGAAGTCGTACCTGATAGTCTAAAAGTCGTCATTTCTATGTTAGGAAAAACGTTTTACAGCATAATGGTTTTATATTAAAAAAATAAACAGCAACTAGTTTTTATTCATCCCGCAAATATTAAATACCATTTATTCAAACCGGTCGATCCATGCGAATTTAGTTTTTATTTTGAATATCTCTGAGCCACTCAACTAGGATTGTTTTCATCAAAATACATTTTGTGTTCATCCAAAAATCTACTAGTTACATTTTGATACAACAACACGTAATTCCAATCGATTTTACCTGCGAAATCGTGAATACACTTTTCAGACAGAGTTTGATATTTACACAGGATACCCCAACATTCATCGAAATGGGGGACCATCTCTCTTAGGAATTCCTTCAAAAATTTAATACGCCTCAACAGCTTAGCCCAATTCACTCTGTGCGGGTATATCCGCAACATCTCGATTGGAAAATCATAATGGGAAGAGAGCAGATCCCAGTTCAAATACCGATCGAACCTCATGATGAATTTGTCAGTCAAAACCCCTTTGGGTTCTCTGGGCTCCATGGAAAGCAGGTTCCATGCGTCTGACTGGTTAGTTTGACTCGATGATCTAAACGTCGACATTTCTATATTAGGAAAACAGATTTTCGGGTGATAATAAATTATTTAAAAAAATAAAATGTTATAAACAATTTATTTACGACGGCATCGTAAAAAAGTGACTCAATCGAACCACCCGAGCCAGGCGTATTTTTTTAAATTCTAAATGTCTTTGACTTCATCATACGTTATTCCATTTGAAAACCGCCTTAAAACTTCTAAACACAGATGCCCGCAGATTGGCGGATCGCCATAATCTTGAAATCGGTCCGAATTATAGCGAATGTCAAAACTTCTCATGTATTTATACAATTCCAAAGGTGGTGGCGCATTTCCATGAGAATCGAAATAAATTACATTTTTACCATTTTTATAATAACACGTCCAATGTGTTCCGGGTGTGTCCAGATCACCGAGATTGATTATACCGCACTCGTTTTTCCAAGGTACATCAGGTAAAAGCTCTCGTCTGAAAACACCGCGAAAATTCTTCAATTTCAATTTATTGGCCCACACTTCCAGATCGCTCAACGACAACGGAATTAATTTTTTTACCCGTACGTCATTCAAAGCCGCATTGAGTTGGTTGTTTATCATTTGTCTTAATCCGGCACCTGACGGATCTTTTTCTATAATTGTATCCAACTCGTCGTGAATCATCTTTTTCAGCGACGGAACGAATTTATCTTTTATAGCTGGTGCGACTTTGTCTTTAATCAGGGGTGAAGCGAATTTCTTGAAATAGGGGATACTCGTTTCCGCCAACTCCAGAATCTCTTTCAGTAGACCCCCTTCGATGTTGTTCTTCAACTGCGAATGGGTCAATATCAATCTCAGGCCTTTATTGTTTTTTATGGCTCTCAACACTTGTTTATGTTGTTCGTCCGTCAACATCACCTCGACATTCCCGTTCGTCAATTGATCTCTGTTCAAAGTTAAAATAGCGATTTTCTTCTTTTTATAAGCGATACGCAACTTATTCTTTTGACCCTTGGTCAACTGGATTTTATGTCTGTGCTGCATCTCGTTTATTATCCTATACATATAACACACAATCTACGCAAATGTGCAATTTATTTAAGCGACTTTGCATTTGCAAATATTTTATTTGACTTCAAAAGTAGCTGCGCATTATTAGACATGGAATTCCATTGCAGAAAGTGTAAAACAAACACACCATCCACGGATGTCAAAACGGTTAAAACGAGAAATAAAAGTTGGCTTGCGACATCAAATTGTGCGATATGCGGCAGGAAGAGAAATTCGTTTATCAAAGACCAGCCGGAAGTTTTGGAAGCTAAAGAGTTGCACAGACCCGTCGTGAAAAAGTTCATAAAAGGCCGAATCGTCACGAAAGGTATCGATGACTTGTGGGCGGCCGATCTGTTGATTTTGAAAGAATATGCTAGGGAAAACAAGTGGTATAGATATATTTTAAATGTGTTCGACACGTTCAGTAAGTTCATTTGGTCAGAGCCTTTGAAGAAAAAAGATGGTCCGGATGTGTCATCAGCTTTTGAAAAAATAATTGCACGGGCCAAAAATGACGGTCATTCACCGCCTAAACTCTTACATACCGATAAAGAGACAGAGTTTAAAAATACACATTTTAACAAGTTGTTGAAAAAACACAACATTAAATTGTACCACAACGAGAGTGAGGAGAAATCCGCCATAATCGAAAGATATCATAGAACGTTAAATGAGAAGTTAAAAGTAAAATTCCAAGTTAGAAATTCACACAAGTGGCACGACATATTGCAAGAATTGACCGACGAATATAATAAACACGATTTCCACCATACTATAAAAATGAGGCCCGCGGATGTGAATAAAGGCAACGAGCAGGCTTTATTGAAAATGTACAACGAACTGGAAAATAGAATACCACGTAAAAAGGCGAAATTCGATGTGGGAGACAGAGTCCGCATTACAGCGAAAAAAGATGTTTTTACGAATAAATACAAATAGAACTGGACGTCCGAGATTTTTGTAATCAAGCAAGTTTTAAACCCGAGACCCACGACTTATAAGATTGCGGATGAAACTGGTGAAGATATAATAGGAGGGTTCTACGAGAAAGAATTACAACGTACGATGTTTAGACATTATTCAGATAGTCCTGTGCTGGGACTATTGTATTTTATTTTCCAGATAGTCCGGCATGGGGACTATTGAATTTCAGATAGTCCTGCGTGGGGACTATTGAATTTCAGATAGTCCTGCATGAAAACTATTGTATTTCAGATAGTCCTGCATGAGGACTATTGTATTTCAGATAGTCCTGCGTGGGGACTATTGTATTTCAGATAGTCCTGCATGGGGACTATTGTATTTCAGATAGTCCTGCGTGGGGACTATTGTATTTCAGATAGTCCTGCGTGGGGACTATTGTATTTCAAATAGTCCTTCGTGGGGACTATTGTATTTCAAATAGTCCTTCGAGGGGACTATTGTATTTCAAATAGTCCTGCGTGGGGACTATTGTATTTCAGATAGTCCTGAATGGGGACTATTGTATTTCAGATAGTCCTGCATGGGGACTATTGTATTTCAGATAGTCCTGCGTGGTGACTATTGTATTTCAGATAGTCCTGCGTGGGGACTATTGTATTTAGATAGTCCGGCATGAGGACTATTGAATTTAGATAGTCCGGAGTGGGGACTATTGAATTGCATTTTATGCGTCCGATATGATCATGACTGAAAAACTAATTGTATATTGGTTTACGGTGATTTCGATTTTATCAGAGTTGTAAAAAATGCAATAAAAGACATGTGTGTTTTGTGAATAATTCCAATGTTGTCAATTTTTAAAAGAATTATATTTTGAAATCATTTATTCGTTTTCATTTTTTTTACTGAATGTCAACAGGTCATTTCACCCACATAGTGATGGATATAGTTTCATGTTACAAAGAGGCATTCGAAGACGACCTGAGGCCCAGCCCATTGCGATGTCTCATAGTGGGTTGTTCAGGCAGCGGCAAAACCAATTTACTGCTCAATTTCATTTACAATAAAAACGGTGTTATATTTAAAAACCTTTACGTATTCAGTAAATCCATAGAACAGCCGGCTTATGGGTAAATGAGAAAAACCTATGCGGACGCAGAGAAAAAGTATAAAAAGAGAATCGCGTATTTCTTCAACAATTGCGATGAACTGCCGGCGGTGGACGAGTGCAAGAATAACTCCCTCGTGATATTCGACGATTGTCTGATGGAAGAGCAAAAAGGTATTAAAGACTATTTTATCAGAGGCAGGCATAAAAAGATTTCGTGCGTCTACCTGAGCCAGAGTTACGGCAAAGTGGACATACAGGTCATACGGAATAATATAAATTTCCTTTGTGTCTTCAAACAGAATAAACATTATACCAAACGGATTTACGACGATTTCGTGGGATCGGACATGACTTTCGGTGAATTTGAAAATATATGCAACAAGTGGTGGAATGAACCATATGGGTTTCTCTCCGTAAATATGATGAAAAAAGCGCGGTGTGGAAAATACATGTACAATATGAAAAAATGTTTTTAATAAATAACGTCCGTGAACGTTTTCCAAAATCGATTTCTAGACGCTCTTTTTAATAAATAACGTCCGCGAACGTCTTCCAAAATCGATTTCTAGACGCTGTTTTTAATAACTAACGTCCGCGAACGTTTTTCAAATCGATGTGTAAACGTTATTTTTTTAATGAAAACGTTGTCGGACGTTTTTTTATTCGATTCTAAATTGTTGTGAAAATATTCGTCACTTTTGTATTTCAATTATCCAATATAAAATTTGCCACTAAAAACCCAACTACCTATATTAGTACGACGAAGAGGAAAAGCGATAAAGAGATTGTCAAGACGTTAGTTAAAAAACACAAGTTGGCCGACAAAATGTGGCCCGACGAGATGACTGCGAAGGAGGGTAAAAAAATTGAAAAACTACAAGATAAATGGGTCGCGGAAAGTGAGGAAATCCGAAAAGAACAAGTGAAAGAGCGAGCGGAATTGTTTCGTAAACATCCGCCGATACGTGAGCAATATGCACCCAAAATTCCTTTCATACCGATATCTGCACATAAGCCTTTAACTGTGCAGGAGGCTAAAAAAAATTAGATAAATTGCAAAACCAATTGGTCAGTGAATCCCAAGCAGTAAAAATTCGTGAAGTTGAAGAAAAACGTGAGATTGAAAAGCGACAGGAACCGGTCGTCAAAGCGATCAAGGAGCAAGGTTCCGATAAAAAGTCACCACCGCAACGGCTGTCCGCGTCTAAAACTATACAACGAAAAAAAAATTTTTTAGACCCCGCGCTTTCAGTACACCGGATCGAGAATTGATGGTGGCGAGTAAGGTGCCTTTCCCTCGCGGCAATGAAGATGAAGATGTGCTCGAACCTCCACCCGGAGAACACACCGAGGAACCTCCTCCCTTGCCTTTACCGTCGGAAATAGAATCGCCAGACGAAGTCAGGATAAACCGTTCGATCCGCGAATTCACTGAGATTCAAGATATTGGTGATATCGCCAAACAACATCTCGCTTCCAGCAACGATAGGTCTTTCGGTATTCGCTACGATTTCAACTTGAACAAACTGGCCATCGGATCGAGGACTATTACGATTGAAAATGATGATATCATATTAGACGGCACCGGAGATAGATATGCTGGCACACCGGGATTGTGGAGTCTGTTGACGAAAGCGGAAATCAGTGGCTCGTCTCCGGGTGACGGTACGACGCGAGAAAAACTCATAAGTGCAGGCGCTTTCACAGCTCAGGACTTAAATAATTACAAGGATATACTGATAAAATCCGATGCGATTTTTCAGAACAACGATCCAAAGTTGAAACGCCCCAGGTCCAGTCAGTCTTGGAAATGGGTGAATTTGATCAGTGAGATCTGGAAAGAATTTAAACACTCATCGGGCAGCGGATTGTTGATAGATTCACACGCCCCCGTCGAGTACAAATATATCGACGATGATGATAAATTGATTGAAAGATTAAAGTTTATCCTAGCCGAAGAGGACGCTGGGAATAACGCTTTTCAAAATGAAAAAATCGCCATCGTAAAGTTCATACACGATAAGATGGAAAAACTGGTTTCTCAGCCGCGAGGTCTCGACTACGTAGAGCGATGTTTGGATGTAATAAAAAATGTTGAAGGTGTAGATAAAAGGGTTTTTCGAAATCTCGGGTTGAGACGTTTGAACGTGTACAAAAACGTTAAACTGTTAAAGAAGTCGATTTTATTAAGTGATCAGGAATTCAATGTTTTTTTATTTTTTATTGCTTTCCACTACAATTTTTGCATTTTTCATTGACAATCAAAAACCCCAAAACCTATATTAGGAATGGAGAAATATTACGAAGAGGCATCGGATAAGATAGCGAGATGCGAATACGTCACGGTTCTACCGGTATCGGACTTGCACTTTAATTCACCAAATAATTTCACCACATTCAAACTGGACCACGGGGATTCGTTTTACAACAACAGGATATTGTTTCACATCCAAGGTGAGGTTGTCAAGAAATCCACTGGCGCTAGTTACGCCAGCACGGAACCCATCAAAATCGTGGACAATTTTGCGGCTTATTTGTTCAAGAGTATTGAATTGAAAAACACAACCAAGTCATCGATTCCGTGGATAAAGTCGGTATCACGAGCACCATCAAAGGGTTGACCACGTACAGCAGATCGGAGGAAAACACGTACTACAGCAGCGGATTCAAATCGGTTTACGACAAGGGCGGCGGCAAGTTCGAAGCACTGGGAACGCTGGCCCACCTGGGTCTGGGCTTCTTTGACAGTCTAAAGTATCCCATGTACAAGGGTGGATTTGAAATAACGTTCACCCGCGCGGAAGACGATGATGCCATCTTCCGCTGGACTGAAGGTGCCGGCACGAAAACTGTTGACGCAGCGGAGGGAAAAATAAAAATTACCAGTTTCGTGTTGAAAGTCCCCCTCGTGGATTACGACCCCTCCAAGAAAGCCGTGCTCATCGATGGGCTTAAGAAATTGAGCGAAAAAGGAGAATTGGTATATGAATATTTCCGCTGGGACTGTATTGAAAAATATAACGAATCTATACCGGAACATACTCAATCCGGTCTTTGTGATAATCGGATTACAGACGAGTCGTAAGAACGATCAGACCAAAGACCCCGGTCAGTTTGACAGTGTAAACATAAAGAATTTCCACGTGAATATAAACGGACAACGGTACCCGCAGGAGCAGCAGAATTTGAATATCACGGATAAAAAGTACAGACTGCTATACGACAGCTACTGTTCTATGAGACAAGTAATGTTCAAAAACGATGATGTATATCTCAATATAAACGATTTCATCAACAAATACCCATTGATGGTGATAGACACACATCTCCATCCGTTTTCGACTGAGAGAAAAAGAAACGATATAGAAATCGAATTGGATTTTACAAACGCGGTTTCCGGTCCGGTCGCTGATAAAGGCACTACGGCCTACGTCATCATGGTATCACAGACCATGTTCACTTATGATGTCAAAAAGGAATATATACAGATGATGATTTAGTTATTCTAATACATTTCTACAATTCTAGTAAATGAAAAATATTGACGGGATTTACGCTTGTATAATTCGTACGATCAAAATCCGAGGGGGATCGGATAACATGTTGGTGTCGGTGGATATTGTTTACAAAGCTCTGTTACTACGTCAAAGTTCCCACCTTCAACAGAGTACTTTTTGAGGCATAAAAAGTCCCAATTGGAGGTAGACACCAATCACTCCAATGGGCGAAAACCAGGAGATTAAAAATTTTGATGTAATCATCAGTTGTAATGCAATTTCCATCACAGCTGATTAAAAACTTACTTACTTAGTCGTCCTCTTGTACCTAGTGGTGTCGAGGTTGGCAGAGAGCTCGCCATTGCTGTCTGTCTTCAGTACTTCTTCTGGCCTCATTCCAAGCAACTCCCCTTTCTCTCAGGGAGTCTGCCAAGTTATCCTGCCATCTACTTCTGGGTCTTCCTCTGGGGCGACGACCCTCAGGTCGCACCTCCCAAGCCAGTCTTGGGTATCTCTCTTCTGGCATCCTAACTATATGTCCAAACCAGTTGAGTTTCTTCTACAGTGGTATTTAATGGTTGGATATTGAGTGACGCTCTGATATTTTGATTACGGACGCGATATCTCCTAGTTTTACCTTCCACTCTTCTCAGATACCTCATCTCTGCAGCCTGAAGTCTGCTGCGGTGTTTGCTAGTGAGAGTCCATGACTCAGCTCTATGGGTAAGTATAGGCTGGTATACTACCTTATAGACCGTCATCTTCGTTTTCTTGGACACCTCCTGCTTCCCAACCAAACCCCTGCTAATGGCATGATAGTATTTACTTGCTGCTGCAACTCTGCTATTAATTTCTGCATCAAAAGTACCATTCTGACTAAAGACTGACCCTAGGTATTTGAAACTTTCTACTTGATCTAGTTTATGTCCTCTAAGGCAGATGTTATGCTGGGATGGTGTTCTGGATATGATCATGGTCTTAGTCTTTGTGATGCTAATACACATATTTCTGCGTTCCATTTCTCCATTGTAAATGTTCAAATTATACTGCAGGTTTTCTGCATTTCTAGCCAAGAGTGCAATGTCATCCGCAAAAGCCAGTGTAGAAATTTTCACAGGTTGCATTCTCAGGTTCCCCAGTCTGAACCCTTTAATCCTTCTTTTGCAGTGTTTGATTATGTCGTCCATCAGTATTATGGTATGGTGAAAGTATATCCCCTTGTCTCACTCCAGCCGATGTCTGAAACTCTGCTGAGACGGATCCTGCAGTCCTCACCTGATTTCGGCATGTTTTATAAAAACTTTTAATCGCGGCCAGCAAGTTTTTGTCTGTTCTCCTCTCTTCTAGTATTCTCCAGAGCTCGGTCCAAGGCACTTTATCGAAAGCCTTTTCTAAATCCAAATAACAAACATGGGCCTTATTACCATGTTCCATTGCCTTCTAGGAAATCTGCCGCAATGTGAAGATGAAGTCCTGTGTGCTGCGCCCCCTTCTGAAACCACATTGCTCCTCTTCTAGGTCGTTTTCTAAGAACTCTCTCAATCTCGTCTCCAAGATGCGAGAATAGACTTTTCCTGGCACACTAAGAAGAGAGATACCTCTATGATTTGAACATTCCCTATTGTCTCCCTTTTTGTAAATTGGTATCACAATTGCTAGTTCCCAGTCTTTTGGTATTTTCTTGTATCTCCATGCTAGTTGTAACACTTGTAGCAGCATTTTCTCTCCCTCTGGCCCCATATATCTAATCATCTCAGCTGTGATTCCGTCATGACCAGCTGCTTTCCCCAATTTCAGTTTAGAGATGGCCTCTTTGAGCTCCCTATGTGTAATGCTGTCTTCATTCTGGTTTGGCTCTTCATCCGATTCTGCTTCTTCTTGTGCTTCCCAAGCTTGATTGCATTCAAGCAGTTCTTCAAAATGCTTTTTCCATCTGTCCATGATTTTGACTTCTTCTGTTAATAGATTTCCAGACTCATCTTTTATAAACTTCAAAGGACAATCTTTATCCTTGCGCATACTTTTTAATATTTTATAAAAGAGCTTTTGATTATTCCTGGAGGCAGTTTCCATCTTTTCTCCGAATTCTTTCCAACATTTTTGTTTTCTGATCGGATAACAATTTTAACGTCATCTCTTTTCCGCTTATAAAGTTCATGGTCATCTTGGCAACCAGTGCTTAGATACTTTTTCCAGGATCTTTTCTTCTCACTAACTGCTAACTTAACTTCTTCAGACCACCATGCAGTGAGTTTCTTCCTACTCCCTAAAACACTGGTCCCACAAACCTCTTCAGCAGCCTGATTGACTATTCTCCTAAAGAGTTCCCATGATTTCTCCAGATCCATTGTGTCTCTAACTTCTTGTGGAAGGTCCGAAACTAGACTAGTAATTTTTCTAGAAAATTCTTTCTGCACTCTTTCTTCCCTGAGTTTATAATTTTTCACCCTCCTTGAGGTCTTATGTCCTTGCATCCCTCACATATTTCATATTTTACGCCTTTACTATAGCGTAATCGATTAAGGAATACTCCCCTCTATCTGGCTCTGTTCTTGAGTACTTATGGATGTCTTTGTGTGGGAATTTTGTGTTTGCTATGACAAGCGCATTGCATACGCAAAATTCCAGTAGTCTTTCACCATTGTTATTTATGGTCTCCTCTCCATATTTTCCAATAGCTCCATGCCACACATTTGTATCATTCCCTACTCTTCCATTAAGATCACCAAGAATGATAAAGTTCTTGTTCTCAATATCATCTACTGTTCTTTGCAGAGTTTCAAAGAATTCATCCTTTACTGTAGCGAGCTCGTCTTCATTAGGACCGTACACTATAACCACAGTAATTGGTATTGTTTCTTCCTGTAATTCAACGATCATTACTCTTTCATTAACAAAATTCCATCCTTTAATATTTGCTAATTTTTCTTTTGCAACTAAAAATCCCACTCCAGCTCGAGCTCGTTCAGTTTTTGGGACTCCACAATAAAAAAGTGTAAACTCTTTGTCTCTTGAAATATATGAATATTTCCGCTGGGATTGTATTGAAAAATTCGGTGTGATAGGCTCCAATTACATGTTCGATATAACGAATCTTCACCGGAACATCCTCAATCCGGTCTTTGTGATAATCGGATTACAGACGAGTCGTAAGAACGATCAGACCAAAGACCCCGGTCAGTTCGACAGTGTAAACATAAAGAATTTCCACCTGAAAATAAACGGACAACGGTACCCGCAGGAGCAGCAGAATTTGAATATCACGGATAAAAAGTACAGACTGTTATACGACAGCTACTGTTCTATGAGACAAGTAATGTTCAAAAACGATGATGTATATCTCAATATAAACGATTTCATCAACAAATACCCATTGATGGTGATAGACACACATCTCCATCCGTTTTCGACTGAGAGAAAAAGAAACGATATCCAAATCGAATTGGATTTTACAAACGCGGTTTCCGGTCCGGTCGCTGATAAAGGCACTACGGCCTACGTCATCGTGGTATCACAGACCATGTTCACTTATGATGTCAAAAAGGAATATATACAGATGATGATTTAGTTATTCTAATACATTTCTACAATTCTAGTAAATGAAAAATATTGACGGGATTTACGCTTGTATAATTCGTACGATCAAAATCCGAGGGGGATCGGATAACATGTTGGTGTCGGTGGATATTGTTTACAAAGCTCTGTTACTACGTCAAAGTTCCCACCTTCAACAGAGTACTTTTTGAGGCATAAAAAGTCCCAATTGGAGGTAGACACCAATCACTCCAATGGGCGAAAACCAGGAGATTAAAAATTTTGATCAATATTAAATTTTGATGTAATCATCAGTTGTGATGCAATTTCCATCACAGCTGATTAAAAAAAATATATTAAATTTTCATGTAATCATCAGTTGTGATGCAATTTCCATCACAGCTGATTTACAAAAATAAATGATTTTTGAATTTTATTTTTTATCGTTGAGAAAAACAATTAAACACACTTATTTAAGACACTTTTAAATGAGTAAAAACACACTATTTTCATCAATGAAACAGGTCTTTAAAAAATCAATTGTAATCAGTCCAGATCAAAATCTTCATCAACATCCATACTGACGGGTATCCGAAAATGTCCCCAGGGTAGTGTCGTCAGTCGTCTTCACAGATGTACCTCTTGTCATCCTTGGCGGACAGCGCTTTTTTATATTGTGATATGGAATAAATGTTGTGCCCTTTGCTCCGGATGGTGTTCATCGTCTTGTATTCTTCTGTTTCGTTGAACAAACATGATTTGTAGTCTTCCAGCTTCAACTCCTTCTTGACAACAGATTTCGTCACGCCTTTCGCCTTTTTGCCAGATTTATTTCCTTCCTAGTCATATGCGTACATCTTCGATCGCAGCCCGACGAACTCCCTCATGACATCTCCGGCCAGCTCGTCTTTCCATTTTCCGATGACTTTCTTGTTGACCCGCGGCATGTCGTAAACGTTATCCGCTTTGTAATCACTGGTGTCAAAATAGTCGATCATGCTTTTCATGTCCTCGTATACGTCGTTGGTCCTCACTCCATAAACTAGTGAGTCGGTATCTCCGTAGTGGACTCTGATGTTGTCCCCATACTTTGGTTTCATGACGTTATAATGGAAATCGTATATCGCTATTTTGGAGATGTCCAAAATGCTCATACCGACATAAATGGGTTTGTTGAAATATAAATAGGTCTTTTCCATATGGACAGCAGTCAAGTGCTCGGAGAATATTGTCAAGGATTTAAAATTGGGTTCGCCACTAGCTTTTGCAACTGCTGTTCGTGAGTGGCCAGTTTGATATTGACGTGTTTTCTGATATTCTCCATCGTCTTGCCGAACACCGAGTTGTACATCAACTTGTAGAAATCTTTTTCAAAGTCGTTCGTCGCTTTGGTTCTCATGTCCGTGTTTAATTTAATATATTCACTCAACCACGCTGACTGTTGAAATTTTATGGCCCTATATATTTTCTTCAGAACCATTCCTAAAGACAGATAAAGTTGGAGATTCCTGTTGTGTACGATGTATTTCTCTTTGTTGTACAGCGTTAAGAGTTTCCTCTGATTGGATCCCGGTGGGCATTGGTTCTCCGGTGCTAGAGGTAGGTCTCTATGGTGGTCGTGCAGATGTTGAGGATATTCGAGGTCTACTTCGAGGATGTAACCGGTGTCGGACTTGTCACTGATGAATTGTCCGTTTGTGAGTTTACACATTATCTGGGCCAGTTCAGAGTCTGTACACCACTCGAATTGTCTCTGGGGTTGGTACTCTATCATCGCCCATCCATATAGGTTGTTTACATCCAGATAGATAAGATAATCATTCGGTTTTCCAGCGTCATAATCGTGCATGTACGGGTTATTGGCTTTGGCGTATCTGTGGCCGCACTGAGAGATACCACCGCGAATGCGTTTCGAGATCATCAGTTTCTTGTCGGGGTCCGTCAGCATATCGAGACTTACTTCAGTTTTCTTCAACATGGCGTCCCAGGCCAGACCGGGTGAGGTGTAATACCACGCTGGATCCAGTTTATACGTTTTCAAACACACTCTACGGAAATTTTCCATCACATCCGCAAGCAGCAGGGTGTTCGTTTTATTGTACAGCAGAGTGTACTCGCCCATCGTTTGGATGGAAAACTTTTCCCATACATCACACGCATGTTTGTAATCTTCATCGCTGACGTTTGAATTGTTCAATTTGTTGTAGAAAGATTCTTTTGAAGGTAAAGACGTCTCTCCAAATCTATCCATACCGTCCATATAATCATACGGGTAAATCCCCTTGCGAATAACCAGATCCAGTTTGTCATCCGAGAAGAATTTCGAAGTGTGTTTGAATTGATGTTTGGTGAGATTTTTGGCCAGACTGTCTCAACTCGAGGCCATGAATCTGAACAAGTCCAAGAATCTCAAGTTTACCCCGTTTTCAATTTTCACTTCGAAAGATATGTAACGTTCTTCGGTGGTGGCCAAGACAACGATATCTTTCTTATCCGCTCCAAGCATTTTTATAAATAAATGGGCGTCATAATTGCTCAGGTTGTGAATGAATACCGGTAGGAAATGGGGCTTTTTGAAATTCAAATTGCAAGAATTGTGGGCTACCCCTCTGAATTTCCCAGTCAAATGATCGTGATCGAGAACGGCTTTTCCAGTTTTTTCATTAAACACTTTTCCACAAATGTGGCAAACCGAAGTAAACCTGGCTTCCGCCTTTTCGGCAGCAGTCAAAGTCATAGGCTTTGCTGCTTCACGACTGTAGAGTTGAGCTATTTTCTTTGAAACATCTACGAGTCCATCTATGAAGACCTGTGCAGCATCGGCGCCCAAATATTCGTAATACAAATCGAAGGGAATGACATAGTCGTCTGACGCATTCACGACGTACAATGCAAAACTCGCCGCTTGATGGGATTGATATTTCTTGGTGTTGATCCCCCGCTGGTCGTCTACTGGTGTCAAGATGCATTCGAAATCAGCATACGCTACGTAGGGCACTTTCATTTTTCTGTATCTGTACTTGAACTGTATTGTGGGGCTGATGTAATCATCTTTAATTTTAATCGTCTTAGGCATCACGATTCTAACAGCATCGTGTTCATTGCAGTATTCCCTGTGTTTTTCTAATTTCAATTCATCATCGAATCCGTTGAGACATCTGTTGCATATAAATATTGTATCCAAATCATGAACATCCTGTTGTTCTGGCTCGTTGCAGGTCTCTTTGTTGGTTTTTAACAAGGCTTCAGTTCCAAAATATTGGAGACAACGATTGCAATTATGTATCTTATTTCTGTTTTTCTTGATTTGCCTACCTATCAACCTGCTCATGCTTTTTATCCAACGATAATGTGAATTGCCGTTTTCATTTTTCTAATACAACAGATTGACATGTCTGTTAGGGATTTCATTTTTTGTTACATACAAAACATAGATGTCACTTTTCTTGGCATTTTTAGATTTTTTTCCTGCACCGGGATAGTCCTCAAACTTATCATAATTTTCAGAGTCTTTAGTTAAATCACAAGCATATATATTTACTGACACGACAGACCGTTTTTCAAATTTCATTATAATATTTTTCTGAACTTGTACGGGGAACGGTATGTCTTTCAAAGCTTTATCAAACTCGTGTTCGTACTGTTTGTATTTACTGACTCTATCGGGATGATCTCTGTAATCAACTGGGTGTAATGCAGATAAAATAGACCAGAGAAAACATTTTTCATTGTCATTTTTTACATTAATAACAGCTTTTCTATTCGCAATATCTTTGGGCAAAGGAATATAGCTGGATGCTCTGAGGGGGTTATAGCGCCATACTTGAATTTCCAAATCGCTAATACTAAATAAAGACCAACCGGATCCTTTCGCTTGAAATTCTTCCATTTCGTTGAGTAACTTTTCCTTAGCAAAATCATAGAAACCTGAAATATCGGTACTCAAATCGATCACAGAATATTTCGTTTTAAAGTTGAATTCCTCTACTTGTTCTTTCCTCTTGAAATCAATTCGGAAGTTAAATCGAACCTTCAATTCAAATTCACCTAACCATTCTTTTATCTTCCTGATGATAATATTTTTATATGTGTCCAAAAATATGATCGGGTCTTTGATAGTGTGAATATTTTCAATACAATAAAAGTTGACGACTCACCCGAAAGCCGATCTCACTAATTCGACTTCAGAATCTTTTGGTATAAACGTTTTGCCACCACCCATAGGCCCTTTAACCAAATTTCAAATTGTCGCCATCGATAAAAATATAGCCTCCTGCAAAGTTTCAAAAACTGATTTATTTTTAACATCATTTTCATCAAGACGGGGTCTTTCCGCTTGAGTGGGTCCATCATTTTCATGAACAATTCCGCCACGGCTAACTAAAGCTGACTCTTCATGTGTTTTCAGATGATAACTCATATTGGATTTTCTTACGAGTTTTTCACACTTCGGGCATTTAGCTTTGTACTCATGACTTGGTTTCTCCTGGACCCGGGGTTTTGAATTTTGAACTCCGCTTGTGCTAGGTATCGGTTGCATTTGTTCATTACTTTGCGCTGTCGAAGTGGAAGGTTGAATATCAGTAGATTTACATGTTTTGTAATGCCGATTAAAATTAACGTTTAAAATGGATTTTCCACATTTATCACATGACTTTTTCTTGTAACGGGAGCTTGAGTCTTTGTTTGGGTTGTTAGGACACACTTTAACATGATGTGACATTTGTGATTTCGATATTAGCTTACCGCAGAAAATGCAATTAATTTTAATCGCAGCCATCTTCTTATGTGATCTATAAGAGAAAAATAAAAAACTGATCAGAATAAAAAATTTAATGGGTACTAGTGAAAAATATTATATTATGGTTTTTAATAAACAGCTATAAATAAAAAATTGACAAAACAGCTAAACTCCAAATATTTAAAATATATATTTAACTAATTTGATTTTGAGTGAAAATCATACAAGTCGATTAAACAATAACAATTTTGATTGAGTGAAAACACGTTATCATACAACATGAAATTTGGGTCAGGCGGTTTGATAACTCAAAACGCTTATCTTATTCTTATTATATGAAAATATTCTATGATAATTTTGACTATTAATTTAATAACTAACAGAGATATTATCTAAAATATTACTCACCACGATGAAGACAGATCTCGAAGCAAACTGAATATTGCTTGAACACTGGCCTCTTTTATATCTAAAGTTCTATGGCTGATTTGGGCAAAGTCCAAATTGCATTCATTCTACATTACTTGATTTTTACTTTCTCCCCCTATACCATAGTATATGGAGAAAGTATTGTTTTCATCAAAATTTTCGAATTTAAGTTGTTGGTGGATTTATCCATTTTGGTTCCCCCTGAGTCCAAAAAAGTGGTTTTCGGAGTGATGTCTGTGTGTGTGTGTGTGTGTGTGTGTGTGTGTGTGTGTGTGTGTGTGTGTGTGTGTGTGTGTGTGTGTGTGTCAGGATGTATACAGAGCTAGAGAATGCCCCAATGGTCCGATTTTGGTGAAATTTGGTACGTAGGTCCAAACCCACGATAATTCCAGGCGTTTTTTTCGTTTTTTTGAATTTTTGATTTTTAAGGGTAGTTTACCCCCAAAAACCCTCAAAAATCGTCAAAAATCAAAATTTCTCGAAAACGGCTCTAACGATTTTGATTAAAATTTTGTGGTTAATTAAGCTTAAAATGATGAATAAAATGACACCACCCGCATCTCCGAGAAAATGCGCGTTCAAAAGTTATGGAGTAAAAAGTGTTTCAAAAATCAATTTTTTGAATTTTCAAAATAGCTGTTGTCTCGAAATAAACTTTTACTTGCCACCATTAAATAGAGCTCAAAAAACTAAATAATCCAGTATTTTAAATTATTGCTCTACGTCAAGTGGTTGCGGATAAAATTCAATTTTTCGTTTAGCGGTAAACGCAGTACGTTGTTAAAAGTCACAGACGCGCGTAGGGTCAAACGAGCGCTGCTCAGCTGGTAGCTATCCGACTGAGTCATCAAGACATTAATTTTTGGAGCTTTTAACACCTTTTTTATATTGTTGGGAGAAAGTATGTGTCAGTTAACTGATACCGTTTATTATTATAGTCGTGGTCAGGCTTATTGGCGGGTGGGCGACCAGCTGATGCAACCTATTACCTTAGTAAACTGTTTCCAGAAGGTAACTGTAACTGTTTTTATTGGAATCATAACGTAACTGTTTGTAACTATACACTTTTACCGTTATTTTCTTGCACATATTTTTGCCTTGTGATCGATGAATTTGATATTCTACATTATTTCTTTTTTATCGAGTGAAACAGATAGAATGATTATATAAGGGCAGATTAATTATTATCTTACCGCAAACAAAAGGTATGGAAAACATTAATGTAGGCTATAGGAAACGTAAAATCTTGAGGAAACGTATTATAAGTTGTATAAATGCAAGGATAATAGAATAAAAATAGAACAATTAAGTTTCTTATTTAATAGCCTTGGTATAAATGAAGGTAACGTATAAAGCCTTTAAAAATATCCTAACCTAAAACCTATAACCTAAAAAATAAAAAATGTTGTAATTTTAATTTTTCACTAAAACTGACAACATTAGAGCACAACAAAAACACAAATATCCTATATAGTTTAATTGTTGGTGTGAAGGAGATCTATACACTAAGGATTTACTTTGTATCACTGTAAAAACGTTTTCCCAAATCACTATCCAAACTCAACAATGGTTTCAAAAACAGTATATTTCTCGTCAAAGTAATTTTTAGTAGCTCTCTATAAATCATAATAGAGATTATTCGTAGGCAAACAGTAAATAGAATAGAAATTTATGAGGCTTGTTCACACTTCTCGTCGACCCTACATGCGGTGCCTTCCTCTTTCATCCACGCATGATGTGTACGTAGGTGCAACATTTAAAGATGAACTAAATAAAATACGTTAGTAAAGATAATTTTTATTATAAACTATATAACTTTAAAAGATATTGCTTGCAAAAAGTATGATAAAATGTTTAATGGTTTAACAACAAAAAGAAGGTTGTAAGTTATTTTCATACGTAACAGCTGACATTAAAATTCAATGATATGTTTGTAACTGTTACTTTTTGATTCTGGTTGAAGCAGCTACTGTTACCTTCTAGAAACAGTTTACAAAGGAAATAGGTTGTAACAGCTGATCGGCCACCCGCCAATAAGCCTGTCCAGGACTATAATTTGCAATCATATATTTAAAATTGTATTGCTTTTGTTTTCGCTCTACAATCTATTTACCTTTTCACACTAAATTTCAATGAATCCATAACTTAATTGAACTTTAACACAATCAACTTAAAAATTATTTGCTACTTTGTTTACATTTTCACTTTAATCAGTCTCCAACACGGCAATGGGCCCTATCGGTCATTATTAACATGTTAAGTTATCACGGACAGTGTCAAACTATAAGAAGTGTCGAACCATCGAGGTTCTACCGTATTTACAAATTGCTGTATCCAAGTTATATGTTGCCAAATTACTTTTGGGCAAACTCCGGTTACATTGGAACATCGTATTTGCTGTACATATGCTTACTTGAATGAAGCCATAAATTAGTGATGAAAGAAATGAATCCAGTACAATAGGGAAAAAAAACTTTTTGATTTGTACTTGGCAGCATTTATGTGGCACCATTTTAAAGCTAATAAAGTCTGCATCTTCTCACAGTTAAAAGATATGTAGCCAAGATTTACAAATACTAAGCGGCATTAGTCAAAATTAATTTTGTTAGTTATAATTTCAGCTTTAGCTAGGCCTACTTGTTTAAAATATAGGCCTATTATTTGTTATCTTGGTGAAAGGTATTTTCTTTTATCTTAGAATGAAACTATATCAGGTTTTTTAAATCGCAATGGTATCGTTTGATTTCAGTTTTGATAAAATAGCAATATTATTGCAAAATCAAAATTTGAACCATCGATAACAACATAACGGAGTTTTGCCAAAATAATCTTCGACGTAGAGAATAATAGTATGAAATACCAACGTCCTATTTTTTATAGAAATAAAACCTTGTTCATAGTTGGTTGGAAACAATTTGCCATTGAATAGTAGTATATTTCACCATTCTAATTTTTAAACTACCACTTAATTAAATTTCTTTTTTTCTGGTATAACCTAAAACTATTTCACGACGTCTAACATTACGCATAAAAGCCAAATGCCTAAACCTCATCGCTCCTTTCCTATTACTACTATAATTTTATTTAAGGCTTAAAATTTATATGAATATCTTTGCCAGTCACTAATTTCCATAACAACATGTATGTGGATCTAAATACAATAATAAGTGTTTCAAGTCAATATTGCTAATGAAGTTTGAATAGAGAACTAGAATTAAATATTACTATAATACATAGGAAAACAAAAATAATATAATAACGCAATAAAAAATAACTTATATCATAAAAAAACGTCACCTAATAACTCAAAAAGTAAGTAAAACTTCTCGTATGGGACGGACATCGGAGCGTATTCCTAGTAATTTACAAGATATATTACTTCCACCGAGGGTACGTGAAGAGAAGAAAGGAGATGATGTGAAAAGAAAGGACTATCAATAAAGTGATTCACTGTGCCATTCACAGGCTCAATTCTAAGTAAGTCCCAGCTGGTGATTGAACAATCACAATACCCTTTTACCGTTACTGTTCAAATCAATATTTGAATCTATACTGTTTACTCTCTACTCAAAACTATAAAATGTCAGATGACATAAGTTTCCTCGTACGCTTAATCAATTTGCACCCCTTTATGAAGGTAGTACAGAAATGTAAACGTAATCCGACTGTAAAGTTGCTGGGATGGCGGTTGCCGATGACTTTCAAAGGCAAACAGAGTTACAGAGTTCGGTTATCGGTTTCCTGAAATCACCTTTCCACATGCACATCAAATGGCGTAATTCCGAAGATGTAACTAACTTCAACGCCTCGCAGTGCGACAAAAACTTTACTATTTCGTATAATGAACTATATTTTTGAATGTAGGATCTATAAAATGAGATCATTAAAATTTTTACATCGTGAAAATATTAATGAAGACGTTTGGTGCACCAAACTTTTTAAACGAGACGCCTCAAATAGACTTTACATATGATTTTTTGTTTGCCCTTCATTTTGCATAGGAATCTATATATTAATACGCAAGCATGTTTCATTTCCTCCTTTTTTCTCAGCTCGTGTCTGTCGTAAGATAAATCCGCGCATGCCGTTAGAAAGGTATAGTCCTGCAGATGAGCAGAATCACATTCTAATTCACATCGGACTCCAGGGCTACGCCCTACAGGCTTTCAAAGTTCCAATGTTAATCTTATGGAGAAAAGAGAATTGAATGAATCATTAGACAGCTGTTGTAAAAAAATCTGTTAAAAAATTAGGAAGAACACGCTACATGCGCTAGCCTTGGTTTTAGTTCTAAAATGTTTTTGAGCTTCTTGGGTCCAGATCAACTGAAATGTTGATCGAATTTCGATCAGGAGGCGATCTCTAGTCTAAATTAAGAGGGAGTAATTTTAGAATTGTTATACAAGTCTGGAATCCCATTCTTATTTTACAATTCAAAGTTTGTAACTGAAATGAATTTTAAAATAAACATTTTTTTACATAACGGCCAAAAAGAAGTAACATTCTGGATAGAGTAGACCGGTTAAACGATTAAACCCGGCTAAAATTGAAACCAAGCCGGTTAAGTGCAAGTATACGATACAGTACAGCTTATCCAAAAAAATATATTTAAAAAAATATTCCCTCGAAGCCTAAATTGCCTTCATTCATTGTCTTGGTTGTTCTGGCTGACCCTTGTAAAAACACCCTTGTGTGGCTGCTCCACCTGTATTTCTATTTCTGCTTCTAAACATTTTACGAGCAGTCAAACAAATAAATCCTACAAAATAGGTTCGAGGAAACATTGATTATGAGTCTAATATTGTAATATATCATCTTTCCCGAAACGATGGCCCTAAACATCACATTGGGAAGACCACAACCGCTCTAAGTATACGCATGAATGGCCACAAGCATTAAGTAAATCACCGTGTGGCGTTAGGGGGATGGGCACCCCTAGTAGTGTGACCCCATTACTAAATCATAGGGGTCACATTAGCTAGACACCAGTAGTGCATTGGTGCTATACTTATCCCTGGGTGTTGACATCAACATATTTCTATCTTTGATATGATAGGTAAAAAATAACAAAATAAACGCCCTTTAGTGTTTGTTAAAAAAGTTTTCATATTTACAGCCAGTAGGTCAGTGCTCTGGTTTTGAAAAATACAGAATATCACAAATTTTCAATACTGTACTCTATTAAAATTTTGTGCTTAAGTTAAAGACATAAGAGATTCTAGAAGAATAAATATCAGCTACAACTTAAAACATAAGGAAACACGGAGAACCATCTTATTTATAATTCACGAAGTAGGCCCACCAAAAAAAAAAGATATTGTTCTAATTTACTTCATTGAATATTTATTTATTTATTAGGTGACAAAGCTGTAAAATGTATTACTCAACAATCAATAATTCTGTAATTGTTTTCTATGGAAACGAGTTTACTTTTGGCCAATTCCTCAAAACAAAAGCTACACTACGGATTTTCTCTTGTTCCCAAAGTTTTGTAGAATAGTAATAATAATTCAGGGTCCAACGAAGATAAGATGCTCTTACCTCCTAAAAGAAAGCCTTAATTGAGAGAAAGTGCTGCTAATGTTTAGAGGAAACCTCCACAGGGCACAACCTTGCTCTGAGTTGGTAACACTTAAGTTTTAAATTGGAGCATAGGTGTGGGGCTACTGGTTGAACCTGCTGGATTGAACCTTAGAGGGAAGCGTTACGGAAAGTTCTGGTTATTGTTTCAGACTTGGTGAAACCTTCAGAAGAGTGTCCAACTGATTTAAAAATCCCAAAGACGCGCTGCAAGGGGATCCACGACATTATGGGAGAGTTCTGCAACACTTCATTGGACTTTCTGAAAAGCTCCCTAATGCTCTTACTCTTAGGCTACATCTAGATTCTTCCTTCAAAATTATTAGCTTTGGCTTAAGATTCTGTAAAAAAAATTGAATAAACATGTTTTTTAAGGAAATTTGGTGCTTGTCTCTGTCCCGCCACAATCTCATGGTTAGGGCTATTGCAGGGATAGGTATAGCTAATGACCTATATGGTCTAAGGACGGTTTCACACCGCCTGCGGTTTCTGCATATGAGTTGGGTACCAGCATGCATGACGCGCACCCGCATTTACCCTCCTGCTCGCGCGGGGATAGAAGATTGCAATTAAAGCAAGGTGGGAGACAAAGCAGAGGACACTGAAGTAAGAACGACCAATTATTAACCTGTACTACCCTCTGAGAGCGTATCCCCAAACTATATCGAGACAAACCTTCCCCAAATATTGCAATTGCTCCCAACATTCACAGGAGAAACAAGGGAGATTCAATTTCACGAAGACGACATGAAATTTATTATATCATATGATCACATCAAATGTAGCTCAAGTAGACACATGTTAGGTATTTTAATTTTACAATTGCATTCAAGGATTGCCTGACAGATTATTAATTATTTGATTAGTTCTTAGTTTTAACGCGCGCTCTTTTTGATCAATCAAAGTTAGACCTACTCCGATTGAACAGCAAACTAAAGAAACAAATATTTCCTTGGTATAAGAGTTTATGGTTCTACATTAACCATACTGACAACCACGAATCTTACTAAGTAGAACCCTGGTAAGTCTACCCGATGAGACAAATAACGCGGCCGACAGGAGCTGGCTCGAACTGATTAGGTGGAAGGGGGTCATTCTACAAACCTCCCCCCCTCGCCGAAAATGGCCTGAAGGATTGGCTCGATTGTAATGTGCTCATATAAAGTCTTTTGTCATTCATCAGAGAACACTCAACATTTTCAACAATGTTTTTCGTTGAAAGGAATTTGCAAATTGGGTAATAACGCAAAAAATAGAAGGATAAGGAAACTTGAACAATCCCATAAACTTAACCTAAAATAAAACAAAATAAACTCCATTGGGACTAAACTTGAGATAAATTTGTAAATGGTAGTTCAAAACTGCATGTCCAAAATTATATACCGGGTGTCCATAAAGTCTTGCCCTGATAAAGAAAACGAAGAGTATGAAAACAATTGGAGGTAAGATAAAGTTTTATATTCAGTTTTAACAAGACACTTCTTAACTTTTTTACACCTATGCATTTAACTCAATTCATTTGTGCGCCTTGGGTAGCCTATAAATCTTCTAGCCGACTTTTTAATTAGTTTTTTTATTAACAACCATTTTTCGGTTTCAGATAACATTTCCTGAGTGACGGACGTCAATATAATAATTATTTTGTCTTTTAAAGTTTTAAAATTAGAAATTGGGGAAGAATAATCTTCGACATATCAGAGAACATAAATAAATCCACATAGGTCAAGCGATATGAACGAGGGGGCAATTAAGTCGGGCCATCAAGATTTGTTTTTGTAGTACACTATAAGTAAACTGCATTGTTGTCAATCAGCTGAGTTTAGATGTTAACAAATTAATGAGAAAAAACTAGATTAAATTCCCTTGAAAACAAGACATGTAAGATGCTCGTGGCTATAATGGTGTCCGCAGAGTAAAACTATGAAATGAGGGCAAGATTTTATGAACACCCGGTATTTTATCAAATTTTATTTTTACAAAATTAACAACAAAAATTTAATAGCTTTTAACAAATTCAAAACTCCCCTCTGATAAATTTATTGTGTCAAAATCATTTTTTAATCCTTGCACCTTGGAAAAGGTTATTGTTTTTCTTGTAAAATAACCATCAACGCATTAGACTAATCTTACCAAAGGGCTATCAGATATCAAACCCGATTCATTCCCGATTTTAGAGCGGTTAACCCCAAGGTAATTGTGTTATTTGATGTCACTAAATTATATTAAAACTGAATTTGTAGCTGACTGCTAACAAGCCAAGCCCATCCGCATAAAATTGTACCTAGAACTTATTCCATTGCCACTTGGTCCGTTAACACACCTTTTAAGTTTAGTTCAATGCTTTATCATTGTTATGGTTATGCATAATAAGATAAGTTAATTGTAAAATCGCTGTAATAATAATAGGCTACTATTAAGTGAAATTTAAATTAATGGGTCTCTTGTCATCTGTCAATTGTTAGAAAATTTAGTAGCGTTTAAAAGATTAGATACTGGACCAAGTTGTCATTTTCCATTGGGATATTAATTAATTAAACTATCATTGAACAATACTATTATTGTAATTATACTATTTCTACACTAACTTGAATAGAGTTCTGATCCCTTACATTCGTTTGATACCGAAATTAGGAAGGGTTTGTGTTTGGCGGGAACATTGTACGGCGAAACACGGGCATCCCTCTAGGGCCCAACTCTTACTATTGGAGGAACTTTTAATGACAGCTAATTAGTGGCTTTCGCTACTAGGAATCAAGGCTCTATATCATGAAAGACCAAGTCCATTGTAATAAAGATGATAAAGTGTGCAAATACATATTGTTTACCAACAATTGTTATAGAAAACGAAAAGTTACACACCTGTTGTTAGCCTAATAGTAAGTTGCCTCAGACCACCCGTACACGCCTTTTAAAATTTACGGAATTTATTTTGCACAGAAACAAATCGTGTCATTACAGTTAAATTGGTTACTTTACATCGATTGACACTAATTTATATGTGCAGGGCATACTCTATAAATAAAATTATACAAAAAATTATATACTGGTCGAGATCCCAGTTGAGATTCGTCACACGACATGCGCGCATACCATTCTAAATGTTTGTAAGTAGGTCTACATGTAAATTTATATTAAATGATAATTTTGTTCGTTTTGTGTTTGTTTTTAAAGACTTTTTGTTTTTAAGATGTAACCATCACGAATGTGTTAAATTGGTTTTAAGTTTTGTGAGGACCTGATGATGACGGCTTGTTTCCGTCGAAACGCGTAATGTTCAATATTTGGCAAGAGAGAATAAAAGATTTTAACCAACATTTTAATATTATTTAAAAACTGCAAAAGCACACACAAAAATTCTATCAAACAAATGTTTCAACATTTGGAAAGACAGCGGATGGTAAAATTTTTGAACATACTAGTTGAATATTACTAGTTTGGTGTCGTGGGGTAGCTCGGTATTCTCTTTGCTTGGATCCCGCCACTTTGTAAGGTTACATACCACATCCGAGTATTTATTTTACATGAAAGGACTCTGAGTTGTTTTACAGCATGTTTTATTCTCTTTCAGCTCAGGTATGCACCTCATGTATGGCCTACTTAATTATCACTGAATTTCTTTGAATACAGGTCAAATTTATTTCATTCACCCTTATTTATCGTTTAAAACCAGCTCTTGATTAGTTTTTATTCCATTTAAAAGAATGAAAAACAAATTAAATAATTTTCGAGAAAATCCTGGTAGAACTACTAAACCCAGTTTTATAAGTAGTACTAAGTGCCCTGAATAATTTCACACCAAATAACATTCCATACCGCGATCAGGTCAATCCTAAGTGGTAAATCTTTAATTAAGATTCCACATACTGTACTATAAACGCAGTAGGGCCGTGTGGAGTTGTTCCGACAGTGTCATACTATATACACCGTGTGAAAAAAAAACTGAACAACTATGAAGCCTACAGTAAAAATTGTTTAGGTGTGCATAGATAATTTATTTAACAACCGTGTAAAAGAGGAAATCTTAAAAATTTTTCCAATGTGATTTGTGGGTTCCAGCTGAACCTGTAATTCCGCTCAAAGCTTTAAACTTACAATTATAACCTACAACTCATGAACTTGCAAGAAAAACCATAGCTATTTAAGGTATGTTGAGACGAAATGATGAATTTGTACAAATAAAATTAAGAACATTCTATGGTCGACATCTTCGATCATGGAACCCCATCCGAATACAATAAGTGTAAATACTGGAAGCATAAAACACCAGAAATGTGACCGTAGGCCTACGCTCCCAAATTAAGTCGTAGAAAGGATTGGGGGTGAAGGTCCAATGTACTGATCTACACAGTCATTGAAACTTGCAGCCTGTGATTTTTTTCATTTTTAGCTTTGTCTAAGAGTAGGTTCACGTGTCGAAAGTCTTCAATATCCGAGAATCGAGACTGGGAATAAACGGAGCCTTTTGCAAACATCAATGATGAACACACTCGAGTGTCTTAAGTAAGATTGTCGCTTTGACAAACATTTACGTTCTGTGGGAGGCATGTTGAAAATTTTTAATCAAATTTATGTCCAGAAAAACTAGAGTGTGCTATTATACATGTATGAAAAGCTTAATAAGCCTGCTGGCAAACGTTTTACACACAACAAAAGTTGTTCAATCTTTTTATTTATTTGTTGATTTTTTGTTTTAAATTTGGACCCGGTGTATTGCTTTTAATAGAAATTTTGAATTCAGAATCCATAGGTGTTCAAGGATTACTGAGCACAATTGTGCGGCCTACCTAAAATCCACACAAAGAAAATATTGTTTTATGTATAGTACCAGTGGACACAGTAATAAGTTGACTATTAAATGAATAAAAAACACTTTTTATTTATTAAGTTTTTAATTTTCCATATGAACCTTGAGATACTGATACATCACGGAAATACGCAGTTGTGGCAAACAGCTTCAGACTAAATATGGCAAAATTAACATTTACTTCACAGAAGTTTAAAAGAACATTAGTTTCATACTAAATCAATTTGGCACTCAGTTAATAATAACGCTTCTGCTGAAAGGATCACATTGACTAATTATTGACGGAGTTTCTATTCCAGATCTCACTTTGCAAACCAAACCAGGATCAATAGCGATATTGCGGTTCAGACAGGCGATATCCGATGGATTGCATTTCCGTTAGTGTTTGATGCAAATATGCATTTCAAAGTGAATCGTTATCAGAAACTGCAAAATCAACTATTTTAAAGTAAAATCATTCCAATGTTGAAGCATTATGTCCGATGAATATTTATGACACTGTAGCTTTCAAAATCTTTTCAATCGGATATTTATAAATCTTGTTCTTGATAAGGTTAGGTATTGGAGTTTCTTATATTCTCATTTTTACTGTTTCGTAATTTAGACAAACTCACGAATGACTATTTAACTAACTACTTTTGAAATGGATTACAGATTAGAATCATTAAGTTCATCGAGTTTTGATTTCCAATTTAGTATTTAAATATTGATTGCAATTGTATACTTATTTTAAATCATGCTACTATTTACAACCACGTAAAACTTAAGAGAATTTACAAATTAAATAAACGGTATCAGTTAACTGACACATACTTTCTCCCAACAATATAAAAAAAGGTGTTAAAAGCTTCAAATATTAATGTCTTGATGACTCAGTTGGATAGCTACCAGCTGAGCAGCGCTCGTTTGACCCTACGCGCGTCTGTGACTTTTAACAACGTACTGCGTTTACCGCTAAACGAAAAATTGAATTTTCTCCGCAACCACTTTACGTAGAGCAATAATTTAAAATACTGGATTATTTAGTTTTTTGAACTTGATTTAATGGTGAAAAGTAAAATTTATTTCGAGACAACAGCTATTCTGAAAATCCAAAAAATTGATTTTTGAAACACTTTTTACTCCATAACTTTTGAACGCGCATTTTCTCGGAGATGCGGGTGGTGTCATTTTATTCACCATTTTAAGCTTAATAAACCATAAAATCTTAATCAAAATCGTTAGAGCCGTTTTTGAGAAATTTTGATTTTTGAAGATTTTTGAGGGTTTTTGGGGGTAAACAACCCTTAAAAATCAAAAATTCAAAAAAATGAAAAAAACGCCTGGAATTATTGTGAGTTTGGACCTACATACCAAATTTCACCAAAATCGGACCATGGGGGCATTCTCTAGCTCTGTTTACATCCAGACACACGGACACACACACACGGACACACACACACACACACACACACGCACACACACACACACACACACACACACACACAGACATCACTCTGAAAACCACTTTTTTGGACTCAGGGGGCACCAAAATGGATAAATCCACAAACAACTCAAATTCGAAAATTTCGACGAAAACAATACTTTCTCCATATACTATGGTATAGGGGGAGAAAGTAAAAAGGGAGCATACATTGGTTTCATAAACAAACGCCCTTGACCTGAGCGTCAAGGTGGCGGCGACAGAATGCCGGACTTTTCACCGGATCGAGCGCTCTGGAGGTGATCTTCTGGCGAAGCATCAAAGAAAAGGTCGGTCCGGTGTGCGGTCCGAAGTACGGTAGTGTGTCAGGGTCAATTTTGCTCCGAACGCCGTCCCGATCGTCGGCCCGAACGCTCGCATTTAAACCAATGGACCCCCTTTTTCTCCACATCCTCAAGCGCTCTCACTCACTCACGCTATCCCTCTCTCTCTCTCTAAACTTACTTCACCCCGCTCGGTGAATTTGTCTGTTGCGATGCTCGGTCCGATGTCTTATTCGGGGAAATGTTCGGAGTAAATTTATCTCCCTGTACGGTACAATGTCCGGTATGATGCTCGGTCCAATGTATTGACCTTGTATGCAATACCTTGTATAAACACGGCGTCGATAATGGTTGAAGTAAACTCGTGATTTGAAAACAAAGCTGAAATACCAGATCTTGAAATCAGAAAGAATTTCCTGGAAACCGAACTGGTCTTTGTTTCGAATCATCAATAGGATTATTCTAAAAAAAATTAAGAATTGATATCAAATGAACTGTTTTGTTTGTACAAATGTAAACTCACGTAAAATAATACTTACAGTGAAATTACTAATCATTGATATAGTAAATATATTTATATTCCCTTCAATAATTATATTGGCAAAATAACTTGTAACGTTGGATACAAACATTCATTAAGTCTGGTTTATATTTGAGCATAACAATAATATTATTTGTATTTTTAGGTATTGTATGCAAGGTATTGTATTATCAAGATATTGTTATTAGGCCAGGTAAGATAGGTATTGTACTATCGTAAAACGATCGTTAGTGGAAACAATTTTATGTTCTGTACTGACTGCTTTACTCAGTACAGTATGTTGAAATAAATGAGTTTCACATTTAAATATTACCATTCAAGAAATTAAATGTCATGCATGTTTTTACTAGCAGTTTCAAAATCAACTTAAGTTATATAAAGGGTTTCGTCTGTTACGTCCCTTTTTATCTCGACCTACTGAACCGATTTTTGAGATTGAGGTGTCATTTTAAAGCTTAGGATATATTGCAGTGACGAATCGTAATTAAAAAGGTCATATTGTTTCGGGCTTCCGCCCCCTCGCCTTTGATTTATTTCTAGAGGTCGCTTTAAAATGTTGACCAACTTTTATTGCAAGTTCTTTAATGTGAATTTTAATTTAACAGCTTATTTCCTTTAGAAAATTTTAAAAGCGGAAACAAAATTATCTCTGTCACTTCATAATCAAAATTCACGTACTTTTGGTGAGTTTCATTCATACAGAATCATAAAATGCGCAATTTGCGCACGGGCCACCTCGTGACATGTTTAATAACGAAGACCCAATAAACTAAAATTATATGTTAATAATTGACATTTAAAAACTATTATTATATACCTTTCTTAAGTAAAAATATGATATAATATTTGTTTAGAATCAGTCAGCAAAGTACATAACAGTAAATCTTTATGGAAATGAATCTCACTTCATAAAAATAAACGTAAATATTGTAACGAATGTGACAAAATCTATTTCTTCTACATTTTAAACCGATATTGCCTCCCACATCAGACTTTGTTGTCAGTTTTCAAGCGATTCAGTCATATCATGTTAGTGTTGTCATGCGATCGAGGAGCTGAAGCAGAACGCTCCCGTGGTACATGCATGACAACCTGGCGCTTCCATCTACATTCTACTAAATAAAAAATAGAGCACTTAAAAGGTTGACGATAGTTGCAAAACAATATTTAAAAAGTTATACTTTACGAATATTTTTATCTACTTGTGACCGTAGATAGATCCTAATTTTTTTTTACACAATTAAATTTAAAATTGACTTTCTAAAGATTTTTAAGTGAAACCCTAATGAGATTACCCTTATAATACAAGAGATATTTTACAAAGCACACATTGATTAAAGATATTTGAATTTTGTTTTTTGTTTAGATCTACAAATATGCATCTATTCACAGTTAAGAAAATATTTAAAGATGGGCAAAGATACCAAACAATGAAAAAATTCAAGTCGCAACTAAATTTTTGTTTGTTTTAACAATAACGCTACTTTTCAGTATTAAATTTCAGTATTACTTATGAGCTGATTGGTGGATTCTAGTAATCCAAGTAAATCAAGTAATGAAATTAAATAAATCTTTTTTGAAAATAACAACAAGAAACCCCATAATTTTTCACAGAATGTAAATAGTCACAATTTATTACATAGTGCAACTACTTAGTGAACTATTTAGTGAATTACTTAGTTTTTACAAGTGATATTAGAGTCTCAGCAAAATTATCTCAGTCCATATCAACCTAAATCTGAATACAAAAAAAATTATTTATTTTTCTATCGATAATTTATGTTACAAAATAGAAATTTATTATAGGCTACGGAGACATTTTTACGTTATTATGTACTGTCATGTGTTGGTGTATATTCTATATTCTATTGTTGAAATGAAGACATTTGTTATCGCATTCTAACTTATTGCTTTTCGAATATTAAAATTTCAAGTGTTTTGAAGATGTTTTGTGCTAATATATACTTTTTTTCATTTTTGAAATTTATCATTACCCCCCAAACATTCGTCCACTCATACGTACATTTAATAATTTTTACCAAATGTTCTCACCAAAAGTCAGATTCAAAGAATATTTGGCCCATTGAAAACCTAACTGAATGACAAAGTCATCTGGACTTCGTGAAAGCTTTTGTAAAGGGAAACTTCACCTTTAACTTATATTTTCTTTGTAAGCTCTAATTTCACAAAACCACAAAAGTTGTGTTAATTTGCGTTTATAGATTTATAAGGGAAACTTCACCTTAAACTTATATTTTCTTTGTCAGCTTTAATTTCACAAAACCATAAAAGTTGTGTAAATTTAACGAGTAATCATAATCCAAATTACTGCCCTTTTGACGGGATAGAGCTAGCAAGTCTATTATTTCACTTCACCTGTAAATATTGAAACATGACTTTGCTTGCCGAGTTGTAAAATTAATCGCAACTCCTTTTTAAATTGTCCTACAAGCTTTTGTGGGATTGACACACGCTCTTTAATGTTTATACCTTGGTAACTGTTAGTTAAATTTATTATATAGTATAACAAATTTGAATTTTAACAGCTTTTATAAAAAAATACAAAATTTCCTATGGATAACATAAACTCCATCTTTAAAATTGAGGGGATAAAGAAGGCAACTGAGAAGACTCTTTATGAAGTTTTGCACAAAATATTTAAAAAATATTAGTAAGAAAATTTATCTCTAAATCGAACCTTATTATGACCAGGTAAACGTGGCTTTGTAAAGTTAAATGAACCCAACTAATAGGTTCTCTTTCATAACAGTTAATGAATCGCTTTTGAAAAGTCTGGTATCAAAGGAAATCACCGATTTCTTTGGGTTTGAAAATTATAACTAATTATATTGAAGATTAAACTGTTTAGTAATCAAAGATTTATTTAAACTAAGTGCTGGGTTTTTATTTACAGTAAGATATTAATAGTTAGGACTTATGTAATCTCCTAACAATGATTACCAAACCAACTAAGGGTTGTTTACAGACAGAAGAACTAATGATAAAAAAAAAATAAAAAAAACTACAATTACCGTAAAGGCGAAATTCCATAAGAGAGTTTTTATTAATATTTTCACCACAATGCTCCGAAAGCTGCTATTTTCGATACATCATGATGTCGAGGAGCTCTAAATGAATTACCATATCTATATTTATTTATTTTACATGCTAAGTTTTTTTTGTAACTGGAACGCCTCCTAAAGTTTTCAACCGATTTTCATGTTTTTGATGTTGTTGGATACAGCTTCGTATATAGGCCTAGTTGTTCCCGCCTAAAGTTTATGAGAATCAGCCACCAGGGCTACGCCTTAGAGGCTCTTAATAGTTTAATGTTAATATTACGTAAGAACGGCAATTGATTAATCAGTACTATACTTGTTGCTCAAAATCGAGCAGATTAATTTAGATTCATTGCTAAAAATGTTTTAGTCCTAACTCAATTACACCCATCCAATCAATTATTGTGATTATCTGTACACAAAACTACACTTATATACAGCCGTACATTAAAAGATATTTTAATATTCAATTCAATCGCATTTACAAGTAAGAGAAAATAAAAATGTTATTGTGTTAAATGAGCTTAATTTAAGTTGATTCCCGTAAGGAATGCTTTGTTCTGGTAGTAGGTATGATTTCAGGCCAAGGGCCGGGACCATGTTACTTTAGCAAAAATCCCCTGTAGAAAATGTTCTACTATGGTTGTATTAACGAGAAGATATAGGCTAGGAACGATAGGTTACTATTTCGTTTTTGGGTTCACCGAAGAGAAAAACACAGTTTGTTCACAATTGGTGGTATTCATCATTGTGAAATCACAGTTTTATGCCTTTAGAAATGAGATTTTATGAGGGTTAAAATCTCGTTCTCTTAAAATATGGCTTTTCGGCAGTTCTACAGTATATTTTATTGTAATATTTAGAAACTCTAAAATATGAACTCCATTAAATTAAAAGAGTTAGAAATACAAATAATTTAGTGTTTTTGAATTATTAACTAATCTAATTTGTTTTCTGACTTACTCCAAATGTTTTCTTTGAATTTTTATGAAAAATTAACCCTTGTATCACTTTTTCATTAGCATAACTTTATACAATTTGGTATACAGGGTGAACAACTTAACTGTGCCAGCATTGGCATATCCTAAACTATGAGATTTAGAGAAACTTTAAATGGGGAACATCACCTATTTTTTTAAGAAGATAAAAAATATTAATTCCATTTTCTTCTAAATGGCGGCCAACTTTAAAATTTCTTATGGAACCACCCTATATTTAATAGTGTTTTTGGAATGTACATGTAATTTTGAGACATTTTTATGCCTTGACATGTTTCTCTAAACCTAACGGTTATTGAGCTACAGGTAATTAAAGTTCATTTTTAGTTCCATAAGAATAACATGGGGCAGACTTTATCTGTCCATATCTCTGAAACCATTCGGTAAAATAAAAAATACTCAAGAATAAAAATGTCTTAAAATTATGTTTGAAGAACATTTCACACATAAAAATTATCATTTACGCATAAATTAACTTATTTCCAAGATGGCGGTCAAAAAATAAAATTTTTACCAAATTGGTGTTATTATGAAAAAATGGCATTAAAACATCAGTTTAAGACATTTTTATTCTTGAGCACTTTTTATTTTACTGAATGGTTTCGGAGTTATGGACAGTTAAAGTTTGGCCCATGTTATTCTTATGGAACTAAAAATGAACTTTAATCACCTGTAGCTCCCTAACCGTTAAGTTTAGAGAAAAATGTTAAAGAATAAAAATGTTTTAAAATTCAAATTCAAATTTCAAATTCAAATTATTTTATTTCCAATCAATTATTACAAAATATGTCACATAAATACATGGAAATTAGTCCCCACATAGGACATCCTGTGTGTGGGGACGAGCCGTTGTTCAGTAACAAAATAACTTAAAAACTAATTACAAGAGGAACACATTTAAATCTAATCTTGCGAGGGGAATTAATTACTAAAGTAACGATTCTTATAAAAATAAATTATAAATAAAACTATAAATAAAACTGAGCTACATGTGGATATTATAATTTTAAAGTACCTATCTTAAAGATAGAACATCTGCCAAAAAAAGAAAAGAAAAGGAATGAGAACCATTTCCAGAATACTTTTTAAATATCTAAGGAAAACAGGATAAACACATCTATGGCAGGAATGTCGGAATATAACTCTATACAATACATAAAAGAAGTAAAGATTAAACTATTTTCGATTAAATATTTCTGTTAAAAACTGGAATGTCATTGTGAATTCCTGGTAAAAATTCCAATTTATGATAGTTAATTTTGTCTAAAAATGTTTTCAACGATAAAATAACAAAGAAATGGCATACAAAATAAATTTATCAAAGAATTTCACTGATGAGGAGGGAAGATAAGAATTGCTGCGCCGTCCCGGCCTACGTCCGTCAGCCACCTGACTACCCTACCGCGGTATACGGCCTCACTGCAGTCACCTGATTCCCTGATTTCCCGAGGAACATTTCTGAAAACACTGTGAGCCACATAAAAAGCGTTAGACATACAAGACTTACTTTTTGGTCTTAAAACTTGTATACCGACATTTTCATGATGTCTAGTGCTATAATCATGACCAGTTAAAGAAAAAATTGATGTTTTATTTTTAAAAATGAAAAATAATATATTTTTAACAAAAAGTTGGCGGACATTACATGTACATTACATGTACATTTAAAAAACACCATAAAATATATTGAGTCCCATAAGAAATTTTAAAGTTGGCCGCCATATTATAAAATGGCGGCCATTAAGAAGAAAATGGAATCAATATTTTTTATCATCTTAAAAAAATAGGTGATGTTCCCCATTTAAAGTTTTCTCTAAATCTCATAGTTTAGGATATGCCAATGGTGGCACAGTTAAGTTGTTCACCCTGTATAACTCAAATAGTTGGGGACAGAATAGAACAAGAGATAAATTTCCAATTGAAAAATATACAAAATTAGTTTTTCAGAACCAAACAAAAATATTTTTAAGGAAGTAGCAAATGAATTTAAAGCTTTTTTTAAGTCAGACAAAATCTTGCTACTGCTATTGACGCCAGTGGCCCACCAGTAGTCAACAACCTATACTTTGCGACTTACACGACTTTCAATCTTACGCCAGTGACAGAACTTGAAATTTTTCGACATATCAACAGTTAACTTGGTGAGTCTGCTCCAGGGTGTGACGGATATCCTGCTTCCCTCCTTAGTCCTTAAGGATAATGCAGGCTTTTTAAACCTCTGGTTCATATTGAAACCTGAGTATCGTACTGTCACTTTCCCTGACATTTTAAAAATAGCTGAAGTGTTTCCATTGTATAAAACATCGTCATTCACTGAAAAAATCCAACTTCAGACCACTATGTCTCCTCATAGTTTTTTCAAAGACAGTTGAAAAAAATTTTAAGAGCAGCATAGTGATTATTTAGTAACAAATTCCATTTTAACTGATTGCCAGTATGAATTTAGGAAAAAAATATTTTTCCAATGGCTTGTTTAATTTGAACAAAGATATAAATATTGCTGTAAATCGTCAAATCCGGTTACAGATAGATCCATCTTCAACAATAGTACAGGAATTTCACCAAAACTGATAATACTGGACTCAGCCCAACGGTCCGTCGTGTGCCAGTCACCATAGTTAGTTATTATTGTGTTCACAATTTAAATAAGTTAATAAATAATTAAACTTAAAATATGCTTAATCACCATTAGTTGTTTTTGTGCAATTTTTGCAAAGACCTTACCTGGTAAAATAATAACAATAATATGATTGACATTTTTATAGCGGCTTGTGCCCTACGAACAGGCGTTTTTGCCTGTAGGCACTATTTCCAAAATTTAATATTTTATTGGTAGAAATTATTTTTAAGTTATATTTATGATACTGTGCATTGTAACGATCAATTGTAATGTGTTAAAAATAAACGAAATTAAATTTGAACTTATCACTCTATTTGCTTACAACACTGCTATTGCAGCCAATCTACCTACATATTTAAACCTGTATAATATTTATGGTAAAACCCAAGAAATCACAAAATGCCATTATGTATTAATTCATTTACGAAAAAGTGATTTCACTAAGTGCTGGTCTGCGAGAGGGTTATTATGACCACTGTGAAACTAAACTAAACCTGTCCTGGGGCCTTGGTTTAAATTTGTAAAATCATGAAGTAAGCAAAATACCCCCGTCGCAGCAGACCTGCGTACTCAGCGAATTTCCAATGGAATTTTAGTATATTTTCTATTTCCCCATAAAATCCATGGGGATGAGAGTATGTAGGTTTGCCGCCATATGGGTTTTGTTGGTAAATATAAGTTAAACCCTACCTAGTGATTGTACATACCAAATTTTATAAGGCTATGGTGTTCTTTTTATTTTCCCCATAAACCCCATAGGGGTGAGTACGTAGGTTTGCCGCCATATGGGTTTTCTAAGCAAACATAATTTAAACGCTTCCTAATGAATGTACATACCAAATTTTATCAAGATATGTCAGTAAATAAGCAAGATAGAAGGTTTTGTTGATTTCCCATAAGAATAACATGGAAAACATACTTTTTAGATTTTCTCCATAACCATTTAAGCTAGGTAAAAAATTCAAAATACTAGATTGTTTGTTTTTTTAAGCTCTTTTAAATGGTTTAAGTTAAAACTGTTGAATTTTCTAAATAAAAGTAAAAAAAGCCAAAAACCCATTTTTAACCCATTTGAAACCCCATAAAACCCCGTTCCCATGGTCCGATCATTCTGGTTCTCGAACTCAACCTAGTAGACGCTGGCTTACACCCCTGTACCAAATTTCATCAAAATCGGAGGTTCCGTTCAAAAGTTATCGTGTTCACGGACACATATATATCAATTTGAACGAACGGTGTTTTTGGCTTCTAGGGACCTCAAAACGAAAAAGTATCATGGTCCCGGGCTTAGGTCTTACCGTGACTACTACCGTAATAGCGTATTCCCTATAGGGAAATTCGCTAAAAGGGTTTCCCGTCCGGAGAAATTGGTTGAAATGACAATTTTAATGAAACTCAATTCAATCATAAATACTTATTCTGTGCATTGAAAGGTCACTAAACAATTATCTGAAGAAGCTCGACAATTAATAATTCTCAATAATATGTTATTTTTACTGCTCATTTTAATAAAACTGATTTTATTACACATTTTTTAAAGCTGACTGTTATTCCTTTTTTTTTTTTTTTGGGGGTCCAAGATGAAAAATCTGATAAGGAAAATAATGTAAAAATTATCCAAATTTCCAACGAATCAGTTGAAGCAAGTAGCTTTACCAACCTCAGAAAACTTTGAAACACCACTAACAATAAGTAATGAGCAGCCCTCTGTTATTGAGCCAATCGAAATTGCAAATTAGGCCTATGCAGGCCTCGTTACTAAATTCAACTCAAGAGTAAACCAAATCAAATGTGTCATTAAAAGAAAGGTAAAAATAATGGAAAAACTGTGAAAACTCACGAAAAAAGCAAAGTACGTCTATCAATAAGCAAATTGACAAAACAAGACCCAGGAAAAGAATATTTAGTCAAAAGGAAGACTACTTGGCCCTTCATTTTCACTACAAATCTCCATCTTTATACGGGTTACTCATTGACCATTGGTTTAAACTCCACTGGGAAAGGAAGTGTAGACAACAGACGGTTGTAAAAAAATTCGAAGCAAGAGTGATAAAAATCTGCCAAAAGCTCAAACTAAATGAGGAAAAGATGAGATAGAGAGAAAGAGATCGTTGCAGTGTTTAATTAGATGACCATTAAAGCAGGTCTAAATTATTATGATATAAGAACGATATTTAAGAAGATAGCGAATATTTAATGCCATTAGAAAAAAATAAGATGGCTACTCATGATTAATTTCTATTTATAATTATCAAAGTCAAGTACAAATTTAACCAGACTTGAATTTTTAACATCAAATGTCAATCAGAGATATTAGAAAGGGATATAGGTTACTTAACCAACTAAATACAGTGTAGAAAGAGAATCTATGGCTTATAGTATTAACACACGCCCAGGGAAGCCGAGAGTTTACCTCAAGAACCTGAAATTAAGAAGTCATCTTAACAGTTGGGCTGGCATGTTAACCAGCCCAACTTGGTTAACATGCCAACCAGTCGGGCTGGTTGCCGACTGGTAAACATTGCCGTATGTTTAGCAGTCGGCAATGTTAAACATACGGCTCTTATGAAAACATGGTATTTTATTCCCCTGTTTCGGACGCTGTTTTCCAACCGATTTCCTTTAAACTTGGTAAGTGTTTAGTGGAAGAGTTCTATTAGGTCCCTCATACTTCAAAATATTGAAAATTTAACAAATATTACCTCAGTGACGTCGCAAAGTAAACCGATTTTCCTTACTAATAGTTTTAAGTTTACCAAAATTTCAGATATGAGGAACCTAATATAACTATTCTACTAAACAATTACTAAATTTAAAGGAAATTGGTTGAAAAACAGCGTCTGAAACAGGGGAATAAAATATCATGTTTTGCATAAAAGCCGTATGGTTAACATTGCCGAGGGCGCATCAATGGGTTACTTGCCTTAAGATGAAGGTTAATTTTTCTAACGGCTCTGCTGCATATTACAAAAAAAAGAAAAACTCATCAGTTTATGCCATCATAAAGAGGACTTGAGAGGGCGTCGGAGTCAATCCAGATTCCGTGTTTAACCCTTAAAAGCAATGTTAAACGGGAAACCAAATAAATTTTCAACTGTTTATTTTACAATAAACTAATTGTAATAATGCCAAGTGAGTTTATTATTTAACATGGCGCAGAGAAAACAGAGAATCTATGTTTCTAAAGTCACATAAAAGTAATAGTAAGTAAAATGGCGTATGCTAGGCTTAGCCACTCCGCAACGACGCTCTAAGGTAAGTAAAATCTATTTCCTACAACTAAATTGAATTATATCCAAGATGACAGAAACTCTGCTTTCACAACCACCTCCTATGAAGATAACTGGTAATATAGCACCTAATTGGAAGAGGTGGTGAAAAAAAATTGAAATTTATCTCTCAACAATAGGTGGTGAGGATATTGATGAAACACGAAAATATGCTTTGCTATAACATGTAATTGTCGATGCTCTTAAAATTTTATCGAACTTTTGGAATAAAATACTTTTATAGGAAGTTAGCAACTTTACTAAAAAAAATTGAAGAACACTTTGTTCCAAAGTTAAACACAACTTATGAAAGACATATTATTTACTTGTGTTCAGCAACCTAGTGAAGCAATTGACGTTTAAGTAACTGAATTACGTAAATTAAGTATTATCTGTGATTTTGGAACACTTTGTGACAGTCTCATAAAGGGCATGTCTCTTGTTTGCAGAATCAGAGATGCGCTAAGGGAACGTCTTTGGCGAGAGACTGACCTTACTTTAGAGAGTACTCTTAGTATATGGAGGGCAGCAGTAGTAGAAGGGATTAGCCGGTCCTGGCACAGGTCAAGGTCAGCGGTTGTAACTGTTGTAACGTTGTAACTGTTGTAGGGATTGCAGCGGCTGGGGGTGAGGGAGGGATGGGGAGGTGAGGGAGGGATGGGGAGACGAGGGAGGCATTTAAGGAAGGGATGAGGTATTGGGAGCTCATTTGTTTGTGGGATTTTGACGAGGAAGGATGTAGGGGTTAGAGTTTAAGAACAAAATTTATCTCAGGCGAGGTCAGGAATCGAACCCGGCCCGCCGGCGTGTGAAGCCGGCGCCCTACTCCTGAGCTACCGAGGTACTTGTCGAGAGGTGGCGGAAATGTGTCAGATAGTCTGTGGCGACAGCTGGCGTAAGGGTTCGCGGTTTGTCCGCTAGAGTGTAGTATGTGCGCTGCTAGTTTACGTATTGTCTACTAGATCGCAGCATGTACTAGGACTGCGTCTAGTTTACAGTTTGTCCGCTAGAGAGTAGCATGGGGCGGAAGAGCACGGGAAAAGGAAGCAGGACTGCCAACCCCCAGGGAAATCCCAAAATATCCCCATGAATTCCCCAAATTTCCCTGCAGTGCTACCAACCTATGTCATCCACTATAAAACAGTTGGGATTATACTATAAAAAGTGTATAAAACCCCAAAATGTTGGCTTTATAGTATATAAAATCAATGGCTAGAAGCTGTTAAGCAATTTATAATGTCATTGTACTATATAAAATGCATGTAGTAATTTTTAAGTGATTAACATGCAAATTTCAGCTTTAAAAAAATAGCTAATATCTTGAAAACGGTGCGTACTAGGGGCCCGGGGACCCAAAAAACTACAAAATAATTAGTAGAGGTACCCCCAGGGGGTGGGTACTTATAATTAAAAAATTAACCCAAAAGTTTGCCGGTTGCATCCAAAAAATGAAGGGACAATGAAGGGTAAAACTTTGAAATTCCATATCTTAGGAAGGGCTCTATGTATTAACTTCATACTTGGTATGTGTGTACACTTACTTGCTATCCACTGTAAGTAACTGTCTCTGTAAAATGTGTTTAGTGCTTAAAAGTTTTAGCTGCAAAGTGTGGGAAGCCCCATGATAATATTGGAAATTAGATGTGTACTGTGTAAAAATTAACCGACAAATGCTTAGCGGTCGCGAGTGTGTCTGAATATATAGAGAGCAATTACCATATTAAGTGCAAACACATTTTAGAGTAAGAAATGTAAGTTAGAAAAGCGCTAGAAATTTTAAGACTGAAGTTTACTCTACCGATCCCGGGAAATAAATGAGACGCGCGCGGTACCGACCGTCCTTATATGCAGTTTTTGAGTCACGACTGACACCCCCCAACCCTCCCCCCAAGACAACAACATAAAAGAGCGAAAATCCGGAGAGCTCAGTTATTTGTTGGAGAGCTGCGGGATAGTTTCTACAAGAGAGAGGGATAAATAGTTTAAGAAAAATATTGGTTAAATTGTGAAGATAAAATTTAGTTGCAAAAATTAATTAGTTATTAAGTATGGGTTGGTCACCGGCTGCACGAGTATAGGCAATGTCCTGCGGATGATTGATTGAGGTAACAACGGGTGAAAGTACAGGTAAATCTTATACTGTGTATCCAGAGTTGTATTAATAGAGAGTCTCAGCTGTCTTATAGTTGAAGATGATAGAGCAGAATAAAACATGTGTTAAAGGAGAGCGGTAATATAAACAGGGTAATAACGTGAATAAGAATAGTCGGGCGGGATTGTAAATAGATATAACCAGATTAAAAATTTGATATTTTTGCATGTTAAGTAGCCTACAGTTGCATTATTGTGTGCAGAGGTAATGTTTACTAAGGTGGTGTTTACCGTTCGAGATTTGGCGAACAAATGGAGAGCGACAGTTATAGGGGTGGTTATATAGTGGCGAGGACGGTGGAGGGGTGAAGTAAAGGAGTGGGGAATGAGTGGTTTAGGCATATGCGAACTAAACTGAGGGTTAGCGCATTTTGCTGTGAAATATCGTCTGGGTAGATTGTAGAAGGTGTATAGGGGGTAACTGTAATGTTACTTATTCGTTTGTAGTAATTAATATGTGAAACACCAGCTTGGGAATATTATGTAGATAGGTTTTTATTGTTACAGTAAATCAATACCACTAAAAAGTACATTATTTGTAAATTTTTCGAGGTTACAATTTTGTTGCTGAAGCTTGAAGTTAGAATTTTTTCTGTTAAAGTACACAGACGAAATTGAATAAAAAGAGTAATAGAGTGTATAGATATTGTTTGAGATACTAGGTTTTGTACAATTTAGTGAGCTACATGTGAAGTACTTTTTAAGTTTGGTTAACATATTATTTAACCTTGAGATCCGAAGATTAGAATATTTTTGTATAAGTTTTAAGGCCCTTCGTATTAGGTTATATAGAGACTTATTAGCATATTAAGTGCAAAATAAAACTAGCAGAAATGAATCCTATACTATAATATGAGCAATGTTTGAAGGGATATGTGTTTTACGATCTAAAAATATAGCCGGTAGATTTTGCCTAAACTTTGAATTTAAGAGTGTTTTAGTTGAAAAATAAGTTTAGAAACAGTATCGATCCCAGAAGAAATAGAATTTGGCCCAATTTTTAGTTTTAAAATCGTTATTTTTAACATTGGTCTTTTGGGTTGCTATTTTGGTAAAGAAATAACAACGAAAGGTATTACCTGAATTATTACCTGAATTACCTCCTCTTTATCGTTGACCAGCCTAGGCCGGATGGATAGCGTCAAATATTTTCTTCTAAAAACTTAACACTACTATATACACTATTTACAAAACATATATCTAACTATACTTTGGCGGTGGACCTCCTAGCGAACTAGCAGCTTCAAAAAATTCTTCTAGGGAGTAGAAAGGGTTCCCAAGTAGAATGTCCTTTATTCTACGCCTAAAAGCAGCTGTGTCTAGTTTTGTTAAGTGCTGTGGCAGAACATTGTACATTCTAACGGCTATGGCAGGGAAACTGTCCCTCGACATCGACAGTCTATAACGGTTGGTGTGTATTTGCTGAGTCCCTCGAATGTGATGCCCATGCTTTTGGCCTCGGATTTCATACAGATTGAGGTTTGTTTTGATGTGGAGAAGGCATTCAAAAATATATTGGCTGAAGACTGTGAAAATTTTAAGTGATATGAAAAGTGGTCGGCATGGTTCTAGTCTATCGCTGTTTGTAATGATTCTGAGTGCTTGTTTTTGTAATTTTGAGAATACGTGTACAACCTGTCGCATGGCCCCAAAGTTTAACTCTGTATGTAACATGACTATGGAACAGGGAAAAGTATACAGTCAGCAAATACTGCTCAGTAATCTGAAATTTTAACTTCCTAAGCAGGAAAATTACCCTGCTTAGTCTAATGCAGACCGCACTGATGTGAGAATCCCATTTTAATTTTGGGTCAATTACAAAAATAAAGGAAATAGCGTGGAACGAGGATTATTTGGCCTGTGTTGTCGTTCACTCCCATAAGCGTGGAACAAGTGTAGGGCCTACTCCTGGTTTTTAAGTAGTTTTGATTATATGGTAAAGCACATGTTAATACTTGAAGATGTGGATTGCACTTTGACAGTTAAGTCAGCAGTTTGTATTATTACTTTGTGTTGCTTTTTAACTCTATAAGACTGGTGTTAAGCATTTTAAGTAAACAATATACAAATACCCCCGTCGCAGCAGACCTGCGTACTCACCAAATTTCCAATGCAATTTCAGATTATTTACTTTCCCCATTAAACTCCATAGGATCGAGTATGTAGGTTTTCTGCCCTTGGGTGTTGTTAGAAAATGGAACTTAATCAATAATTGGTGAATGTAAACACAAAATTGTATCAAACTCTGGCAATTTGTTATTTTCCCCAAAAACCCCGTGGGGGTGAGTATGTAGGTTTGCCGCCATATGGGTTTTGTAGCAAGTATAAGTTAAACCTTATATAGATAATGTACATACCAAATTTGATTAAGTTATATCAATAAATAAGCAAGATATAGGGGTTTCTTGATTTCCCTTAAGAATAACATGGAAAACACATTTTTGGATTTGCCCCGTAACCAGTTATGCTATGATAAAAATTCAAAATACCAAATTGTTTGTTTTTTAAACTCTTTTAAATGGTTTCAGTTAAAATTGATGAATTTAAAAAATTAAGGTCCAAAAATGCCGAAAACTCATTTTTGACCCCTTTGAAACCCCGATCCCATAACCCGACAATGCTAGTTCGCGAACTCATGAAAATAGACCTGGTTTTACACCTCCATACCAAATTTAATCAAAATCGGAGGTCTCCTTCAAAAGTTATCAGTACCACGGACACATATGAAAATGAACGATTGGTGTTTTTGGCTTCTGGGGACCTCGAAATGAAAAAGTAAAGTGGTCCCGGGCTTAGGTCTTACCATGGCTACTACCGTAATAGCGTATTCCCTATAGGGAAATTCGCTAAAATGTGGTTTTTTTTAGACAAAGAGACCTGTGTTTATATTATTTTTATCAAAGAACTAAATCCTCCTATTTGCTAAGTTTGTAGAAAAATTGTTTGAGCAGTTTTTGAGATCCGTTTGTAAACATGCATATAAATATATCTTAACTCGTATTACCTTACCAGAATAATAGTACTTGGGGGTCGAAAATTTGCCTGGTAAACTTGTACTTTTTATTGTAGTCATAGTAATACCAATGACAAATTGTGCTCTAAAATTCTAAGCTTAAAAATGATTGTTTATTTAAAAAAACAAGCTCGTTAGCTCTGCTTATTCGCCTCTATGGCAAGCTTGTTCACTTGCTTATTCTCCTTTAAGGATTTTTAATGTAGGCCTAAAGGTGTTGCATCATATTATGAGAGAAATTTGGATTTTACCTCTGCAGTTAACAGCTGATTTGATAATTTGCCGTTCATTTTTTATTTTAAAATTTAATACTCGCAATTGTACAAATTACTCATTGGTTCTATCCTTTTAATAAAATCAAATTTAACTAAATATGCATGATCAAAAGTAAAAAGTACTATTAAAAATGAATATATTATTTTCCAATATAACATTATTCATTAATTCATATACTGGTTATAAGGAAAAAACAAATATTTATAATGGAGTTGTATATTTAGCTGTTTTTATGAATTATTTTGTTTCGGTATTAAAATCTACGAGGTGGCCTCTGCGCAAATTGCTCATTTTATGTTCTGTATGAGTGAAACTCACCTACAGTACGTGAATGTTGATTATGAAGTGACATAGATCTATTTTTCTTTATTATCTGATTTTTAAATTCATCTGAAGCTAACAAATTGCAATTCACATTAAAGAACTTGCAATAAAAGTTGGTCAACATTTTAAAGCGCCCTCTAGGAATAAATAAAAGGCCACGGGGGCGAAGCCCGAAACAATATGACCTTTTTAATTACGATTCGTTACTGCGTTATATCCTAAGCTTTAAAATGACACCTCAATCTTAAAAATCGGTTCAGTAGGTCGAGAGAAAAAGGGATGTAACAGATGAAACCCATGTAAAAATATAAATAAGAAGATAGATAAGACTAATGTTAAAACTTTTAGAATTTTAATTCATGACTATAGCTGTGTACCTGTTCTTTGCATGGGGTGTGTGTACTGTGTATTAACCGAATTATATGAACTAGAGATCGCCCACTTGTTGAAATTTGACAAAAAATTCAGTTGATATTGAGCCAATTATTTTAAAATATTTTATAAATGAAACATCTGTTCTTCCTTATTTGCTAGAAGTTGTTATTACAACAAATGTCTTATGATTCAATCAATTATCCTTCTCTCATAAGATTAACATTGAAACTTTGAAAGCCTGTAGGGCATAGCCCCTTGGGCCGATGAGAATTAAAATATGATTCTGCTCATCTGCAGCACAATACCTTTCTAGCGGTATGCGCGGATTTCTCCTACGATGCACACATGCTGAGAAAAAGGAGGAAATGAAACATGATTGCCTATTAATATATAGATGCTTTCAGAAATTGAATATATCACCATTAGTTTGTTTATTTAAAAGTATCTAGGTATCAAGTTTTATGCTTAATAGCTCCCAGGCACATTTGTCAAAATCTGGTTACATTCTTTGTCATTTGGTTTAGAAGTTAATTCTATTAATTTTTTTGTTGCAGTTTTATTAAACATATACATTCGTATAGTGATTTACTTTATGGTTCTATGAGTATAAACTCATAAACAATTTCAGAAAACTCAGACTTGTCAAAATTATTATATATTATTATGAAACCTAATATTGAATCATTGATAGGATGTGACGATAGCTACATGCCAAATCCAATATACACCCTGCATATTTTTTTCTACCCGTGAAAGATGTGTACAGACATGTGTAACATTGAATCTAAATTAAAAAATTAACAAAACTTTGAATACCCAAACCAAGTAAAACAACGCAAAACCTGTCAGTAATGTAAAGGCACCGCACCAGTGTATATATTATTAAATAGATAATAGGTCTACTTAATTTTTTTGTCTTTAGATTTTACTTTCTTACCTAAAACCTCATTTATTGCCAATGTATACCAAACCAAATAAATAGGGAAATCCTATGTTAAAAAATTTACAAAAATGGAGGAAAATAAAGAGTTGATGGTAGGATTACTTCTCCTGATTGCCACAGGAAGGGCTCTTTCTACCTTCTAAATGTCAAAATAAGCATATTTGTTTGTTTACAAAAAATAAAAAGCAATAACAAACTTCTGCAAAAATATTCTAAACCATCTGATTCCATTCAACCAATCAGCATGATCCTTGAATGAAAATTACTGTAGTACTATCAGAATTTTGTGAGAAGCTTTCTGACTTCTTCATAAGAACATTACTTATTTACTTCCTTCACATTGGTATTGCCCCGTCTATAGCCAAACTACTTGAAAGATTGAGCAATTTATAAACCTCCTTGGTTTTAACTTCATATTGTGTTTGATGAAATACACCTTTTTTGTCAAAACTTACAATAAAAGCTAAATTGGAACTAAAATTAGTTTGCAACAATAAGAAGAAATATTTTAAGTTTTAAGAAATAAAACTGATTTTGTAATAAAATATGCATAAATTATTTTAATATTCATATTTAGAACCAAGAATTAGTAGACTTCACTTACTGTATTTAGGCCGGTAAAAAGTTAAAAGGTTAGGTATGAATGAGTCTATATTTAAGTGTTGCTATCTGTGGTGAAAATGAAAAACTGTCTAATCCAGCTGATTAAAAAGCATGGATAAAAAGTTCAAATTAAATATTCCCATAAGAATAACATTGAATATTTCGTTTACTATGAGGCAAAGCCTTTTTGACAAACTATGATTTAGACCAGCTAAAATCGACTTAATCGTACCATCTATCAATAAAAGTTTTCATATAATTTATTAAAGCCCTTGTCGCGTGAAAAGAGATTAAACATTGGTATTTTGCACAACTTAGTTATTTTGATGTACTATGGGGCAAAGCCCTACGGTCGCTAACGCAATTAAAGTTGCAATGAACCTTCACACCATTGTTGTCTATGACATGAAGAAAAAATGCAGACCATTAGGTAAAGTCGTTGTCCCGTGAAAAGAGGACAAAATAGAACGCATGAGCGTTACAGACAAAGGGAAAGAAATTTAGATGACACCGGTTTTGGATTCTACGATGCATCAAAAGTAAAAATAACAAAACATTTTTAGATTTTAAGCAATGTACAGACAAAAGTGTAATTCAAATAATATACTTGAATTTAAATATAAAAGGTATATAAGGGCACACAAGAACTTTTCCAAAGTCTATAAATAACTTTATCTTTTAACATTACCAGTTACCCAAAGTGTATGTAAACGGTTCTTTTTAAGAATTAAAAAGATATAAAAAACAAACTTTTGTTGACCTCGAAGGGTTTAGCAACAATTTGTAATACATGTTGAGTTTTTAAAAGGTTTTATTTTTTTAAATGGCGTCAATTCATTATAGGAAACTAGTATTTAAAGTATAAAAAAACCCTGCCTCAAAGTTACCCAAAAGAAATCTAAAACAAGCCTGGAAATATTTTCTAGTACAACATTTTTTATAACTTCGCCTAATATCTCTACTTGGTTTTGATTAAATAAATATATCCATACCCTTTACAATCTTCCTCGCTAACATCCCGCAAAGAAGAGAGCTCCGCAACCATTCAACCCTTATTTTATATAAACCCCCCACCCGCCAAACCGCCAGGTGGAAGCCTACATTGGAAATCAACATGTTCAACCCCCCGCTTTAGCAGCAACCTTGACAGGGCTATGCCAGGTGCGACCCATATACACCGAGGTGGATGTGAGTGTGTTTCTCAACTCATCGATTTAAATTATAAACCTTGGATTCTAGACAAAAACTATTTATGCTCTTTGTATAATTGTATAGGAAAAAAATGTTTTTTATTTTGTTGCAAAATGACCATTAAATAAATGACTAATGTAGTTTGTATTATAAAAACCATATCCATAAAAATTAAGGATTCCAGCTTACGTTTACAATACATTCTAATTATTTCCAGCCTCATAACTGGGAATTCCATCTTAGTTTCTATAAAAAATAATGCTGGAAACGACTGTCATATGGTTAGACAATGGGCGTATTCGGCCTTCCAATGGTGTGTTTTCTATACTATGCCGTGTTTTACAATAATTTTAAAGTAATTCACACTTTATTTTGCTCTTGTGAAGGTAACCTATAGTCCTCTAGACAATCTTAGATGTTCAACAGGCTCTATAATATAATCACTCTAAAAAAAAGACGCAGTGTTCTGTATCTAATCGGCCACACGAAGGTAGACTAGAGTATGATTCATTTCTTTGTTTAATAAAGTGGATATTAATAGAAAAAAACACATGAATAGTAAATGTAGTCTTTACTGTATCGAACCCATTAGTGCAAATAAATAATAAATACCTATTACAGAATAACTTTACCATTATAATTCGGATGAAATTTTGACACAATAATAACAAGGAAATTTATTCAGCTAGCTTGGAAAAGGTTATACGGTGGTGTCTCGGAGCTTGATAGAATGCAAGATCATAATTACCAATTAGGTATATCTAATTAAAAAAAACTCTATTGCCAATAAAATATACTACAATTGAGTGCAAGTCCCATGTTCCTACTCCTAGGAGGTGACAAGTTGTTACAGGATATTCAACGAATTCCTTTGTTTAACGGTAATACTAGCAGAGTCTAAAATCAATACATCAGACCAATCCAATATTGTGAATCTCTTTAATCGCCAAAACTAAACATATTTACAGCTTATTACTAACAAATGTTTTAAAAAATGCTTTTATTTAGTTTCAATGTAATTTAAATGGGAAATTTTGAGATTTCAATGGTGGATTGCGCCTTTATTTTTACTCCATTTCTCAACAGTTTTTTAGGAAAATAACTACAAACCAAGCCCTATCCAACGACACCAAAAACTTGAAAATCGGTTGAAAATTGTAGAAGTCCTAAACACAAAAAACCTTTAAATAGGTATAGATACTTTGAATGCCCATTTAGTTTTTTTTTATATTATTATTTTGTAATTTTCGGATAGGGAATAAGCTATTTCATGGTAAGACTTAAGCCTGGGACCATGTAACTTTTTCGTTTTGAAGTGTTCAGAAACCAAATATAATAGTCATTAAAATTTATATATACGCATGTATATAAATGTATATATATATATGTGTGTGTTTGTGTGTGTGTTTGTGTGTGTGTTTGTGTATTCCTATACACAATAACTCTCGTACATATAAAGTACCGGAAGGGGTACTTTGAAGGGTTTTACACTCCAAAAATGTTTTTTTTTAATTTTTCATATGTAATTGTTATAAATTTTAAGTTTTTTTTATTTAAATCATTCGAAGTCTAAAGACTATATTATTATACAGCTGCAATGTTAATCTTTGGGAGAATAGGAATGTGTTAATATTCATTTATTAACCATTATTTCTTTTATGAAACTTGGTATTCAGCTTAATTTGCTTGAGATTCATCCATTTATAGTAAAAAATCTTTGTTTTTGTGCTTATTATGGTAGCAAACCTGCATACTCTTTTCCCATGTTAATCATGGGGAGAGTAGCCAAACTCCTTTATTTATGGACAGATATTGATGAATCTTAGTATTTGGCTTCATATGGTCAAAATAATTCTTTAATGCTAAAATTCCTACTTACAGTGTTTCCTGAGTATGCAGCAAACCTGCATACTCTTTCCCTATAATTATCATGAGGAGAATTAACATTTATTTAACTATTTATATGTGGTGATATTTGGTTTACAGGTTTATCTGGTTAAAAGTAATATTTCTAATTTGCAAATTTATTAAATACGCAGATTTGCTGCGACGAGGGGTATTTATTTTCTCCGAATATGTACTCCGTTAAGGGGAGGACACACAAGTTTTTAAAATTGACTTTTTTTGTAAATTTTATACATTTTTATTAAATTTTAAAATACTACAAAACTACTATAGATAGTGGAAAGCCCATGCATAACTTTGTGCCTAGATGTGTAAAGAACAAGCATGCAAAATGCCATTGCTGTATCTCTAATACTTTTTAAGCCTTAGCATTTTTTGTAAACTAACTCTTCATTTTATTTACTTTCGGGAATCGCGCGTTTTCTAAAACGAATAATGTTTGTTATATTTAAATCAAAATAAAAGGTATTAGTTCACGATTTTAGCTTTTATTGATTAAAAGTAATGCTAGTATTAGTTTTTACAACATTTTTTGTCAAGATTATTAAAAATTCTTTTTAAAACTCAGAGTTTGTATTATGATCAGTGGTAATACCACGCTAAACCTAGAGTGACTCGCCGAAAATTCATGTGAATATTTAACATTAACAATTGTTATCCCTATGAAATACATATTTTTTTTTCAACTTGTTATGTTTTTCTAATACAAATAGTTGTAAATAATATTTTTGCTTTGAAAAAAAAAACTTTTTAGGGTTTTTAACAGTTTTCAGTGGGTCTTCCCCTCAATCCATAATTTTCATAGTATGTGTCTTTTTAAAATACACAGAAAACATATTTAAATTTATACGAGGTGGCCCGTGCGCAAATTGATCATTTTATGAATTTGTTTTGAGTGAAACACAGTACATGAATGATGATTGTGAATTGACAGATATCTATTTATGTTTACTATATGGCTTTTAAAATTCATCTGAAGGTAATCAGCTGTTAAATTACAATTCACATTATAGAACTTGCAATAAAAGTTGATCAACATTTTAAAGCGCACTCTAGAAATAAATCAAAGGTGGTTCCGAAGGCCGAAACAGTATGACCTTTTTTAATTACAATTCGTCACTGCGGTATATCCTAAGCTTTAAAATGACACCTCAATATTAAATATTGGTTCAGTAGGTCGAGAGTAAATTTGACGTAACAGACAAATCCCTTATAAAAATAAGAAGATAGATTATTAGGCATAATGGCAACTTTTGTATGGATTTACAGTATTAGCATGAAATACAGTACATCAAAATAAAAAATAAAACTTAAAAAATCCTTAATTAAAAACAGTAAAAAATGGTTCATTGTTCCAGGCTAATATGCCTCTACTATTCAATGTAGGTACCGGTGGAGTATTTTCTGAAAAAATGGGTTGGCGGCATGGCTTTAGAGGATAAAAGGTTTAATTTGTTTATTTTTTGTCATTTCAACTGTATAAAGATAACGTTACTGTTTAAAATATATAGATTTTATAATCCAAATGCTTACAAAAATAATATATGCACTTAAATTGAAAGTATTATGAATGCATAGAATCTCATATTTCGTGGTCCTTGGCAATATTTTATAAATAAATCTTAGAGTAGTTTTTTACTTGATCCAATGAATATTACTGATTTTCTTTTTAAAGATGTATGTGTAAGTTGATCTGATAAAAAATTCATGCCTACATTTGATTTACGTCCATTTCCCCCGGGGCGGTGGCCGGCCGCGGTCTCATGCTCGTATGTATGGCATGCTCGTGTGTATGGCACAGTTGCAGTAGGTCAGCGGGCCTGTGACGTGATTACGAGGGTAAAGACCTTGTGTAACATTGGCGGTGAAAGTAGCAAGCAAGGCCATGGTTGAGGGGCGATGCTTCCGACATCGCGGCCGGCCGCCGCGCCTGATATTATAAATTATTAAATACACCCCGTCGCAGCAGACCTGCGTACTCAGCGAATTTCCTAATGAGTAATATTAATTTTGACCAGATAAACCTGTAAACCAAATGTCATCACATGCTCATAAATAGGGAAATAAATGTATAGTCTCCTTATGCTAAATAGAAAAGATTATGCGGGTATGCTGCCATGGGGAACACTAAAAGTAGGTTTTTAGCACAAAAACAATTTATTTCTACCATATAAAGCCATACTAAGTTTCATCAATATCTGTCCTTTGCTAAAGGAGTTTTCCTATTCTCCATATGATTAACATGGGAAAAGAGTATGCATCAGGTTTGCTGCCATGATAAGCATAAAAACCAAGATTTTTTACCATAAATGGATGAATCTCAACCAAATGATGCTAAATACCAAGTTTCATAAAAAATATTGGTTAATAAGTGAAATATTAACACATCCTTATTCTCCATAAGATTAGCATTGGAGCTTCAAAATACAATGTACTGTCTTTAGACTTTTTAATATCTCGGTAACCAATGGAGATAGAGCAAAGCTTCAAAATACTAAATTGTGTGTTTTTTGAGCTAAATCCAATGGTCAAAACAAAAGTTTAAAATTTTTTAATAATCTTGACAAAAAATGTTGTAAAAACTAATACTAGCATTACTTTTAATCAATAAAAGCTAAAATCGTGAACTAATACCTTTTATTTTGATTTAAATATAACAAACATTATTCGTTTTAGAAAACGCGCGATTCCCGAAAGTAAATAAAATGAAGAGTTAGTTTACAAAAAATGCTAAGGCTTAAAAAGTATTAGAGATACAGCAATGGCATTTTGCATGCTTGTTCTTTACACATCTAGGCACAAAGTTATGCATGGGCTTTCCACTATCTATAGTAGTTTTGTAGTATTTTAAAATTTAATAAAAATGTATAAAATTTACAAAAAAAGTCAATTTTAAAAACTTGTGTGTCCTCCCCTTAACGGAGTACATATTCGGAGAAAATAAATACCCCTCGTCGCAGCAAATCTGCGTATTTAATAAATTTGCAAATTAGAAATATTACTTTTAACCAGATAAACCTGTAAACCAAATATCACCACATATAAATAGTTAAATAAATGTTAATTCTCCTCATGATAATTATAGGGAAAGAGTATGCAGGTTTGCTGCATACTCAGGAAACACTGTAAGTAGGAATTTTAGCATTAAAGAATTATTTTGACCATATGAAGCCAAATACTAAGATTCATCAATATCTGTCCATAAATAAAGGAGTTTGGCTACTCTCCCCATGATTAACATGGGAAAAGAGTATGCAGGTTTGCTACCATAATAAGCACAAAAACAAAGATTTTTTACTATAAATGGATGAATCTCAAGCAAATTAAGCTGAATACCAAGTTTCATAAAAGAAATAATGGTTAATAAATGAATATTAACACATTCCTATTCTCCCAAAGATTAACATTGCAGCTGTATAATAATATAGTCTTTAGACTTCGAATGATTTAAATAAAAAAAACTTAAAATTTATAACAATTACATATGAAAAATTAAAAAAAAACATTTTTGGAGTGTAAAACCCTTCAAAGTACCCCTTCCGGTACTTTATATGTACGAGAGTTATTGTGTATAGGAATACACAAACACACACACAAACACACACACAAACACACATATATATATATACATTTATATACATGCGTATATATAAATTTTAATGACTATTATATTTGGTTTCTGAACACTTCAAAACGAAAAAGTTACATGGTCCCAGGCTTAAGTCTTACCATGAAATAGCTTATTCCCTATCCGAAAATTACAAAATAATAATATAAAAAAAAACTAAATGGGCATTCAAAGTATCTATACCTATTTAAAGGTTTTTTGTGTTTAGGACTTCTACAATTTTCAACCGATTTTCAAGTTTTTGGTGTCGTTGGATAGGGCTTGGTTTGTAGTTATTTTCCTAAAAAACTGTTGAGAAATGGAGTAAAAATAAAGGCGCAATCCACCATTGAAATCTCAAAATTTCCCATTTAAATTACATTGAAACTAAATAAAAGCATTTTTTAAAACATTTGTTAGTAATAAGCTGTAAATATGTTTAGTTTTGGCGATTAAAGAGATTCACAATATTGGATTGGTCTGATGTATTGATTTTAGACTCTGCTAGTATTACCGTTAAACAAAGGAATTCGTTGAATATCCTGTAACAACTTGTCACCTCCTAGGAGTAGGAACATGGGACTTGCACTCAATTGTAGTATATTTTATTGGCAATAGAGTTTTTTTTTAATTAGATATACCTAATTGGTAATTATGATCTTGCATTCTATCAAGCTCCGAGACACCACCGTATAACCTTTTCCAAGCTAGCTGAATAAATTTCCTTGTTATTATTGTGTCAAAATTTCATCCGAATTATAATGGTAAAGTTATTCTGTAATAGGTATTTATTATTTATTTGCACTAATGGGTTCGATACAGTAAAGACTACATTTACTATTCATGTGTTTTTTTCTATTAATATCCACTTTATTAAACAAAGAAATGAATCATACTCTAGTCTACCTTCGTGTGGCCGATTAGATACAGAACACTGCGTCTTTTTTTTAGAGTGATTATATTATAGAGCCTGTTGAACATCTAAGATTGTCTAGAGGACTATAGGTTACCTTCACAAGAGCAAAATAAAGTGTGAATTACTTTAAAATTATTGTAAAACACGGCATAGTATAGAAAACACACCATTGGAAGGCCGAATACGCCCATTGTCTAACCATATGACAGTCGTTTCCAGCATTATTTTTTATAGAAACTAAGATGGAATTCCCAGTTATGAGGCTGGAAATAATTAGAATGTATTGTAAACGTAAGCTGGAATCCTTAATTTTTATGGATATGGTTTTTATAATACAAACTACATTAGTCATTTATTTAATGGTCATTTTGCAACAAAATAAAAAACATTTTTTTCCTATACAATTATACAAAGAGCATAAATAGTTTTTGTCTAGAATCCAAGGTTTATAATTTAAATCGATGAGTTGAGAAACACACTCACATCCACCTCGGTGTATATGGGTCGCACCTGGCATAGCCCTGTCAAGGTTGCTGCTAAAGCGGGGGGTTGAACATGTTGATTTCCAATGTAGGCTTCCACCTGGCGGTTTGGCGGGTGGGGGGTTTATATAAAATAAGGGTTGAATGGTTGCGGAGCTCTCTTCTTTGCGGGATGTTAGCGAGGAAGATTGTAAAGGGTATGGATATATTTATTTAATCAAAACCAAGTAGAGATATTAGGCGAAGTTATAAAAAATGTTGTACTAGAAAATATTTCCAGGCTTGTTTTAGATTTCTTTTGGGTAACTTTGAGGCAGGGTTTTTTTATACTTTAAATACTAGTTTCCTATAATGAATTGACGCCATTTAAAAAAATAAAACCTTTTAAAAACTCAACATGTATTACAAATTGTTGCTAAACCCTTCGAGGTCAACAAAAGTTTGTTTTTTATATCTTTTTAATTCTTAAAAAGAACCGTTTACATACACTTTGGGTAACTGGTAATGTTAAAAGATAAAGTTATTTATAGACTTTGGAAAAGTTCTTGTGTGCCCTTATATACCTTTTATATTTAAATTCAAGTATATTATTTGAATTACACTTTTGTCTGTACATTGCTTAAAATCTAAAAATGTTTTGTTATTTTTACTTTTGATGCATCGTAGAATCCAAAACCGGTGTCATCTAAATTTCTTTCCCTTTGTCTGTAACGCTCATGCGTTCTATTTTGTCCTCTTTTCACGGGACAACGACTTTACCTAATGGTCTGCATTTTTTCTTCATGTCATAGACAACAATGGTGTGAAGGTTCATTGCAACTTTAATTGCGTTAGCGACCGTAGGGCTTTGCCCCATAGTACATCAAAATAACTAAGTTGTGCAAAATACCAATGTTTAATCTCTTTTCACGCGACAAGGGCTTTAATAAATTATATGAAAACTTTTATTGATAGATGGTACGATTAAGTCGATTTTAGCTGGTCTAAATCATAGTTTGTCAAAAAGGCTTTGCCTCATAGTAAACGAAATATTCAATGTTATTCTTATGGGAATATTTAATTTGAACTTTTTATCCATGCTTTTTAATCAGCTGGATTAGACAGTTTTTCATTTTCACCACAGATAGCAACACTTAAATATAGACTCATTCATACCTAACCTTTTAACTTTTTACCGGCCTAAATACAGTAAGTGAAGTCTACTAATTCTTGGTTCTAAATATGAATATTAAAATAATTTATGCATATTTTATTACAAAATCAGTTTTATTTCTTAAAACTTAAAATATTTCTTCTTATTGTTGCAAACTAATTTTAGTTCCAATTTAGCTTTTATTGTAAGTTTTGACAAAAAAGGTGTATTTCATCAAACACAATATGAAGTTAAAACCAAGGAGGTTTATAAATTGCTCAATCTTTCAAGTAGTTTGGCTATAGACGGGGCAATACCAATGTGAAGGAAGTAAATAAGTAATGTTCTTATGAAGAAGTCAGAAAGCTTCTCACAAAATTCTGATAGTACTACAGTAATTTTCATTCAAGGATCATGCTGATTGGTTGAATGGAATCAGATGGTTTAGAATATTTTTGCAGAAGTTTGTTATTGCTTTTTATTTTTTGTAAACAAACAAATATGCTTATTTTGACATTTAGAAGGTAGAAAGAGCCCTTCCTGTGGCAATCAGGAGAAGTAATCCTACCATCAACTCTTTATTTTCCTCCATTTTTGTAAATTTTTTAACATAGGATTTCCCTATTTATTTGGTTTGGTATACATTGGCAATAAATGAGGTTTTAGGTAAGAAAGTAAAATCTAAAGAAAAAAAAATTAAGTAGACCTATTATCTATTTAATAATATATACACTGGTGCGGTGCCTTTACATTACTGACAGGTTTTGCGTTGTTTTACTTGGTTTGGGTATTCAAAGTTTTGTTAATTTTTTAATTTAGATTCAATGTTACACATGTCTGTACACATCTTTCACGGGTAGAAAAAAATATGCAGGGTGTATATTGGATTTGGCATGTAGCTATCGTCACATCCTATCAATGATTCAATATTAGGTTTCATAATAATATATAATAATTTTGACAAGTCTGAGTTTTCTGAAATTGTTTATGAGTTTATACTCATAGAACCATAAAGTAAATCACTATACGAATGTATATGTTTAATAAAACTGCAACAAAAAAATTAATAGAATTAACTTCTAAACCAAATGACAAAGAATGTAACCAGATTTTGACAAATGTGCCTGGGAGCTATTAAGCATAAAACTTGATACCTAGATACTTTTAAATAAACAAACTAATGGTGATATATTCAATTTCTGAAAGCATCTATATATTAATAGGCAATCATGTTTCATTTCCTCCTTTTTCTCAGCATGTGTGCATCGTAGGAGAAATCCGCGCATACCGCTAGAAAGGTATTGTGCTGCAGATGAGCAGAATCATATTTTAATTCTCATCGGCCCAAGGGGCTATGCCCTACAGGCTTTCAAAGTTTCAATGTTAATCTTATGAGAGAAGGATAATTGATTGAATCATAAGACATTTGTTGTAATAACAACTTCTAGCAAATAAGGAAGAACAGATGTTTCATTTATAAAATATTTTAAAATAATTGGCTCAATATCAACTGAATTTTTTGTCAAATTTCAACAAGTGGGCGATCTCTAGTTCATATAATTCGGTTAATACACAGTACACACACCCCATGCAAAGAACAGGTACACAGCTATAGTCATGAATTAAAATTCTAAAAGTTTTAACATTAGTCTTATCTATCTTCTTATTTATATTTTTACATGGGTTTCATCTGTTACATCCCTTTTTCTCTCGACCTACTGAACCGATTTTTAAGATTGAGGTGTCATTTTAAAGCTTAGGATATAACGCAGTAACGAATCGTAATTAAAAAGGTCATATTGTTTCGGGCTTCGCCCCCGTGGCCTTTTATTTATTCCTAGAGGGCGCTTTAAAATGTTGACCAACTTTTATTGCAAGTTCTTTAATGTGAATTGCAATTTGTTAGCTTCAGATGAATTTAAAAATCAGATAATAAAGAAAAATAGATCTATGTCACTTCATAATCAACATTCACGTACTGTAGGTGAGTTTCACTCATACAGAACATAAAATGAGCAATTTGCGCAGAGGCCACCTCGTAGATTTTAATACCGAAACAAAATAATTCATAAAAACAGCTAAATATACAACTCCATTATAAATATTTGTTTTTTCCTTATAACCAGTATATGAATTAATGAATAATGTTATATTGGAAAATAATATATTCATTTTTAATAGTACTTTTTACTTTTGATCATGCATATTTAGTTAAATTTGATTTTATTAAAAGGATAGAACCAATGAGTAATTTGTACAATTGCGAGTATTAAATTTTAAAATAAAAAATGAACGGCAAATTATCAAATCAGCTGTTAACTGCAGAGGTAAAATCCAAATTTCTCTCATAATATGATGCAACACCTTTAGGCCTACATTAAAAATCCTTAAAGGAGAATAAGCAAGTGAACAAGCTTGCCATAGAGGCGAATAAGCAGAGCTAACGAGCTTGTTTTTTTAAATAAACAATCATTTTTAAGCTTAGAATTTTAGAGCACAATTTGTCATTGGTATTACTATGACTACAATAAAAAGTACAAGTTTACCAGGCAAATTTTCGACCCCCAAGTACTATTATTCTGGTAAGGTAATACGAGTTAAGATATATTTATATGCATGTTTACAAACGGATCTCAAAAACTGCTCAAACAATTTTTCTACAAACTTAGCAAATAGGAGGATTTAGTTCTTTGATAAAAATAATATAAACACAGGTCTCTTTGTCTAAAAAAAAACCACATTTTAGCGAATTTCCCTATAGGGAATACGCTATTACGGTAGTAGCCATGGTAAGACCTAAGCCCGGGACCACTTTACTTTTTCATTTCGAGGTCCCCAGAAGCCAAAAACACCAATCGTTCATTTTCATATGTGTCCGTGGTACTGATAACTTTTGAAGGAGACCTCCGATTTTGATTAAATTTGGTATGGAGGTGTAAAACCAGGTCTATTTTCATGAGTTCGCGAACCACCATTGTCGGGTTATGGGATCGGGGTTTCAAAGGGGTCAAAAATGAGTTTTCGGCATTTTTGGACCTTAATTTTTTAAATTCATCAATTTTAACTGAAACCATTTAAAAGAGTTTAAAAAACAAACAATTTGGTATTTTGAATTTTTATCATAGCATAACTGGTTACGGGGCAAATCCAAAAATGTGTTTTCCATGTTATTCTTAAGGGAAATCAAGAAACCCCTATATCTTGCTTATTTATTGATATAACTTAATCAAATTTGGTATGTACATTATCTATATAAGGTTTAACTTATACTTGCTACAAAACCCATATGGCGGCAAACCTACATACTCACCCCCACGGGGTTTTTGGGGAAAATAACAAATTGCCAGAGTTTGATACAATTTTGTGTTTACATTCACCAATTATTGATTAAGTTCCATTTTCTAACAACACCCAAGGGCAGAAAACCTACATACTCGATCCTATGGAGTTTAATGGGGAAAGTAAATAATCTGAAATTGCATTGGAAATTTGGTAAGTACGCAGGTCTGCTGCGACGGGGGTATTTGTATATTGTTTACTTAAAATGCTTAACACCAGTCTTATAGAGTTAAAAAGCAACACAAAGTAATAATACAAACTGCTGACTTAACTGTCAAAGTGCAATCCACATCTTCAAGTATTAACATGTGCTTTACCATATAATCAAAACTACTTAAAAACCAGGAGTAGGCCCTACACTTGTTCCACGCTTATGGGAGTGAACGACAACACAGGCCAAATAATCCTCGTTCCACGCTATTTCCTTTATTTTTGTAATTGACCCAAAATTAAAATGGGATTCTCACATCAGTGCGGTCTGCATTAGACTAAGCAGGGTAATTTTCCTGCTTAGGAAGTTAAAATTTCAGATTACTGAGCAGTATTTGCTGACTGTATACTTTTCCCTGTTCCATAGTCATGTTACATACGGAGTTAAACTTTGGGGCCATGCGACAGGTTGTACACGTATTCTCAAATTACAAAAACAAGCACTCAGAATCATTACAAACAGCGATAGACTAGAACCATGCCGACCACTTTTCATATCACTTAAAATTTTCACAGTCTTCAGCCAATATATTTTTGAATGCCTTCTCCACATCAAAACAAATCTCAATCTGTATGAAATCCGAGGCCAAAAGCATGGGCATCACATTCGAGGGACTCAGCAAATACACACCAACCGTTATAGACTGTCGATGTCGAGGGACAGTTTCCCTGCCATAGCCGTTAGAATGTACAATGTTCTGCCACAGCACTTAACAAAACTAGACACAGCTGCTTTTAGGCGTAGAATAAAGGACATTCTACTTGGGAACCCTTTCTACTCCCTAGAAGAATTTTTTGAAGCTGCTAGTTCGCTAGGAGGTCCACCGCCAAAGTATAGTTAGATATATGTTTTGTAAATAGTGTATATAGTAGTGTTAAGTTTTTAGAAGAAAATATTTGACGCTATCCATCCGGCCTAGGCTGGTCAACGATAAAGAGGAGGTAATTCAGGTAATAATTCAGGTAATACCTTTCGTTGTTATTTCTTTACCAAAATAGCAACCCAAAAGACCAATGTTAAAAATAACGATTTTAAAACTAAAAATTGGGCCAAATTCTATTTCTTCTGGGATCGATACTGTTTCTAAACTTATTTTTCAACTAAAACACTCTTAAATTCAAAGTTTAGGCAAAATCTACCGGCTATATTTTTAGATCGTAAAACACATATCCCTTCAAACATTGCTCATATTATAGTATAGGATTCATTTCTGCTAGTTTTATTTTGCACTTAATATGCTAATAAGTCTCTATATAACCTAATACGAAGGGCCTTAAAACTTATACAAAAATATTCTAATCTTCGGATCTCAAGGTTAAATAATATGTTAACCAAACTTAAAAAGTACTTCACATGTAGCTCACTAAATTGTACAAAACCTAGTATCTCAAACAATATCTATACACTCTATTACTCTTTTTATTCAATTTCGTCTGTGTACTTTAACAGAAAAAATTCTAACTTCAAGCTTCAGCAACAAAATTGTAACCTCGAAAAATTTACAAATAATGTACTTTTTAGTGGTATTGATTTACTGTAACAATAAAAACCTATCTACATAATATTCCCAAGCTGGTGTTTCACATATTAATTACTACAAACGAATAAGTAACATTACAGTTACCCCCTATACACCTTCTACAATCTACCCAGACGATATTTCACAGCAAAATGCGCTAACCCTCAGTTTAGTTCGCATATGCCTAAACCACTCATTCCCCACTCCTTTACTTCACCCCTCCACCGTCCTCGCCACTATATAACCACCCCTATAACTGTCGCTCTCCATTTGTTCGCCAAATCTCGAACGGTAAACACCACCTTAGTAAACATTAACTCTGCACACAATAATGCAACTGTAGGCTACTTAACATGCAAAAATATCAAATTTTTAATCTGGTTATATCTATTGACAATCCCGCCCGACTATTCTTATTCACGTTATTACCCTGTTTATATTACCGCTCTCCTTTAACACATGTTTTATTCTGCTCTATCATCTTCAACTATAAGACAGCTGAGACTCTCTATTAATACAACTCTGGATACACAGTATAAGATTTACCTGTACTTTCACCCGTTGTTACCTCAATCAATCATCCGCAGGACATTGCCTATACTCGTGCAGCCGGTGACCAACCCATACTTAATAACTAATTAATTTTTGCAACTAAATTTTATCTTCACAATTTAACCAATATTTTTCTTAAACTATTTATCCCTCTCTCTTGTAGAAACTATCCCGCAGCTCTCCAACAAATAACTGAGCTCTCCGGATTTTCGCTCTTTTATGTTGTTGTCTTGGGGGGAGGGTTGGGGGGTGTCAGTCGTGACTCACAAACTGCATATAAGGACGGTCGGTACCGCGCGCGTCTCATTTATTTCCCGGGATCGGTAGAGTAAACTTCAGTCTTAAAATTTCTAGCGCTTTTCTAACTTACATTTCTTACTCTAAAATGTGTTTGCACTTAATATGGTAATTGCTCTCTATATATTCAGACACACTCGCGACCGCTAAGCATTTGTCGGTTAATTTTTACACAGTACACATCTAATTTCCAATATTATCATGGGGCTTCCCACACTTTGCAGCTAAAACTTTTAAGCACTAAACACATTTTACAGAGACAGTTACTTACAGTGGATAGCAAGTAAGTGTACACACATACCAAGTATGAAGTTAATACATAGAGCCCTTCCTAAGATATGGAATTTCAAAGTTTTACCCTTCATTGTCCCTTCATTTTTTGGATGCAACCGGCAAACTTTTGGGTTAATTTTTTAATTATAAGTACCCACCCCCTGGGGGTACCTCTACTAATTATTTTGTAGTTTTTTGGGTCCCCGGGCCCCTAGTACGCACCGTTTTCAAGATATTAGCTATTTTTTTAAAGCTGAAATTTGCATGTTAATCACTTAAAAATTACTACATGCATTTTATATAGTACAATGACATTATAAATTGCTTAACAGCTTCTAGCCATTGATTTTATATACTATAAAGCCAACATTTTGGGGTTTTATACACTTTTTATAGTATAATCCCAACTGTTTTATAGTGGATGACATAGGTTGGTAGCACTGCAGGGAAATTTGGGGAATTCATGGGGATATTTTGGGATTTCCCTGGGGGTTGGCAGTCCTGCTTCCTTTTCCCGTGCTCTTCCGCCCCATGCTACTCTCTAGCGGACAAACTGTAAACTAGACGCAGTCCTAGTACATGCTGCGATCTAGTAGACAATACGTAAACTAGCAGCGCACATACTACACTCTAGCGGACAAACCGCGAACCCTTACGCCAGCTGTCGCCACAGACTATCTGACACATTTCCGCCACCTCTCGACAAGTACCTCGGTAGCTCGGGGGTAGGGCGCCGGCTTCACACGCCGGCGGGCCGGGTTCGATTCCTGACCTCGCCTGAGATAAATTTTGTTCTTAAACTCTAACCCCTACATCCTTCCTCGTCAAAATCCCACAAACAAATGAGCTCCCAATACCTCATCCCTTCCTTAAATGCCTCCCTCGTCTCCCCATCCCTCCCTCACCTCCCCATCCCTCCCTCACCCCCAGCCGCTGCAATCCCTACAACAGTTACAACGTTACAACAGTTACAACCGCTGACCTTGACCTGCGCCAGGACCGGCTATTCCCTTCTACTCATATCATATATAACACATTCTTTCTGCACATGAAGTGCCTTTAAAACTTTTTTTGGGAACAGCATTAATCAATAACGCATTTTCCAGCTTCCAGCATGCTTT